>CM042155.1:75133810-75138810 GCA_023376005.1 Doryteuthis pealeii
GACAACATGCAATTATATTTATATATACAACAAAATAGCGGTTTACAGTGTAAACGGGAAGACTAATTTGCATATTAATATAAAAAATCGAATTTAATAAATATGTGCTTAGTATTATTGATTTCTAATTGTTTGGTTTTTTTTAATGAATATAAGCAAAAATCTCTTCAATAAATCTTAAATGAAATCCATTAACAAGAAAAAATAACTCATTTTTCTTTACTTCCTCTTTTAACTAAATACTTAAATTAGAAAAAATAACAATGAAAGACGAGAGTGATGGAAGAGTAAGTTTCAGTTGTTCCATTTTTTATTATACTCCCTCTTTTTCAAATCTTTTTATGTGTATTCTTATTTAGTTTCATTAGCCTTTCTAATTTAATACAATATTTTATTACATTAAAACTTAAATACTTGCACCCGGAGGGTGCATATATTTGCTAGTATTTATATATAGTTTGTTTTATTTTAATAGATATTCAAAGTTAATAGAACTTCGATTTCAAATTGTTTTTTTTTTGTTTTTTTTTACTCCTTTAATAAATTTGATGATTTCATGATTTATGGTTCAAATTCTCGGACATTTGATTTTTAACTTCCACCTCCTCAAGCAATTTCTTTCAAAAATGTATTTTTACATTGTCCGGAGGTTGTTTTTTTTTATTTTGCTAATAATAATAATAATAATAATAATAATAATAATAATAATAATAATAATAATAATCAAATGCAGCAAACTAGCATAAAAAAGTAGAAAAGCAATCATTATTTGGTAGGAAGGTGATCCACTGGGAACTGAACAAGAGATTAAAATCTAACCGCAACTGGCAAATGGTATATGTTCAACCAATAATCTGTCTCAGAAAATGAAACACATAAAATTCTCTGAGATTTTGAGATACAAACGGAACACCCAATTGCGATCAAAATACCAGACCTAGTGTTAATTAATTTAAGAAAATAACTTATCACCTAGTAGATTTTACCATTTCATTGGAACATTGAATAAAAATAAAGGAAAGCAAAAAGATAGACCAATACCTGGACTTTGCCAGAGAGTTGAAAAAAACTGTAGAACATGATAGTGGTGGTGATACTAATTGCAGTTGTAGCCCTTGGAAACGGTATTTAATGGTCTAAAAAAGAGATTGTGGTAACTGGAAATCAAAGGATGAATCGAGACCATCCAGATCACTACTAAAACCAACTAGAATACTTAGGAGAGTCCTGGTGACATGAAGAGACGTGCTGTCACTCAGACTTCAGTAAAAAAAAAAAAAACTAAAAAAAAAAAAAACAGCAGTTAAAATTCCTATAATAAAACTATTCTTGAGAGAACTGAATATTTTGGTTTGTATTTCTGATATATTTCCGGTCTTATATATGAGGAATTATCATTATTATAGTATTTTATTTTTGTTGTTATCATAGTCATTTCTTTTTGGTAGTTTTCGGAGTGGTTAACTTTCTGGGAATTTCAAAACGAACGCTTTATACAATATATATATATATATATAATATATATATATATATATATATAATCCAAAAGTCCAGAGAAGAAATCTTCTTTACGACACAATAGTTTTATTTAACCAAAACCAAGTCGCAGTTTGAGAGCTCAATGTGTGCTCTTAATGTTAGAGTCACAGAGCAAATATATAAATAAAGAAATAACAAAAGACTTAGAGATTTAGCATTATAGTCTATTTCCTAAGCTCCCTGAAATAGACTATAATGCTAAAATGTCGTAAGGAAGATTTCTTCTCTGGACTTTTGGATTATATATATATATATATATATATTTGGGAGAATATGTGTTTAAATGAAGTCGAACCTAATTTATGAAAGTTAATTAATTAATAATTAATTAATTAGGCGGGATTACCTATTAAATTTAAGGCTAAACAAATCGAGAAAAATCAATCTCTGTATGTACATTTCGGCCTATTAGGCCTCATCAGCAGAGCTATAGATACAAATCTGCTAAGTCCGTTTGGTGTGGTGGTAAGACGCTTGACAAGTCAGCTTGACAATCAGGTTTCGAATCGCACACGGGGCGGTCTTTGTATCTATAGCTCTGCTGATGAGGCCTAATAGGCCGAAATGTACATACAGAGATTGATTTTTCTCGATTTGTTTAGCCTTAAATTTAATAGGTAATCCCGCCTAATTAATTAATTATTAATTAATTAACTTTCATAAATTAGGTTCGACTTCATTTAAACACATATTCTCCCAAATATTGTCGGCTGAAAATAGCCATATCACAAACATCGTCTGTTTGTTTACTTCTCGTAAGTTCGTGTAGAGGTCACTTAAGAGGAATATAAATACCTACTCCTTAACAAAACGAAGAAATCTGCTAAGTCCGTTTGGTGTGGTGGTAAGACGCTTGACAAGTCAGCTTGGCAATCAGGTTTCGAATCGCACACGGGGCGGTCTTTGTATCTATAGCTCTGCTGATGAGGCCTAATAGGCCGAAATGTACATACAGAGATTGATTTTTCTCGATTTGTTTAGCCTTAAATTTAATAGGTAATCCCGCCTAATTAATTAATTATTAATTAATTAACTTTCATAAATTAGGTTCGACTTCATTTAAACACATATTCTCCCAAATATTGTCGGCTGAAAATAGCCATATCACAAACATCGTCTGTTTGTTTACTTCTCATATATATATAAAATGAAGAGGTGTCCTTATTTTTGTTGTTAATATCACAATATAATGGACAAAAGTGTTGTTTTATGTGTATCTAGTTACCTGAAAGTCGTGAGGTGAGTCCTTATGTCAGGCAATGCATTAGAAGTCATATGCACCCTTTCAATTGAAGAGGCAGACAAACTATCCATACTCAGAAGATAATCTCGAATAAATTTTTCCAAGTTAATTCGTCTCTAACATGTCGTTTGTCTGCCTCTTCAACTGAAACGGTGTATATGACTTCTGATGCACTGCCTGACCTAAGGACTGATCTCACGACTGCCAGGTAACTAGATATACATTAAAACAACACTTTTGCCCATTGTATTGTGATATTAGCGACAAAAATAAGGACAGTCGGTAGAGTGTCCGACTAGGTACCACAAGGTTCCGTGTTCGATACCGGCTCTCGCCAACTCAGCGTATGAGTATCGCAGGGATCTGTACGGTAAAGTGTGGAGCTAATGCTAGGTGTGGCGCTCCACCTCAGATGCCAAAACAATCTTCTGGGTCTAGCGCTAGTGAAAATGGGATAGACTCCCTCGCTGTCTAGCTGATACTGACTTTAGGCCATCCTGATGACTTTAGGCCATCCTGACAATATATATATAAAGTAAGTAAAGTCGTCGGGGCGGCCTAATCACGGTATCGGCCAGACAGCGAGGGAGTCTATCCCCTTTTCACTAGAGCTAGACCAAGGAGATTATTTGAGCATCTGAGGTGGAGCGCCACACCTACCATCAGCTCCTTACTTTACCGCGCATATTCCTGTGCTACTCATACGCTAGTTGGCGGGGGCCAGTATCGAACCAAGAACCTTGAGATTCCTAGCCGAACACTCTACCGACTGAGCTAAACTGACCCCTTGTGTGTGTGTGTGTGTGTGTTTCTGTCTGTATAGTTTTGTTTTATAGAATCCACAGCATGGGGATCTTATGAATAGAAATTTGACATATGGCCTCCTTTGGGTCCCCGGAAAAATCATAGGCTCTCCAGTGGCACCCACCGGTTGGCAGGGGACTTAACATTTGAGTTTCAAAGCATCCAGAAGGCATTATCTTTGGAAAAAACCTTAGCAAGAAAACATATCAAACGTTATAATAATAGAATTATCATACTGTAGTATATCCACAGGACCGAATAGTTTTATTTTAATCTGTTTATAAATAAGTACTGAATATTTGATTTAAATTGATCCATTTTTTAAACTTTTGGGATGATCTTATTAATATTTTATGAAATATAAAAAAACATTTTTTTTTTGGAGGGGGGCTTAAAAATAAATTTCCAAAATAAGTTTTCGAAATAAAAATGTTCTTTATTTCTTTCATTTCATTTATTTTTTTTTGAGATGAGGGGCTCTCATCCCTCTGCAGGGGGATACCTAGCATATTCTAAGCCCCACCGACAGTGCAGGCAGAAATGTTACGATTTTAATAAGAACTAAAAGAAGACACTTGTCAGAATACATTAATCAATAATAATGGATCTTTTTTTTTGTCTCGAGACACACGTACGCGTGAGGGTGCCTCATTTTAAACACACGACCTTGTGACGCAGTTTCTCTGGTGGGTAGGCGAATAAATATGGTCTCATCTGTTGCCAATAGCAACAGGGACCCTTACAAATCATAACAAAGATAGCAACGATTCGCATAGCTATCATAATCACTCTTTAAAAAACACTTATTGATGTTAAAATTAAATGGGATACTTGACAATCGTAAGATTGTCAAAAAAAAAAAAAAGAGAGAGAGAGAGAGAGAGAGAGAGAGAGAGAGAGAGAGAGAGAGAGAGAGAGAAGTCTTGTCTTATCAGACGTTAAATGAGCTTATTGGGTTTACATTGTCCAATTGTTTTCACTTAAGAAACAAAGAAAATTGATAAGAAATGTGTGTGTGTGTTTTCCTTTCTCGATGATCGTTGGGTTTCCCTTCACTCGAGAGCGTTTTCGCCGTTTACTTTTATCGCTGCAATCTTTTCTGCACGGTTTTTCCTTTTCCCGAGACTCTTAAGTATATCCAGCCTCGACAAAAAAACAAAATCAACAACAAACAAACAAACAAAACCCCCCCAAAAAAACAGCAACAAAAAAACAAAATCAAAAACATTTTTAAAAAGCGGACATCTAAGTGGAAGCCATTTTGAAAAAGCCCAACTTAACGTCAAATAAGTGACAGACTAAAGTTTCCCTTGCATTTTACACAAACAGAAACCATATTGTGGCGAGGGGCGCTACTCACAGAGTAGCGTTTAGAGAGCTTAGCAAACAGAACATTGTTAGTGAGTTCGATTCT
>CM042155.1:75143810-75161310 GCA_023376005.1 Doryteuthis pealeii
CCTACTTTGATACCGGTCCTCGCCAACTCAGCGTTATGAGTAGCACAGGGATCTGTGCGGTAAAGTAAGGAGCTGATGGTAGGTGTGGCGCTCCACCTCAGATGCTAAAAAACAATCTTCTTGGTCTAGCGCTATTGAAAAGGGGATAGACTCCCTCGCTGATTGGCTGATGCCGACTTTAGGCCGTCACGTCGACTTCGCTTCCTTTTTTTACTTTACTAGGAAGAAAAACGAGAGGTGATCTATTTCAAACTTTTAAAATAATTAGGTGAATTTTTTAATGGCATTTATATATATATATATATTTATATATATATATATAATATATATATATATATATATATATATATATATATATATATATATATATATATATATATCACCTCGAACTAGAAATTTACTGTCAAGGCAGATTTTTAAAACTATGTCTATTAACCAATTGTTTTTTTTGGGGGTGGGGGGTTAATGAGTAATACATTTTTAGAACAAATTGCCTAATCAGATCAAAAACAGCAATAGTATAAGAATTATTCTTAGACTTATCTGGATGATTTCAAAAATAATAGTAAGAAAATTAGGTAATTTTCACCTTTAGTTGTTAAAATTCCTAGCAAATACGGCAATTAGAGTAACCTCCTTTGACTTTCACTTTGAACTATGCTGGTAGCTATTTTGAAAGTCTCCGTGCGAAATAAACAAATCTTAGAAACTTTTTCGAAAACAACTGCATGCTTTAATACAAAAATATCATAAAATATATTCTTAATAACAATTAAATTCATTTCAGATAATTTTAAGCTAGGAATTTAGCCAACTGACTTTCACTATGAAACAAGACGGTAGCCATTTTGAAAGTGTCCGTGTGAAATATACAAATCTTAGAATCGTTTCGAAAACACAAAAATATCATAAAATGTGTTCTAATAATAACAATTAAGTTAATTTCAGATAATGCGCACGCACAATTTTATGCTAGGAATTTTAACAACTAAAGGTTAAAATTACCGAAAATTAATTCAAGGGGGAATTTTGGGGAATTATCAGATGAATTACTTAACAAAATTTGATCTGTACATAAATATTATATATGTTCTATGTAAAGATTCTCTTTTTTTTTTTTTTCATCTTTGTTTTTTGTTTTTTTTACTTTTTGTTTTTTGGTATGTAGATATTGTATGCATATTGAATATGATCTGTGCAAAGGTTGTTTTTAAAGGTTGATGTTAGAAGATATTAAAAGTGGAGATGCCTAAGGAGGCATTAAAAAACATTATAATTGAAATGACCCCCACCCCCCCAATATCCCAATGCTTTCTTGCAAAATCAATCTAAAAATCATGAAAAGTCTGTAATATTTTTCATTATTTTTAAGTAGTACATATTGAGTAATAAATGATAATACCTAATAATATCCGTTTTGATTGTATAACGTCCCGTTAGAAATAATAAAATTTTGTTATCTTTGGTTGGTCTACCCAAAGAAACTGTTACCAATATAATTATGCTTTACAAAGACACGAAATCAAGGATTCGCTCATTCAATGGTGACGCTGATTACCACCCAGTGCGGAGGTGTCTCTGTCTTGTTTAAAACACATAAACTCTGTTTTATTTGAATTCACATAGAGTTCAATGCCAATAGTAAAATTAGAATTTGAATAGGGTCAACATTGGCTTTTTTTTAAATTTGCGTTCTAAATCCGAGAGCTCATTCGGACCATATTACATTTAGGCTCCCCCTTTTTTTATATCGATTAAGAAAGGACATGTTTTTCATTTACACCGTCAATATCCGGTTGTGTGTTAGGGGTTAGGGTTAGGAGTTAGTTTTATAATTTAAAAAAATCTAAAAATCATCTGTTAAAACAACCGGATATTGATGGTGTAAATGAAAAATATGTCCTTTCTTAATCGATATCAAAAAGGGATGCCTAAAGGTCATATGGTCCGCTCATTCTGGCATACTCTGTATTTCCTTTCACCCACAGATAAAGCAATGAAAAATGTTATAAAGTAATTAAAATACTAAACAAAGAAAACAAAAAAAATGTTTAAAAGACGTGAAGTGGCATTTTCAAATCATTTAATAAAACTAGCAAATATATTTAAGTTTTAATATAATAAAATATTGTATTAAATTAGAAAGGCTAATGAAACTAAATAAGAATACAGATAAAAAGATTTGAAACAGAGGGAGTATAATAAATGATTTGAAACAGAGGGAGTATAATAAAAAATAGAACAACTGAAACTTACTCTTCCATCACTCTCGTCTTTCATTGTTATTTTTTCTAATTTAAGTATTTAGTTAAAAGAGGAAGAAAAGAATAAAATGACAGTTATTTTATCTTGTTAATGGATTGCATTTAAGATTCATTGAAGAGATGTTTGCTTATATTCATTAAAATAAAACCAAACAGTTAGAAATCAATAATACTAAGCACATATTTATTAAATTCGATTTTTTAATATTAATATGCAAATTAGCCTTCCCGTTCATACTGTAAACCGCTATTTTGTTGTATATATAAATATAATTGTATGTTGTAGGTATGTAGACATAGTTAACAGTATTAATAATGTAAGACAATTTTTATTAATAATTGAGGTTTAGATAAAAATAAAATCATGGAGAATGTGATGTCAATAACTAAGAGAATTGTGACTTGAGTAGGAATATAGTTTCGGTCACAGACAGAAAAACACACAATCTCCATTATAATCAGAAGATATCTAATCTTTAGCCAATTGTACCCCCGGGGATCAAATAGAGAAAAGTGGTTTCGCTAGCCGCATAATTTCGATCGTTTTGTTTTGTTTGGTTTGGTTTGGTTTGTTTTACGGCATATCAACCTCAGTGGGTCATTTAATGCCGATAAAGTTTTGAAATAAATCAATTCTTAATGGACAATACAATTTTTTTATAAATATATTTTTCTATTTAACCCATAGATGGGACCCTAACAGGTACTACCACTCCAGGTCAGAGTGGACCAGGGAGCAATGGTGATGAAGGGGTGCTCCACATTCCCCAAACCTCCAAAACTGGAACCTCACCATCAGATAGAGTTTAACGTCATTCCCAGGACATGAAGACCCGCAGCCACCGCCTTCTAGCACCCATATGATAAAAAGGGGTTGGGGCTTGCCATAAGGGCAATAGGGTTGGGAAAATCATATAGGTGCTAGGGCTTGACGTGACCAGCCGATTGATCGGAGGTGGCCTCTCCGACCGCCCGTCTAGCCCAAGATAGGGCCAAAGTGGAGTATTGCAAGTCATGAACTGCTCATCCACTTGGGCTCTATCCTTAAGCATCACGGGTCGCCACCCACAGCCAACAGGTGGCCCCATTGGGGGAGTCTTACCCCTCTGCAGAGGTGCAGTCGGTGCATTCTAACGCCCCAGCCGACAGGGCGGCGATCGTTTTGTGTCGCTCTCCTAGTAACTAACTGACTTCTACTCATCAAGCCCTTCCCCGAGTCTCATCTGTCTATCGCACCTACAGCGACAGTTGTCGTGATTAACCCTTTGTTGTCGGTCACACCTACATGGACACACCAGTGTTGGTCGACCAGCAAAAACTTGCATACAACATACTATGTGCGGACACTAAATGCCGTGTTGAGAATTTTCAGGCGCGATAACCGATAGGGATAGGTGGCGAGAGAGAGAGAGAGAGTGTGTATTTGTCGCATATACCCACTTGTATGGACTGGGCACAAGGCCTCGTTTTAATGTGGGCCCACCCACAAGCCGAAGCTCAATGGTGGGAAAGAACAAAAATTGCGTCGATCCATGCTGCCAGTACGACTTGATGATTGATGCTGATATCACGTGAGCGAAACAGTTCAAGCTGTGAGGGATGCCCGCTGTGATTGGCAGTATTGTGGTAGTTGGTGCGCTGACATGCTGTGTGTTGTTTCACTCTGTGTTTTATCTGAAAGCAGCACAAATGAAAGGGCAACGTAATCTAATTTATGCTTTCTGAGTTCGAACTGGGCTATAAGGCCGCGAAAGCAAACCAAAAACATTTGTTGTGCGAAAGATAAAGATGTTTTGTTTGTTTGTTTGTTTGTTCTTTTTTTTTTTGTTTTACGGCATATCAACCTCAGTCGGTGCATTCTAACACCCCAGTCGACAGGGCGGAAAGATAAAGATGCAGTTGATCAATAGTAACCAGATGGCTCAATAAATTTTGACTCTGGTTACGAGAACCAGGCATGGTCAGGTAGGTCTAAAACCGTGGATTCCGAGGCTGTGCTCCATACAAATCCGACGAGTAGCATTCAGAGAGTATCAAGACAGCTCGGCATATCACAATCCAGTGTGGCTCGTCATCTTCACAACACCGGCAAAAAAAATTGTCTTACATTACTAAAATATTACAAAACTTGACTCACCCTAGTTTTTTTTCTCGATCCACATCAATAACACACACATAAGAGAGAGAGACAGACAGACAGACAGAGAGATCTAAGAATAGCGTAGACACAGAGTCAACGGCGCTTGGTGATTGTCAGTTTATATATATATATATAATCCAAAAGTCCAGAGAAGAAATCTTCCTTACGACACAAGAGTTTTATTTTAAAAAAACCTGTCGCAGTTTGAGAGCTCAATGTGTGCTCTTAATGTTAGAGTCACAGAGCAAATATATAAGTAAAGAAATAACATATAATATATCAGTAAAGAAATAACAAAAGACTTAGAGATTTAGCATTATAGTCTATTTCCCTGAAATAGACTATAAGGCTAAATCTCTAAGTATTTTGTTATTTCTTTACATATATATATATATATATATATATATAATATTTTCAGCTTTTCTCTTGATGAGTCTGGAATACAAAAAAAACAAGCTCTGAAGATGATTTTTATAAATCGAAATATTGTTCAATATTAGCTATGAATATGATATAAAATATTTTCATTTTAATAGCATTGTGTGTTTTCATATCCCTTTATCTATACTTATACCGTCAGATTCATTTCCTTACTCTTAACTTATATATATATATATATATATATATATATATATATATATATAATGAGAAGAAAATATTTAAAAAATATAACAAACACAGGATGTTATGATCAGGAAACAATTTTTTTTTTAAATTAACGGTTAATGACATCATTTTCACACATTCACTATAGACTTAACATCTTTCATTTTGTCCCTCACATAAACATTACTTAACAGTGTCCTGAAGATGGTACAATATACCGAAATGCTTAAGTATTGACACAAAAAAAATTGTTTCCTGATCATAACATCCTGTGTTTGTTATATTTTAAAAATAATAATGTAAAATAATAATTGTCGGATTAATTTCCTCGCCGCATTTCCATATATATATATATATATATATATATATATATATATATATATCTTATTATAATGGAGATTGTGGGTTTGTATGTCTGTAACCGAAACTATATTACTACTCAAGTTACAATTCCCTTAGTTATTGAAATCGCATTCTCAATGATTTTATTTTTTATCTAAACCTCAATTATTAATAAAATTGTTTTACATTATTATTACTGTTGACCATATCTACATACAAACAACATGCAATTAAATTTATATATACAACAAAATAGCGGTTTACAGTGTGAACGGGAAGCTAATTTGCATATCAATATTAAAAAATCGAATTTAATAAATATGTGCTTAGTATTATTGATTTCTAACTATTTGGTTTTATTTTAATGAATATAAGCAAACATCTCTTCAATGAATCTTAAATGAAATCCATTAACAAGATAAAATAACTGTCATTTTATTCTTTACTTCCTCTTATAACTAAATACTTAAATTAGAAAAAATAACAATGAAAGACGAGAGTGATGGAAGAGTAAGTTTCAGTTGTTCTATTTTTTATTATACTCCCTCTGTTTCAAATCATTTATTATACTCCCTCTGTTTCAAATCTTTTTATCTGTATTCTTATTTAGTTTCATTAGCCTTTCTAATTTAATACAATATTTTATTATATTAAAACTTAAATATATTTGCTAGTTTTATTAAATGATTTGAAAATGCCACTTCACGTCTTTTAAACATTTTTTTGTTTTCTTTGTTTAGTATTTTAATTACTTTATAACATTTTTCATTGCTTTATCTGTGGGTGAAAGGAAATACAGAGTATGCCAGAATGAGCGGACCATATGACCTTTAGGCATCCCTTTTTGATATCGATTAAGAAAGGACATATTTTTCATTTACACCATCAATATCCGGTTGTTTTAACAGATGATTTTTAGATTTTTTTAAATTATAAAACTAACTCCTAACCCTAACCCCTAACACACAACCGGATATTGACGGTGTAAATGAAAAACATGTCCTTTCTTAATCGATATAAAAAAAAGGGGGAGCCTAAATGTAATATGGTCCGAATGAGCTCTCGGATTTAGAACGCAAATTTAAAAAAAAAGCCAATGTTGACCCTATTCAAATTCTAATTTTACTATTGGCATTGAACTCTATGTGAATTCAAATAAAACAGAGTTTATGTGTTTTAAAACAAGACAGAGACACCTCCGCACTGGGTGGTAATCAGCGTCACCATTGAATGAGCGAATCCTTGATTTCGTGTCTTTGTAAAGCATAATTATATTGGTAACAGTTTCTTTGGGTAGACCAACCAAAGATAACAAAATTTTATTATTTCTAACGGGACGTTATACAATCAAAACGGATATTATTAGGTATTATCGAACCAAACAGCACTGCAAATAAACCTATGGTAATGCTGTAGCCGTTAACCCCGGTAACCCTGGTGCCTAGTTGTGTGACCGACAACAAAAGGTCAATCATGAGAAATCGCACATCAGAATATGAGGAATTTGTGTTGTGTTTTATAAGGTGAGACGGGGTTGATTTGACAACTTATTAGCGTCCAGGTTGTGCTTGAGGTAGCAGACAACATGCACAATAGAGAATGTAGAAATTTGTTTTGTAGCTCAGTCGGTAGAGCGTTCGGCTAGAAATCACAAGGTTCCTAGTTCGATACCGGTCCTCGCCAACTATATAATTAACTTTTTTTTCTCAGTCGGTAGAGTGTTCGGCTAGGAATCTCAAGGTTCTTGGTTCGATAACCGGTCCTCGCCAACTCAGCGTTATAAGTAGCACAGGGATCTGTGCGGTAAAGTAAGGAGCTGATGGTAGGTGTGGCGCTCCACCTCAGACGGCAAAACAATCTCCTTGGTCTAGCGCTATTGAAAAGGAGATAGACACCCTCGCTGACTGGCTGATACCGACATTAGGCCGCCCCGACGACTTTACTTACTTACTTTATAACGTAAGTAATTTTTGTTTGCACACAGTTGTATGGTTTTAAGTACCCCCACCCCTCTCTCTCTCTCTCTCTCTCTCTCTCTCTCTCTCTCTCTCTCTCTCTCTCTATATATATATGTGTTTATATATATATATATATATGTGTGTGCGTTGTGTGTGTTAGGAATAATAAAATTTGTTTTGTTATATTTAATGGAACGTAGTATATAACATCCAACTCAGTTTCTCATTTATTTTTACACGCTGCGTTTTTATTCATATGAAACTTTCCTAGTCTTACAGATCCATTACTACTGATTAGGGAGTTCAATCGTTGCTGGATGCCCCAGCCTTGTGTAATCCTACCCGTAGCGAACGGTTTTTAGGTAAATACCTACTATTATATCAAAGTTTGTATGTGTATATGCGTGTATAAAGAGCATGGTCAAACAAAGTCCCAGAGGTCAGGGGTGGGAGGTTGGTGTTTTTTGGGGGGAGGGGTCATATGAACCTTTCCTTGGGTTCTAATATAAACAATTCGAGTTTGACCCCCAAGGTTATTTGAAACTACGAGAGGTCATCAGATGACAAAATATGTCATTTCCGAGATATCAATGGTTGGTCATTTTAACGGCATATCAACCCTTCATAGGTTATTTAATACCAAAGTCAGATTTTGCTTATTTTTGCAAGAACTTTTTTTTTTCAATTTGAATTTAATTTTAAATTCTATTGAAACTTTGAGCGCCAAAATAAAGGAAATCAATCCTGTTTTGTAACGTCACATCTTATTATAATAAAGATTCAGTGTCTGCCTGTAACCGAAACTACGTCCCTGTTTAGGTCACAATACCCCAAAGGAATTGCGTCATTTTATCAATTAGTATTTAATTTATAGTCAAAATCATTGATACATACAATAAATCTTATTCATTAACGACGTCTCTATGAAAATCTGAGATAGATTTGCCACAAAACAGCCCATGTTATTAGTGCGTTTAACATCCTACAATGTGTCTTATATATCACTAAGAAATGATTTAATTAATTTGCATACTGGTTTTATCAAAACGTGTTTAATAGATAATTACTTGGTGTTATTGATCTTTAAAAGTATTGTTTTTTTCTCCAACGTATTTAAATCAGTCCTATGAATGATAGAAACTAATTAAAATATATTTGTTTGTTTGTTTTGTTTTACGGCATATCAACCTCAGTGGGTCATTTAATGCCGATAAAGTTTTGAAATAAATCAATTCTTAATGGATAATACAATTTTTTTATAAATACATTTTTCTATTTAACCCATAGATGGGACCCTAACAGGTACTACCACTCCGGGCCAGAGTGGACCAATGAGCAATGGTGATGAAGGGGTGTTCCACATTCCCAAACCTCCAACTGGAACCTCACCATCGGATAGAGTTTAACGTCATTCCCAGGACATGTAGACCCGCAGCCACCGCCTTCTAGCACCCATATGATAAAAAGGGGTTGGGGCTTGCCATAAGGGCAATAGGGTTGGGAAAATCATATAGGTGCTAGGGCTTGACGTGACCAGCCGATTGATCGGAGGTGGCCTCTCCGACCGCCCGTCTAGCCCAAGATAGGGCCAAAGTGGAGTATTGCATGTCATGAACTGCTCATCCACCCGGGTTCTATCCTTAAGTATCACGGGTTGCCACCCACGGCCAACAGGTGGCCCCATTGGGGGAGTCTTACCCCTCTGCAGAGGTGCAGTCGGTGCATTCTAACGCCCCAGGCGACGGGGCGGTAATTAAAATATAATTAGAATAAGTGTAATCTTTTAAAATGCATTCTTGTTCAGTTTTGTTAGTCTTTCTACTTTAATATCACATCACATTAAAACTTAAATACTTGCGTATGGAAGGTACATATTCTTGCTAGTGTACATAATAGAACAATTTAACAATATAATATCTATTAATAATGGAGATTCGCTCTCTTTTTGTCTGTAACAAAAACTGCGTCACTGCTTACGTCACATTACCCAACACATAATCCAACGTCATAACACAGAATAAATATACTCAAAATGTGAGCATGCAACGTTAGACAATCCTCATTGTTTCAATAAATAGATGCCCGGCGTTATATATTTATATATAGATTGTTTTATTCTAATATAATATTTAAAGTTAACGGAACTGTTTCCATTTCAAATTGTTTTTCTTTCTTTCTTTTTTTTTTTACTCATTTAATATATTTGAGGATTTTACATACTTATGGTACACACTCTATGACATTGAATTTTCAGCTCCCATCCCCTCAGGCAATATCTTTCAAAAAAGTATTTTTACATCGCCGGAGGGTGTCTTTTTATTTTGCTAATAATAATAATAATAATAATAATAATAATAATTTTGTTTCTTTTTTTTTTACTCCTTTAATAAATTTGAGGATTTTACATACTTATGGTACACACTCTATGACATTGAATTTTCAGCTCCCATCCCTTCAGGCAATATCATTCAAAAAATTGTTGGGCTAGAGACCAGTGAGCATATGCGTTGGGCTAGAGACCAGTGAGCATTTGCGTTAGGCTAGAGACCAGTGAGCATATACATTGGGCTAGACACCAGTGAGCATTTGCGTTGGGCTAGAGACCAATGAGCATATGTATAGGGCTAGAGACCAGCGAGCATATGTATAGGGCTAGAGACCAGCGAGCATATGCGTTGGGCTAGAGACCAGCGAGCATTTGCGTTGGGCTAGAGACCAGCGAGCATTTGCGTTGGGCTAGAGACTAGAGAATATATGCGTTGTGCTAGAGACTAGAGAGCATATGCGTTGGGCTAGAGACCAGAGAGCATATGCGTTGGGCTAGAGACCAGTGAGCATATGCGTTGGGCTAGAGACCAGTGAGCATTTGCGTTGGGCAAGAGATCAGTGAGCATATGCATTGGGCTAGAGACCAATGAGCATATGTATTGGGCTAGAGAATAATGAGCATATGTATTGGACTACAGACCAGTGAGCATAGGCATTGGGCTAGAGACCAGTGAGCATTTGCGTTGGGCAAGAGATCAGTGAGCATATGCATTGGGCTAGAGACCAATGAGCATATGCGTTGGGCTAGAGACCGGCGAGCATATGCGTTGGACTAGAGACCGGCGAGCATATGCGTTGGACTAGAGACCAATGAGCATATGCGTTAGGCTAGAGACCAATGAGCATATGCATTGGGCTAGAGATCAGTGAGCATATGCATTGGGCTAGAGATCAGTGAGCATATGCATTGGGCTAGAGACCAATGAGCATATGCATTGGGCTACAGACCAGAGAGCATATGCGTTAGGCTAGAGACCAATGAGCATTTGCGTTGGGCTAGAGACCAGTGATCTTATGCGTTGGTCTAGAAACCAGTGAGCTTATGCGTTGGACTAGAAACCAGTGAGCATATGCATTGGACTAGAGACCAGTGAGCCTATGCGTTGGGCTAGAGACCAGTGAGCATATGCGTTGGGCTAGAGACCAGTGAGCATATGCGGTTGTATCGTCAACAGTGATTACCGTAGTTAATTTCCGTCGTCACTTCACACCTCTATTTCGAAATAATAGTTTTATTTCGCACAAGAAATATGAATATATTAAATAGAATTTTCTACACTTCGCTAAGGGGAGGCCTCATAGCGTAGTGGCTAACACGCTGAACCGCAACATCTTAGTAAGTGAATTCAAATTCCAGTCATACTATTACATTCACTTTCAGACTGACACTCTCAGGATAATGTATTAACCACCTCATCCCCCAGCTATGGCTTAAATAGTACTATTAGCTCAGTTGGTAGAGCGTTCGTCTAGAAACCACAAGGTTCCTACTTCGATACCGGCCCTCGCCAACTCAGCGTATGAGTAGCACCGGGATCTGTGTGGTAAAGGAGCTGATGGTAGGTGTGGCGCTCCACGTCAGACGCAAAAAAAATCTCTTTGGTCTAGCACTAGTGAAAAGGGGGTAGACTCCCTCGCTGATTGGCTGATAAAGACTTTAGGCCACTTGGTCACTGGTCTCTAACCCGGCCTATGTGTGAATATTCTTAGATTTTCCTCAAATAAGTTCAGTAAATAATTATTTTAATCCGTAATTAGAATGTTCAAACAAAATGTTTGTATAACTTAATATATAATTATAATTTTAAAACAGAATTTAAGTTATTAATTCATAGAGGCATCAGCATTTTATATATATATATATATTATATATATATATATATATATTATAGTATGTGTGTGTGTGTGTGTGTGTGTGTGTGTTTATAGTGTGCAAAACAATTAAAAGGCAATTGTAACCATTGGTTTCAAAGCACCGTACTAGCTACTTATGTTTTTTACAGGCACATTGTCCTGATGATAAGTGACTAGCACACTGCTTTGAAATCAATGGTAACAATTACCTTTTGATTGTATTGTACTCTAACAAATAAATACAGCTCTTACCTCTGCGATTGAGCACTTTATTTTCATTTCTCCAATACAAAAAAAGAAAACTCATCCAATGCACAATGGTGTCAAATTCTTTTCACTGATTTTATTGTTGTTTTAGAGTTTTAACTAACAGTTAGTCTCATAATCTTTATATATATATATATATATATATATATATATATATATATAATATATAATAAGTCCAGAGTATAAATCTTCCTTACGACATAGGAGTTTTTTAAACAACCTGTCGCAGTTTGAGAGCTCAATGTGTGCTCTTATTGTTAGAGTCACAGAGCAAATTTGTAAATAAAGAATTAACAAATGCAAAATCTCTAAGTCTTTTGTTAATTCTTTACTTTATTTATATATATATATAATATTTTTACCCCCCCCCACACACACCTTTTTTCTCCTTACTTAAAAAGTGTACATTTGACACGCATTGATATCTTTTCCCCCTACCCCCTTACATAATAAACGCACACAGCAACTCAAATGTTAAAAGAATATTTTCTCGCCACTTACTTGAAACAAACATTTTTTCTTAATGTACATACATTTACGCTCGCGCGCACACACACACACACAACGTTGAGGTTTGTTTCGATGTCCTTTATCGCAAAAGATTTATACACACAAAGCGCAACCACACACACACGAAACACCTAAAAAATGCACAATGCCTTTTTTCGATACACACACTCACACACTCATACTCACACCGTAAAAGAGAATATTTGACGTCACATTTCAAACCGTCCATTTTTCAGCGTCCTTTCTTCAGATTTAAAATTTTGAACTGATTGATAAACAAGGACTATGGCTTGCTTTTCTCGTTATTTTGTGATAAAAATTTTTTTATCACCTTCCTTATACCAACAAATGCCCTGAAATGATCTAATTAATAGATCGAAACACTGCAGGGTCGGCCAATAAACTTACCACTTCAACTTATTTAAACCTGTGTTTTTTCAATTTTCTTAATATACTACATACCGTCGGATTCACTTCCATCTCTTCACACACCACACACACACATATATATATAATATATTATATATATATATATATATAGCACAAATATATTTACACAGGCTTGCTCAGTCTGCATGTACACACCACACACATTATATATACTAGCAAATATATGCACCCTCCTGGTGCAAGTATTTTAAGTTTTGAGTATAAAAAATATCAGTATTAAATTAGAAAGGCAATGAAACTGACTAAAGAATGCAGATAAAAGATCGCAACAGAGGTGGATAATCGAAAAATAGATCCAACTTTGAAACTAAACCCTTCCATCATTTTCCATTACTCCCCTCTTTCATTGTAAAATTTTCCTAATTTGAACTATTTAGTAGAAGAAGAAAGTAAAGGATAATATTACAGTTATTGCTCTTTGTAAATAAATTTCTTTAAGATTTATCCACGAGATTTTGTTTATATTTCTTAAGATAAAACCAAAACAAGTAGAAAATCAATAATACAAGCACAATATTTATTAAAAATAAAATTTTAAATATCAATATGCAAATAGCCTTTCTCGTTTCAAAACTGTAAACGCTATTTTGTTTATATAAATACAATTGCATGTTATTAGTTACGTAGATATGGTCAACAGTATTTAATAATGTAAAAAAACAATTTTATTAATAACTGAAGGTTTAAAGAATGAATCATGGAGAATTTGACCGTAAATAATTTAAGGGAATTGTATTTGAGTAGTTAATATTAGTTTCGGTTACAGACAGAAAAACACACAATCTCCATTATAATAAGAATATATATATATATCGAAAAGAGAGAGTGAAAGATAGAGAGATATTTTAATAGGTACACATCCATATACTTAAGCATACCACATATATATAGTATACACACATTATATATACATACACATACATTTATATACACCCACATATATATATATATATAATATATATACGTACACATTCATATACACACATACATATATATATACACACACATACCCAGATACATATATAAATATAAACACACACACACACACACAAAAAACATACTTAAATACACATATACATTAATACTTAGATACACTCGCATATATACTTAAATATTCACACAAATAAACACATAGACATTTAAATATGCACACTATCTATTACTAATGGAGATTCGCTTCCGGTTTTCATCTGTAACAAAAACTACGTCACTGCTTACGTCACATTACCCAAAATCGTCACAACATAGAATAAATACACTCAAAATTTTAACATGCAACATTAGACAGTCCTCATTGTTTTTTAAAATAAGTTTTAATAAATACATGGCTGGTATTATATATCTATATATAGTTTGTTTTATTTAATACATATATAAAGTTTACATTTCAATTTTTTTTTTAATCCTTTAACGAATTTGATGATTTTACTTACTTAGGGTACAAACTCGCTGACATTGAATTTTTAACTCCCACCTAATATGTTTCAAAACTGTATTTTTACATCACCCGGAGTGTGTTTTTTTATTTTGCTAGTATTTATAAAGTAAAGTCGGCAGTATCAACTGGACAGCAATGGAGTCTATTCCTTTTTCCTCCCACTAGACAAGGGGGATTGTTTTTGCATCTTGGGTTTTTATTGTTTTTTGGGTTTTTTTTTTTTTAATTTTTATTTTATCAAAATAATTAGAAAATACAACAATACAGAAATAGTTAGTAATTTTAGTAATTTAGTTTTGGCTAGTTTAATGTCTTACCTAAGACACCCGTTTCGGGGGATCTTACCCCTCTACAGGGATGCAGTCAGCATATTCTACAGCACGAATTGATGGGACGAAAATATCAGCTAATTTAAGATTGGGTCCTTATGATAGCACTTTTAAAAGTATTCAATTTTATTTCTCTGAATGTTTGAGATGAGGCTTGAAGATTAGTATTATCTGCGTTATTCGGACTATTGTCCCCATCTTCATTGTTATTTGTACAACGTTTCGGTCGATATACCCTCCGGCCTTCTTAAGTTCCCAAAATTCACACTCAATTGTCCAATTGGACACATGGCCGAGTGGATAAGGCAGTTAGGTTAAGACAGTTCTAAGTGACAGTTATCTCTGGAACCCGCGTTCAATCCTGGGTGAAAGCAGTTAGAAAAATAATTAATGAACACAACTCCTACCCCAGCTATGGTTAGCAAATAGAACAGGATACCCCCGTGGAATAAATAAAGGGTTAGGTTCAAAGTTCCGTGATGGCTCCCGAATACGACAAGAAAATTCCCGAGTTCGAAAAGAAGGTTCCTTAGTCCGAGAAGGTTCCCGAGTCCGACAAGAAATACCTAAAGAAGGCCGGAGGGTATATCGACCGAAACGTTGTACAAATAACAATGAAGATGGGGACAATAGTCCGAATAACGCAGATAATACTAGTATTCAATTTTATTTTACTGACTGGTTTTGTAAATAGGACCTATATATATATATATATATATATATATATATATATATATATATATATAAGCTATATTCTTTTCTGATTCAGTATACTTCAAGAATATTGACCCCTTTTTTAATTTCATCCCTAATAAACTGTTTTTATATAAAAGAGTCATAATATCTTAATAGATAAATTTATCAATAATAGGGTCATAGTGATATTTAATAAATAAACTTTACAAATAATAGGGTCATAGAGATATCTTAATAAATAAAATTTATCAAATTAATACTCATAGTGATATTTTGATTAATAAACTTTACAATTAATAGGATTGTAGAGATATCTTAATAAATAAATTTTATCAATAATAGGGTTGTAAAGATATCTTTAATAAATACACTTTACAAATAATAGGGTCATAGAGATATCTTAATAAATAAACTTTATCCAATATAGGGTCATAGGGATATCTAATAAATAACTTTACAAATAATAGGGTCATAGAGATATCTTAATAAATAAAAATTTTACAATAATAGGGTCATAGTGATATCTTAATAAATAAACTTTATCAATAATAGGGTCATAGGATATCTTAATAAATAAAAACTTTACAAATAATAGGGTCATAGAGATATCTTAATAAATAAAAATTTAACAAATAATAGGGTCATAGAGATATCTTAATAAATAAATTTACAAAATTAGGGTCATAGAATATCTTAATAAAAACTTTACAAATAATAGGGTCATAAGAGATATTCTTAATAAATAAAATTTATCAATAATAGATAGAGATATTCTTAATAAATAAAACTTTACAAATAATAGGGTTCATAGGATATCTTAATAAATAAACTTTACAAATAAATAGGTCATAGAGATATCTTAATAAATAAACTTTACAAATAAGGGTCATAGAGATATCTTAATATAATAAACTTCAAATAATAGGAGATATCTTAATAAATAAAAATATCAATATGTTTTGATCGTTGGTGTATTTATGCCCCCCCCCCCCAATACGATGCTAATAATTTGTTAATTAGTTATAGGTTCTGTGACACTTTCAACTACCATCAGCTCCCTAGTTTATCACACACATACAAGCTGTGCTACTCATGCGCTGAGTTAGCGAATGCCAGGTGAACAATTGAAGAGAGAAACCTTAGATGTAAAAACTAATAAAGAAATGTTTTCTGCTGCTGCTGCTACTTGAACTGTTTATTGATCGTTTTTGTTTGAAAATCCAGGCACATAATCCCTCTTGTTATCTGTCAACCTAACTGCCATTTCTTCTTCTTCTTCTTCTTCTTCAACTTACCATATCTTATCTTCATAAATTGATGTTAACCTTGTGATCTTAATGAATAGACTTCGAGATAAGCACTTTTTGAAATAAACGATTTTCTTTTCTTACTTTTTCTTTCTTTCCTTCTTTCCTATTATTTTTTTTCCTATTTCTATTTTTTTTTTTGTTCACACTTTCCTTCTTTTGCTCTCTGTCTTCTTCTTTTCTTCTTCATCTTCCTCTCTACTCTTCTTCTCCTTCCTCTTTGCTCTCTCTCTCTCTCTCTCTCTCTTCTCTCTACTCTCTCTACTTCCTTCCTTCTTCTTCTTTCGTTCTTCTTTCCTATTCTTTCTTTTTATTTCAATTCTTTTGTTCACACCTTCTCTCTCTCTCTCTCCCTTCTCTTCTTCTTCTTCTTCTTCTTCTTCTTCTCCTTTACTTTTCTCTTTTCTTTCTTTCCCATTCTTTTTTTCCTATTTGTATGTTTTTGTTCACACCTTCTTTCTTTTACTCTCTCTCTCTCTCTCTCTCTCTCTCTCTCTCTCTCTCTCTCTCTCTCTAATTCACAATTCACCTTCAATCCCTTTCTCTCACTTCTCTTCCTTCCCTCTATTCTTTCTTTACCCTTGCTTCCTTCCTTACTTCTTCCTTCTTTATGTCGTTCTTATTTCTATTCTTTTGTTCACACCTTCCTTTTTTTTGCTCTCTCTCTCTCTCTATCTTCTCTATATCTCTATCTCTTTTTCTTTCTCTATCTCTCTCTCCCTCTCCTCTCTATCTCCATATCTCTCTTTTCTTTCTCATCTATCTCTCCCTCTCTCTCTTCTCCCCCTCTTTATCTATATCTATATATATCTATCTCTATCTATCTCTCTCTCTATGTCTCACCTTCCTTCTCTCTCTCACCTTCCTTCTCTCTCCCTCTCTTCTTCCTCCACCCTTACTTCCTTCTTTCCTCCTTTCCACTGACTCACCTTCATTCTCTTTTTTTTTTCTTTTTTTATTCAGATTTTTAAAAAATGAATAGAAAAAAATTTGCAAGAGAAGAAAGAAAGC
>CM042155.1:75163810-75193810 GCA_023376005.1 Doryteuthis pealeii
CTCTCTCTCTCTCTATATATATATATATATATATATATATATATTATTATAGTTTGTTTTATTTTAATATGTATTTAAAGTTATCAGAACTAAGTTTCCATTTCAATTTTTTTATTTTTTACTCTTTTAATAAATCTGATGATTTTACTTTATTTATGATACAAACTCTCTGATATCAAAATTTCAACTCCCATCCCCTCAGGCAATATTTATTTTACGTCGCCCAGAGGGCGTTTTTTTATTTTGCTAATAATAATAATAATAATAATAATGATAATAATAATAAAAGAAAATGAAAAGATGGATAAAAACCTGGACCTTGCCAGAGAATTGAAAAATCTGTGGAATATGAGAGTGAAAGTGATACCAATTGTAGGTGGTGCACTTGGAACGGTCCCAATAAACTTGGATAAAAGACTAGAGGATCTGGAAATCAGAGGAAGAATTGAGACCATCTAGACTACTGCACTGGTGCAATCAGCTAGAATACTCAGAAGAGTCCTGGAGACCTGAGGAGACTTGTTGTCACTCAGCCTCCAGTGAAATATCATGAACTAACGCTGATATGAAAAACTCAAAAGGAGTGAAAATAATAACTTGGACCTTGCTAGAGAACGAAGAAAACTGTGGAACATGAACATGAATATTGTGCCAATTCTAATTGGTGCCCTATGAATCGTCCCCAGGGGTCTAGAAAAGAGTCTGGATGAAGTGGAAATCAGAAGAAGAATCGAGACCATCCAGACTACAACATTGTTGAGATCAGCTGGAATATTCAGAAGAGTCCTGGAGACCTGAGGAGACTTGCTGTCACTCAGCCTCCAGTGAATCACCGGCTACAGCAGGTGTGAAAAACTCTAATGAAAATGATAATGATAAAATCCTCTGGGTCTTTGAGATACAGAGGGATCACTTAATCCCAGCAAGAAGACCAGAACTAGTATTAAATAACAAGAAGAGAACTAGTCACCCCGTGGATTTTGCTGTCCTGGTGGATTACAGAGGGGAAAATGAACGAAAACGAAAAGATAGACAAAGACTTGGTCTTAGACAAACACCTGAAAGAACTGTGGAACATGAAGATAAAGGTCATACCGATTGTAATTGGTGCACGTGGAACAGTCCCAAGGTTTGCAAAAGAGTCTGGGTGAATTGAAATCAGAGGAGGAATCGAGACCATCCAAACAACAACATTGTTAAGATCGGCTAGAATACTTAGAAGATTCCTGTAGACCTGAGGAGACTTACTGTCACTCAGCCTCCATTGAACCACCAGTTAAGGCAGGCGTGAAAAACTCACATGGAGTGAAACAACAACAACAATAATAATAATAATAATAATAATTAATAATAATATCTTAAACATATCAATCTTAATAAACTTATATCATTATAAATCATGAGAATAATATCTTAATACAACAAACTTATATCAATAAAAGAGTCATAATATTTAATAGATAAACTTTATTAATAATAGGTCATAGAGATATCTTAATAATAAAATTTATCAATAATATCATAGAGATATTTTAATAAATAAACTTTATCAATAATAGGGTCATAGTGATATCTTAATAAATAAACTTTACAAATTATAGGGTCATAGAGATATCTTAAATGAAAATTTATCAATAATAGGTCATAATAATACTACTGTGATAAATAACTTAAATCAGTTATAGGGTCATAACAATATCTTAATGAATAAACTTGTATCAATAATACAATGATAAAATAAATAATATCTTAATAATAAACCTGTTTATCAATAATAAAATCAAATCATAATATAAATAAACTCATAAAAAATAGTGGTAAATAAAATATATAAAATAAAAGTCATTATATAGTCATTATAAATAAATATATCATCATAAACTTTTATAATTAATAAAGTCATAATAATAATAAACTTATATCAGTAAAGTCATAATAATAGATAATATCTAAAATAAAACTTATATTAATAACATTGAAAATGTTTTGATAAATAAATTGAATTCATCAATAGGTAAATCATCAAAATTTGTTTATTAGCAGAAAAAATTGAAAATTCAAAGTGGACAATGTTTATAGATAAGATTTTTGAATAAGGACAGAAAATGATTTATTTGAAGAAAATACAGTTATACATGCAAACACACACACACACACTTGAACACTATATATATATATATATATATATATATATATATATATAATATGAGAGAGAGAGAGAGAGAGAGAGAGAGAGAGAGAGAGAGAGAGATGTACAGACATAGATAGATAGATAGATAAATAGATATGAGTGTAGATAGATAGATAGATAGATAGATAGATAGATATGTACATATATAGATATAAAGAGACTGAGATATATAGATGGATATGAACAGAGAATGATCATATTGTCTATAAATGTGATGTGAACAGATCTATCTATCTATATCTGTTCACATATATCTATCTATCTTTCTATCTAGTTATCTATCTATCTATATCAGTACATATCTATCTCTATCTATCTATCTATGTCTCTTCATATCTTTTTATCTATCTATGTCTATACATATCTATCTATGTCTGTACATAAATTTTAAATTTAAATTTTAAGCAGACTGATAAACAAGGATTATCACTCGCTTTTCTCATTATTCTGTGATAAAAATTTCTTATTACCTTCCATATACCAACAAATGCCCTGAAGATGATCTAATTAATAGATCGAAACACTGCAGCATCGGCCAATAAACTCACCACTTAACGCATTTAAACCTGTGTTTTTTCATTCTTTCTTAATATACTACACATATGTATCTATATATATATATATTCTGTTCATATTTATCTAATAATATAAAAAAAATATCATAATATCAAAAAAATAAAAAGTAAAATATAATATATGTAGAGTTACTGAAGATCAGAGTTGTGAGCTATAATAATATTGAAAAGAAAAAAATTAATATTTTTCCAACACTTTTTGTCTATTGAATGTTATTATTTGTTACTGAATTTACTGCCATTTTAGTTTTTACCAGTAAATTTTATTTGGTATCAATTTATACATTTTTTCACGCTCAGAATTGCGTGGAATAAACTGCCCACATCTGTTATAGGCTGCTGAAGCACTGAATCTTTCAAAGCCTCCATGCTTCCTGTAGTCCGCCGACACTATACCTAATGCCCCTCTCCACACACATATGCACGCACGCGCACACATGTATATTATTACTGTAAACTGTTCATCTTCCTGACACTAATACATTATTCTGTGTTCTAGACATGAGACTTTGATGAGTTGTGGTGCACCTGAGCACTGTACACAATAAATTTCATTATATATATTATATCTATATCAGAAATTATCTTTACAAATATGAATTTTCATCCACTTCCCCCCTATTTCCCCCCCTTGTTCATTTCCAATCTATATATTAATACTCTTGTTCCTTAATTTTCTCACTGTTATAATCTTGCAACACCCTCTGGTTAAAAATGAGACCATCTAAATCGTCCAAGAAGAAATGCAAAAATGTAAATACTGATTATCTGCTGTTGCTTATCTGCTGAATTCGTATAAGCATTGTCACTTCGGCTAAATAATTGGCCATTCCGTTTTTATTATAAAGAAAGAAAGGGAAGAAAAAGGACATGCTACAATAATTTCAGTTCTATAAAACAAAGAATGTATAATTTTACATGGGAAATAAAAGGGAATAAACCTAATGTAGTGAAGATGAACTTCATTTTCAAAAAAGATGCAAAAACTTTATCAATATCAGTTAATGGTTCTTTTTTGATTACCAACATGACCACCTTCACATACAAACCCAAAATATCTCTCAAACTCACACACATACACAAACAAAACACACACACACATGCATACATGCTAACATGCATACACACACACACACACACACACACACGTACATGTAGATTCATATAAATGTGTTTAAAAAGTTTACATAAGCCTACTACATAAAATAAACCCAGAATATTTATTGAACACAACACACACAAAAAAAAACCACTTAGACAAAGAGAAACAAAGGCAGACACACACACACACAAAACACACACTTGCT
This sequence comes from Doryteuthis pealeii, assembly GCA_023376005.1. Classification (NCBI taxonomy): domain Eukaryota; kingdom Metazoa; phylum Mollusca; class Cephalopoda; order Myopsida; family Loliginidae; genus Doryteuthis; species Doryteuthis pealeii. The sequence goes on from CM042155.1 coordinate 75,167,884, forward strand.
AAACAGAATATTTTTATTGAATATCACACCACACACTATCAACTGACACACACACATATACCACTACTATCATGGGCATATCTTAAACACACTACTTTGTCCTATTACAGAATATTTTTTTGAATAACACACCACACACACCTATCGACTAATAGCACACACAGCCATACCACTCGTTGTCTAATCAGAATATTTTTTTGAATTAACACACACACACATCGGGCACACTGATCAAACACACACACACACTCGGCTAGACTAGAATTATTCATTTGAATACATATCACACATTCATCACACACACATGCTATACAGAAAATATTTATTTGATATACAAATTATAATCACTGAAACATCACGCCACACACACACACACTCACTCGCAAACAGTATATTCATTGAATACCACCACACATCACTACCAACTCTGCTAACAGTAATTATTCATTGAATACACACACACCACACATACTCCTGCTATTACTAAGTGAAATTTCTGATGAATACACATCACCCTACATCACATCAACATGCTATTAACAGTTAATATTTTATTTGAAACAATATAAACACACACACACACACTAACCTCTTCATATTACATCGATTTAGTAAAGTACATGTAGATTCATTATAATTGATGTTTAAAAAGTTTACATAATTCCTACTATTCATATCTAAACCTCACAATATTTATTTGAAATAACATGCACGACACACACATCACATACACACACACACAAAGACAGCATACATCTGTTACACACACCACCACAACATACACAATCACCACAAAACACTATAATATAGAACACCAAGACAAAGAGATATACAAAAGATAATGACCAGACAGACACAAGACCATCACAGGCACACACTTAACAGTATATATTTAATTGAACAACTACTACTACTACTACACACATCACACACACACATATAATAATGCCAGAAATTCTATAATACAAATGTGCAAATAGTCACAGACAACTAACACAGAAACACACTATATATTAACATCACTTAATAATGTAAGTGATATAATGTTAAATAATTCATTGAGTATAGTGTGTTGTGTTAATAAAAAGTTGTAATTGAGACAACATATGTTTCTGAGTATGATAAATTATACGTTTTTGTGTTCCTAAATGACTAATTGAGAATTATCTTTAATTAAATTGTTTTCATAATCGCACAGAAGATTTTTATAATTAATTAAAACATTTGGGATTGAAAGTTTATATGAATGATCTCTTTTTAAAATATTAGTGATGATCGTAAAATTATAAAAAAATGAATATATATGTAAGAAATTTATGATAGGATAACTTTTACACAAAACTAAATATGCACACTAACACACACACACATACACAGAACCTATTTGTTGTTTATATTATATTTATATATTTGGAGCATATAGTGTCTTAATTTGAAGTCGTACCTAATTTTGATATAGTAATTAATTTGTATTAATAATTATATAATTAGCGTATTAGCATTAATTATAATATTATATTATATATTATACTTCATAATAAATTAGTACGACTTCAATTTAAGCACTCAATATACTCCCAATATAAATTGTATCGGCTTAAATATAATGCTCATATCATAAACACATTGTCTGAATTGATATTTACTTCTAATATATATATATATATTAATGATTAAATAATGGATTACTTAGTTCAGATTAATTATAATTTAATTTCAGCATTATTATAAAAACTCTTTAATAGTCTTGATTATAACTCATTAATCATTGATATATTATCCATGTATTTTCATGTGTGAATAATATACTATATTTTTATTTATATAATTTTATATTCTATTATAATATATTAATATAATAATTAATCTATTATAATATAAATGAATTAAATATGAATACAACTTAGTTTAGATATAAATTTATTTTCTAGCATTATTTTTTATCTCTTCAGTCTTTGTCATTTTTTAACTCTTTTATAATTATTTTCATATACCATGTTATTGATAATCTACATTAATGTATTTCTAGGTTGTGTGAATGCACTTACTACTACATTATTATTATTAATTTAAATATATATATATTATATTAATAAATGAACAAATGACACCTTTAGTCTATAAATAAAATTTATTTTGTGCATTTATATAAATCTTTTCATGTGTTCTATTAATTTACTAATCTAGAATTTCCATATCTCAAACTTAATTTGATAATCCATGTTTTTTTATCTGGTGATAATATGCCGTTCTTAATAAATGTGACATATTTCTTTATATAAATATTATTTTTTCTTTTATATAACATATCAGTAACTATGATTTATGCTGAAGTACTATCCTTTGAAATGATACTAGTTTCTACCATGAAATTTGAAGTTTAAGCAGTGATGAGCCTCTACTCATACTTGGTAATGTGTGAGGTTGACTATATTATTATTTATGTACTACAATATAATAATAAGATCATCGAATATGATAATCTTCAAATTAGCTTAAACAAATTCAGTACAGAAAGAAGCAAAATAAAGATTATATAAGGGGAATAATATTAAATTTTAATAATGAAGGATAAAATGCTTAATTATAGTATAAGTAAGTACATAAAAAGCTTTGTTTACACTATTAAGGAAATTCATTTATAATATATATATATATAATATATTATATATATTATTATTAATATATTTTATTTTTATATTATATATAAAACTGTTATGTAATCACTCATAAGTAAATATATTAATTAATTCACATATATTCACATGCATACCTGTCGTTGTGTTTATTATATATATATAATATTAAATAATATTAATTATAACATATATATTATTATATATATATATTATATATTTAATATCTTATTATAATTAATATACACCTATAAATATATAATATATAATATATTACACATCAAATAACATTATATTAAGTATAATATATTATACACATACAATATATACATTATACATAATTTTACATATTTATTATATATATATTAATTTATATTACATATACACACATATCATAATATTTTTATAATATAATTTATACTTATACACACATAAATATTTACACAATACACTATAATATATCACACATATACAACATACATTAATATTATACATAACATAACATATATATATAATTAATACACACATACATAATATATATACAATATAACTACACTATTACATTATATACATACATATATTATATATACAATTATATCATTATACACTATACACATATATATATATTATTAATATACTATATAACACAATCATACATCATATATATAATATATATATATATATATATTATATAATATATATATATATAATTTATTTATTAATTATATTATTAATTTATATATATTATGCACAACTAATACACACATCACTACTAATCATATATATATATATTACAAGTTACATCAATGCTAATAATACAAAAAATTATATGTTGCATTTTATTTATTAATTATTATTTTTATTATATATTATAATTAGATATATTAATATATATATATTATATATATATATATTGCAGTTGTAAGAATAATCAATATACACATACTATATAAATATAATATTAATACCATATCATCTATTTAATATTCAATATATATAATATATGTGAAATGTGAAGTAGCCATATTTATATTATATATAAATTTAAGATTAAGGTAAAATTTACCAGGGCTACTGATTAAACTTTGAATTTATATGTATTGATAATTTAGAAATACAACATGGATAATATATACTAAAATTACATAAATATAAATATATATATATACTAGTGTAATATAATACAAGATATCAATATATAAATGCAATATATTACTCTATGACATGAATTCACATTTATTTAATTATTAATTATATATATAAGCAGAATACAAAATAATAAATCTGTATTGTCCATCAATGTGTTAGTTTCTTATTAATATATGTTATAAATGAACTAATATATATAATCACTTAAATCAGATTTTTTTCAAATACTTCTGAAATTAGAAGTCAATTTAATTTTTTCACTAATAGTGAATAATTTATTCCCTTATGATGACCAATTAAAAAATAAATAACTATAAAATAAATATTCCTGTTGTCTAATTATCTCCTTTTTGTTCATCTTTATTAATTTTATTATATTTATTATATTAATATATATATATATGTATATATGCACAAATAATTATATATATTATTCTACTAATATATAATATACACATACATAACATATATTATACACTATATTATTATATATATATTAATATATATATATATATATATATACAACATTTATACACTACATATTATATACACATATCATACATATATATTAACATTTAATATTATTAATATAATTATTATATAATATAAATATACATACATATATATATATAATTATATATTATATATATACACATATAATAATATTATAATTTATAAATATAATATTATAATCATCATAATACATAACATTATATACACATTATATATATATATATATATATATTATATTAATTATATAATTATTAACAATTACATTACATAATATACACTATAATAAATATATATTATAATATATAATATAACTATATATATACAAAACATATCATTATATATACACATATAATTATATAATACTATTATAAATATAATAAATATATATAATTACACAAATAATATCTATATAAATACACATTAATTAATATTAAATAATATATATATATAAAATATATATATACACCATACATACATATATATACCATTATATACTATAATATATATATATTACAAATATTATAAATACATATAAATATATAATAATAATCTCTCTAGTATTTATTTTNATATAATATATATCTTATTATAATGGAGATTGTGTGTTTATCTGTCTGTAACCGAAACTATATTACTGTACAAGTTACAATTCCCTTTGTTATTTACATCACATTCTCTATGATTTTATTTTATTTAAACCTCAATTATTGATAAAATTGATTTACATTATTAAGACTATTGACCATATCTACATACTAATAATATGCAATTGTATTTATATATACAACAAAATAGCGGATTACAGTGTGAATGGGAAGGCTAATTTGGATAGTGATCTTAAAAAATTGATTTTAATAAATATATGCTAAGTATTATTGATTTCTAATTGTTTGGTTTATCTATTGAATATGAGCAAAAATCTCTGGGATAAATTTAAAAGGAATTCATTAACAAGAAGAAATAACCTATTTTAACTAAATAGTTAAATTAGGAAAATTTACTAATGAAAGACGGGAGTAACGGAAAATGATGGAAGAGTTAGTTTCAAAGTTGTTCTATTTTTCGATAATACCCCTCTGTTCCAATCTTTTTATCTGCATTCTAATGCAGTTTTATTAGCCTTTCTAATTTAAACTGATATTTTATTATATTAAAACTTAAAAACTTGCACCCGGAGGGTGCATAAATTTGCTTATATATAAAAAGAGACCAAATCATCTGCACCTTGAAACAAATGTAAGCACAAGCCATTACATTAAAATAGCGTGATTTTATTTGTTTGTTTAATAACATATCAACCTTATTAGGGTATGAGTACTATATGAAATACAGTCTCATCCAGAATTTGAACTCGGCTTTCCGTGTCCATTTCCTACAATGATAATCATAAACTACAAGCACCTTATATATATATATATAATATATTATATATATATAAGTTAAGAGAAAGGAAATGAATCTAACAGTATGAGTATGAAAAAGATGGAATGAAAACATCACACAATGCTGTTAAAGAGAAAACAATTATAATATAATCATAGCTGATATTGATCAATATTTCGATTTTACAAAAATCATCATCAGAGCTCATTTACTCCGTGTGTTGTGATTGAGAAGAATGTCAAATCAGTTATTCTTCTCCAATCACAAACACCACGGAGTAAATGAGCTCTGATGATGATTTTGTAAAATCGAAATATTGATCAATATCAGCTATGATTATATTATAAATTGTTTTCTCTAACAGCATTGTGTGATGTTTTCATTCCACCTTTTATACTTATATATATATATATATATATATATAATATATATATAATCTTTTTTTAAATTTTTATTTCTAAACTCTGATAGTATAAAAAAACTCCGGCTTTATAGTTTGTAATTACACTATAACAAAAAAATATATAACAAAAAAAAAGACCAATATCTGCACCTCCTTAAAATATCAGATGTACCATCTGATATATTGATAGTACTATCAAAATGGCCAAAAGAAAAAGATGCTGTTAGAGTTGCCTAAGTTAAATATACTAAAGTCCCAATACAAAAAGTAGAGCTAATAAATAATAAAAAGTAAGCCTAATGAGTCAGAGAATATCTACCTAGGTTTCTCCTCATGGATCATCAGGATAATTCTGACTTTTTTCTCTGGAGAAAAAAAAAAATTGCAAAACAATAACATACACTAGGTTCCGGGACTTTTCAACATATTATGGATAAATAATAACACTTTATTTTTCAATACAAAATTGTATCTACCATAACTCCTAGGAAAATCAAATATCCAAATTCTAACGGTGCTATTTCAGCGTTCCAAAAGTGATTTAAAAAAATTCTCTTCGAACATTTCTAAAAATTCTCTGTTTTTCCCACACAAATTTTTTTTTCATTCAAAATAAAATTTCACTCTGATGAAGGTCGAATCTTCTCTGTGTGCGGAATATTTTCACACAGATGAACTGACCAAAACACATGTGTAAGTGATATTGATTAAATTCATCTTTTATTATCCATTCTGTTCTTTTCTTTCTTTATTATCTTCCTCATATATATATATATATATATATATACATATATATATATATATATATATATATATAATATATGTTATCAAAAATAATAAATCCCTCTTTAGGTAGATCAATAAGCAATTAATATTAAATCCTCGGACGCACATATTTGCTTTGAATGAGTCCCGGGAAAATTTATGGGTCCCAACTAAAGTTTCTTAAATTATAGAGTTTTATTTATGAAACTCCCAAAACTATTGTCACTACTTGAGTTGGTCATTCTGAATCCTTATTACACAGTAAAAATAAATCCTCAAGTCATTCTGACTCTGAGGATCAAAACATGAAATTCAAATATTATGAACATTTTTGTGAGTTAGCATTTAATATTAAATATATACATACAAGAGTATATCTTTATATATATGTGAGGTTTAAAAGTACAGAAGTCAATAAATTAGTTGGTAAATCGTTTATATATATATAGATATAGATATAGTATTAGATATAGTATTTATAATATATATATATATATAATATATATATGTATATAGTATATATACATACATACAAGGTGTGTCAAAAAATATCGAGATTTTTGTACTTCTTTACACACCTTGTATTCTGAAAAAATTAACGTTTCATTCATTGTTCATTTCTATCTTGGTAAATACAACTTCAATCTCAATACTTTTATGACACACCTATATATAATATATATATATATATATATATATATATATATATATATATATATATATATAATATATATATATATATTATATATATATATTATACAACAACATCCGTGTTTGTCTACTTTTCTTAACATACTGTTGGATTGATTCCCTCTTTTATTCCCATATATATATATATATATATAAATATATATATTTATAATAATATATATATATATATGTAGTAATGTATGTATACAACACACACACACACATATAATATATATATATATATATATATATATATAATAGATAAGAATTAACAAAAAGTGATAAGACAAATAGGATATTTCTTTATGTTGTTTATTTTCTCAAGAAAGTTTAAAAAATTGAAAGAATTTTTAAGTGTTTGTCAATACATATTGTTATATATATATATTATATGAAAGAATAAAGATCACATGACATCATTTTATAATGAAGAATAAAAGTGGTCAATCTAAGAATGGCTAAGAAACAGATGTTTTTTTTGTTCTTCTTAAAATATTGCAATAAAAATGTAAATTTTTAGTTTTATATATATTGTATATGTTAATTCTGTTTCAAAATAGGACACTTTAAAGAATAATCAAAGTAACAGTATATTCAAATAATATTTTGAACATGTCAAGTTATATATGTATATATGTATATATAAGTATATATAAGTATATATATATATATAATGGTAGAGAGATGAGGAATACATATATATACTCGGGACCTGAACTTTGGTGGACTTATCCACGAATTCCACCCAAATATTAAAAAGTTGGCCAGAAAACTTAAAAAGATCAAAAATAAATTGTTAACAGGAGATGTGTCTTTTGTTTAATTCAACATGCATAAATGAAAAAATGCTGCCCAAATACACACACACACACACACACACACATATATGTATATATATATAATATGTATATAAATGTAATATTGTAAAATTGGCAAAAACACAAGTTTCACTCACAAATGATGTTTAATAAGCCCATGGTGCAATGTTATGGTCTGTTTTAACAAACCTACATCTGGGCATTCGTTCATTTAAGGAAAAAATAAATTATAATGAAAACAAAAGTCTGTGAGCCTCTTCTCCCGGCATGTGGCTGCTTTTGTTGATCTTCAAAGAAAAGAAAAAAAAAAGGTTTGTTAAAACAGACCAAAACACTGCAGCGTGGGCTTATTAAACATCATTGATAAGTGAAACTTGTGTTTTTTCAATTTTTACAATATTACATATTGTCGTATTTACTTCCACTTTTTCTTTATATATATAAATATGTATATAATATTTATATCTATCTATAACTGTTCATAATAGCCAAAAATTTGCTCATTTGTTTTTAGTCCAAGGAATTTTATATCCTTACATTTCTATTTGATGTTGGGAAAAATCAAATAAATTGTTTTATAATTTAAAAAAAAATAATTCAGTTTTAATTGAGTTTTAAGTTTATAATGATAATTTGATTATTTAAGTTAATCAATTATATGATCAGAGAAACTTATGAGTAATATATATATATATATATATATATATTATATATATATATCTTTGAAAGGAAGGAAAACTCACACCGTAATTCCATGATAAATTTATTTCGACCAAAATTGGGCTTTTATAAATCTAAGTTGATTTAATATAGCTCCCCAAAATTTCATCTCATCAGATGGTAGATCAGGGTAATTTGAATTGCATAACTGAAAAATTTACTTCTCAAAAAAAAAAAAAAATTTTTTTTTACACTTATTGCTCTGTATATAATTAAAAAGTTTATTAGACATTGAGCTCTTTTTAGTGATTTAAAGATTCACTGTATTTATACATACTGGATAATACAGTGTATCTTAGAAATCACATATAGAATCATCCCTTACTACCAAGTTTTGGATACCTCTCATATATAATATTAATATATATATATATATATATGTATGTGATACGATGCTATGCTTTGATTTTGTTGTGTCCTTGGATGCACATATTTGCTTTGAATGAGTTCCAGGAAATTTATGCATCCCAACTAAAGCTGTCTAACTCCTACCTTTTAATATCTTGTGTAATTCATTTCCAAGAAACTATTGGAATGTATTTTCAATTAGCTTGAAATGGTGAGGGAAGAAAAGAGAAAGACAATGGGATGCATGGATCCTATTTTACTGCGTCATTTTTTTTTTATGCATCAGGGACGCAGGACACTTACCTATCAGCATCTCTGCATATACATATATATATACATATATTTATATATCTACTTTAAGTTATGAAAAATTCACAAACAGGTCAAATCTTGACCTGTTATGATTCTTTCATAACTTAAGATAAGATATCATATGGGTGCTAGAAGCGGTGGCTGCGGGTCTACATGTTCTGGGAATGATGTTAAACCCTATCTGATGGTGAGGTTCCAGTTTTGGAGGTTTGGGGAATGTGGAGCACCCCTTCATCACCATTGCTCCCTGGTCCACTCTGACCCAGAGTGGTAGTACCTGTTAGGGTCCCATCTATGGATTAAATAGAAAAATGTGTTAATAAAAAAAATTGTATTATCCATAAGAATTGATTTATTTCAAAACTTTATCGGCATTAAATGACCCACTGAGGTTGATATGCCGTAAAACAAAACAAACCAACCCAAAAAATTAAGATAAGATACATGCATATTACTACTGTAAACTTTTCATGTTCCTGACACTACATATTCTGTGTACTTGACATGAGACTTTGATGAGTTGTGGTGCACGCTGAGCACTGTACACAATAATTTCATTATTATTATTATAAGAAATCTAAAAAAGATTACTCATGTGACAGTCACTGTAGCTAAAAGTTTCATGCGGCAAAAGGAAATATTGCTACAATCTTCAGATGGGCCACAAGTAATTTAGTAATAAGATCACACATTTGTTTTTTTTATATTTCTTATTATATAAATATTATATTTATATAGATATATATAATCTTATATTATATAAGTATATATTATTATACTATTATATTATATAAGTATAATATATTATAATATTATATTATATAGTATATATATTATATATATTATATTATATAATACATTATATATAATTATATTATATACATTATATTATATAAGTACATTAAATATATAGTATTTATATAACATTATATATATATATGAGTACATTATATACAGCATATTATAAAGTATATTAATATATTATATTATATAGTATATATATTATATATCATAAATATTATAAAGTATATATATATATCATTCATATAAAATATATTATATGTATTATATTATATAAGTATATTATTAATTCAGAGATTCGCCATTCAAAAATTGGTCTGTTCCGCCATCATGCAGTTGCTGATAAAAAATTTAAAAAAAGGGGATACTCACGCCATCGTCTTTATATATATATATATATATATATATATATATATACAGGATGCCACGATTATTTATATATTATATTATAATGGACTTCACATCACAGGAGGCGCTGTAACTTCAGGGACAAAAAACTTTTATTAGAGTCTTCCGAGACTGAAATGCCAATATATATTATATTATAACTAGCAAAATAAAAAAACGCCCTCTGGGCGACGTAAATCAATATTGCCTGAGGGATGGAAGTTGAAACATTTAATATCAGAGAGTTGGTATCATAAGTAAAGTAAAAATCTCAAATTATCAAAGGAGTAAAAATAAAAATAAATTTATTAAGGAGTAAAAAATAAAAAAATTTGAAAATGGAAACTTAGTTTGATAACTTTAATATATATTAGAATAATCAAAAACTATTATAGATAGATAATACAGGTATGTATTATAAAACTTATTTAAAAAACAATGAGACTGTCTAACATTGCATGCTCAAATTTTGAGTGTTTATTCTATGTTATGACGATTTTAGGTAGTGTGACGTAAACAGTGACGTAGTTTTTGTTACAGAAAAAAACGGAAACGAATCTCCATTATTTAAATAGATAAGTATAAATATTATATCATATAATATATATATAAGTATATATTATATAAGTAAGTAAGAAAGTTAACGGATTGGCTTATTGTTGGTATCAGCCAAACAGCGAGGGAGTCTATCCCCTTTTCGCTAGTGCTAGACCAGGGAAATTGGATTTTTTGCTGAGGTGGAGCACTACACCTATCGCAGTTCCCACTTTAACGCACAGATCAGATTACCCATTCTGTGTTTATTCCTGCATTAGTATATCAAAACCAGAACCTTTGGATTCCTAGGCATGCTCTACGACTGAGCTAAACTGGCCCCTTATCAAATAGAGTTCATAAGACTTTAAACACACCACACACACACATTTCTTTCTCCAGCAAAGTTTGTATTGAAAAATGACAAACTATAAAGCCAGAAGTTTTTTATACTGTCAGAGTTTAGAAATCATATATATATATATATATATATATATATATATATATATATATATATATATATATATCCTTGTTATGAATAAACTTATTTTGTAATGGGTCTAATATGAAACAAGAATCAAGTTCTAGTAACATTTAGTGTCCAATAATTTTGTCTTTATATTTCCCGCCGGAATGAAAATTGAATTTTATATGACCGTGGGTCTTATACGCAATTAGATACACTAAACTACATACCTGCATACATACATATTTATTGATACACACCCACATGTGTGTGCTGTTAGTGTGTGTGTGTATGTATATACATGTGTGTGTGTATGTGTGTGTGTGTGTGTGTGTGTGTGTGTGTGTGTGTTAGAACAATGACTATGTTGTTTAAAATAAGTAGATTCCATGTCGAATATGTTTGTCATCATTCAAGTTTGTAAAAGGTGCCTCTAAAACAATTCAGAGAATTTCATGTGGGCACAAACCAAATGTAGTACTGACATTTGACACTAGCCTTTGTGAGCAGTATTCTTTTCCAGATTTCTGTTCTTTCAAGAAGACAATGTAAACTGGGGGTTAGATTGTCAATTTATTTTTTTTTTTTTAGGTTTGAATTCACTGAATGTTTAGGTCTCACAGGGATCTGCGGTAAAGTGAGGAGCTGATGGTAGGTGAAGCGCTCCATCTCAGACGCCAAAACAATCTCTCTGGTATAAGGCTAGTGAAAAGGGGATAGACTCCATTGCTACTGGCTGATACTGACTTTAGGCCACCCCGACGACTTTACTTACTTTTACACATTATTATTATTATTATTATTATTATTATTAGTGAGTCCCCCCCCCAGCATTAATTGATGGTCTTTCACTGGAGTCTGAGTGACAACAAGTCTCCTTACTTTTACACATGTTAGCCTTTGTAAGGATTGTGAGATCACATAAGTGTTTGATTTTCAAGGTCTCTTAAATGTGTAATATCTTTAATATTAATGGCTTTTGAGTACTGATCTTGGTTTTTTTTGTCTTGTACAATTATCTAAAAAGAATCTAGTTATCAAATAAGATAGATAGATAGATAGATAGATAGATATGAATAGAATAAGATTAGATAGATAGACAGATGTGAACAGAATAAGATAGATAGATAGATAGATAGATAGATATGAACAGAACAAGATTAGATAGATAGATAGATGTGAACAGAATAAGATAGATAGATAGATAGATAGATAGATATGAACAGAACAAGATTAGATAGATAGATAGATAGATAGATATGAACAGAACAAGATTAGATAGATAGATAGATAGATAGATAGATGTGAACAGAATAAGATAGATAGATAGATAGATAGATATGAACAGAACAAGATTAGATAGATAGATAGATTGATAGATAGATGTGAACAGAATAAGTTAGATAGAATCTAGTTATCAAATAATCTTAACTTTTTCTTTTTAAAACTTTTCAAAATAATGTCAAGACAAATGCTGGGGGGAAAAAACTCACTAATAATAATAATAATAATAATAATAATAATAATAATTAATAATATTGTGAAAAAGTAAGTAAAGTCATCAGGGTGGCCTAAAGTCGGTATCAGCCAGTCAACAAGGGAGTCTATCCCCTTTTCACTAGCCCTATACCAAGGAGATTGTTTTGCCACTGAGTAAAGTCAATAGAATAGCCTATACTTTGTTTTGTTTTACGGCTTATCAACCACGTTGAGTCAACAACGTAGCTCACATGACTTTCAGAAACATTTTTTCACGCTCCGAGTTGCTCAGGCATGGAATAAACTGCCTGCATCCATTGTAAACTGCCGAAACACTGCATCTTTCAAAGCCTCCATGCTCCCTGTAATCTGTCAACACTATACCTGATACCCCCCTCCACACACATATACACGCATGCGCACACATACATGTATATTATTACTGTACGCTATTAATGTTCCTGACACTAATACATTATTCTATGTACTAGACATGAGACTTTGATGAGTTGTGGTGTACCTGAGCACTGTACACAATAACTTTCATTATTATTATTATTAATGCTGGCAAAGCTTTGAAAGATTCATCGTGATAGTTTGGAAGAAAATTTTTTTAAACTCAATTTTTTTTTGTAAACTCATTTTCTATTTAACCAATAGATGGAACCCTAACAGGTACTACCACTCTGGATCAGAGTGAACCAGGGAGCAATAGTGATGAAGCGGTGGTGAACATTCCTCAGACCTCTAGAACTGTAACCTCACCATCAGATAGAGTTCGTCATTCCCAGAACATAGACCCTCAGTCACCACCTTCTAGCATCCATATGATAAAAAGGGGCTGGGGCTTGCCATAAGGGCAATAGGGTTGAGACAATCGTATAGGTGCTAGGACTTTGTATGAGCAGCCAATTGATTGGAGGGGCCCTCTCCGACCACCCATCTAGCCTAAGTAAAGAATAGCCTATTGTCGGTATCAACTGGACAGTAAAGGAGTCTATCTCCTTTTCACAAGCGCTAGACCCAGGAGATTATTTTAGCATCTTAGATGGAGCACCACACCAACCATCAGCTCTCCACTTATCACAGATCAAAGCTGTGTTACTCATGTACTGAGTTGGCAAGGGCTGGTATCAAACCCGAAACCTTGTGGTTCTTTGGTGGATGCTCTACCAACTGAACTAAACTGGTAGTTTGTCTAAAATAATAAAAGCTATTAGACCAGATAATTTTATAGGAAATGTAGGAAACTAAAACAAAAAGAATATATGAGTAGGCATGACTGGGTGGGAAAGGTTGTCCACTATGAATTGTGCAAGAGATGAAAACTTGACTACAACAAATGATATATGCTCAAACCAGAATATGTCCAAGAGAATAAGACACATAGATTTGTCTGGTACTTTGAGATACAAACTGATCACCTAATACCGCCTAGAAGACCAGACCAAGTTTTAATTAACAAGAAGAAAGGAAATTCCCAACAAGCGGATTTTGCTGTTCCAGCAGACTACTGAGTGGAAATAATAGTAAGCAAAAAAGTCGTGGTACATGAAGGCAATTGGTGATACTAATTGTAGTTAGTATCCTTGGAATGGTTCTCAAATGCCTGGGAAATCAGAGAAAGAATCAAGACCATCCAGACCACAGCAGTGTTAAAATCAGCTAAAATACTTAGGAGAGTTCTGGAAATTTGAGGGGACTTTGCTGTCACTCAGACTTCATTGAAAAACCACTAGTTAAAACCCGCGAGAAAAACTCACAAGGAGTAAAATAATAATAATAATAATAATAATAATAATAATAAATCAGAGGAAGGATTGAAACCATTCAGAACACTGCACTGCTGCAATCTGCCAGAATATTCATAAGAGTCCTGGAGACCTGAGGAGACTTGCTGTCACTCAGACTCCAGTGAAAGGCCATCAGCTAATGCTGATGTGAAAACTCAAAAGGAGCAAAATAATAATAATAATAATAATAATAATAAAACTAGACACGACTGGGTTGGGAAGGTGATCCACTGGGAATTATGCAAAAAATTTAATTTCAACCATACAACAAAATGGTATATGCATAAACCAGAATTTGTTCTTGAGAACGAAACACATAAAATTCGCTGGGACTTTGAAATAAAAACGGATCACCTTATCCCAGCAAGAAGACCAGACCTAGTGTTGATTAACAAAAAAGAAAGAACTTGTCAACCGGTGGATTTTGCAGTTCCAGCAGATCACAGGGTGAAGCTAAAGGAAAATGAAAAAATGGACAAATATCTGGACCTTGCCAGAGAACTGAAAAAGTTATGGAATATGAAAGTCAAAGTGATACCACTTGTAGTTGGTGCACTTGGAACAGTCCCAAAAGGATTAGAAAAGGGTCTGGAAAGTTTGGAAATCAGAGGAAGAATTGAAACCATTCAGAACACTGCACTGCTGTAATCTGCCAGAATACTCAGAAGAGTCCTGGAGACCTGAGGAGACTTGCTGTCACTCAGACTCCAGTGAAAGGCCATCAGTTAATGCTGATGTGAAAACTCAAAAGGAGTAAATAATAATAATAATAATAATAATGATAAGATTACTAAGAAACTTGCTGTCGCTTGATTTCTGATAAAAGCTACCAGAAAACAGTAGGAAAAATAAACTCAACAAATACAACATTAATATGTTACTTAAAAGTTTCATGAATTGTGTGCATATTTGTAACCTAACAAAAAATGACACATCATAGCGTGTGTTTTATAAGAGCAATATACATAAAAAAAGTTGTCAGAGTGGCTTTTTGTCAGTATCAGCGAGACAACAAGAGAATCTATCCCCTTTTCGCTAGCGCTAGACCAGTGCGATTTTTTTTGTTGAAGTGGAGCGCCACACCTACTGTCAGCTCCCAACTTTACTGATTTACCCAATCTGTGCTACTCATGCGCTGAGTTGGCAGGGACCAATATCGAACCCGGAACCTTGCGATTCCGTGGCGGGTGCTCTACCAAAAGAATAAAGCAATTTCCAGTCTAATTTGCCATTGAATGATTATTTTGTGGGGTCTGCATCCACACTGAAAGTCATATTTTAATAATGCCAATTCTCAATATAACATAACTATGAAATGCTAATTAGAATCTTTTACTCCTCCCTAAACAGAAGCATGGGTCATTATGGACTGTCGTTACACCAGGAACCTAACGGGTCCACAGGTCATCTTGTAATAATTTAATGTTTAGTAAGTACGTAAAAGTTGGTGGAGTGGCCTATTGTTGGTATCAACCAGACAGCGAGGGATTCTATCCCCTTTCCGCTAGCGCTAGACCAGGAACATTATATATGTGTGTGTGTGTGTGTGTGTGTGTGTGTGATCATAAAGCAAGCCTAATGAATCAGAGAATATCTACCTAGGTTTCTCCTAACGGATCATCAGGATAATTCTGTTTTAGTTTTTTTATACTGTCGGAATTTAGAAATAAAAATAATATATATATATATATATATTATATACACATACACACACTTCACATATCTCTACCCGTCGTAAGATTACATAAAGTAAAGTCGTCGGGGTAGCCTAAAGTCGGTATCAACCAATCAGCGAGGGAGTCTATCCCCTTTTCACTAGCGCTAGACCAAGGAGATTGTTTTTTTTGCGTCTGAGGTGAAGCACCACACCTACCGTCAGCTACCCACTATACCGCTCAGAAACTGTGCTCCTCATGCGCTGAGTTGGAGAGGGCCGGTATCGAACCCGGAACCTTGTGCTTCCGAGGCAGACGTTCTACCGACTGAGCAAAACCGGACTTTTAGTAATAATAAGTAGATGATAATATTTTAAAACTCAACAAGAATTCTAAAGTAACTTTATTTCTACTGAAAACTAGTTGATAATCTTACTATGAAAACAGAAACGAATAGCAATAGAAATTACCGTATTTGACGGCATATAAAACGCACGGGCATATAAGACGCACCCAAATCAGATTCAGGGGAAAAAAGTGTTTAGTGTATTTAAGCATATATTGTTGAAAACAGTCTAGCTGTGCATTACACAAGCAGAAACATAGCTGTATAAAAGCAATTTGGCAGTACAGGCAAGAAATAAGCATACACAAGACATCTCAATAGCAGGAAATAATGATAATAATAATGAAATTAATAATAATAAGTCTCAAACGTCACCTACGATGTATAAGACGCAGGGCAATTTTTTGAGCCAAAATTTTGGAATAAAAGTGCGTCCTATATGCCGTCAGATACGGTATGTATATTATATTACTAAAAATTATCAGCAAAAACAAAAAAAAAACGGCACATCGCAGAAATAATTATTAGAGCAATAGATAAAATACATAACAGAGAATTAAGTAATTTCTAATCAAATTTTTAACTGTTTTTTTTCTTTTCTTTTTTTTTAAAAAAAAAATTTTTTTTTACATATTCACTGAACTTTATCATCTAAATTCTTGAAATAAGAGAATTAATACTAATTTGCCCACCAAATTTCTAACACGGCCGTATCAAATTTTCTTGGTATTTTTTTACCTGTATGATGGGATAATTCTAAGTTCACTATCTATTCACCCCAGAACTCATTCTATTCAAATAAAGTCTTATTATTATTAACAGACGATTTTTAGATTTTTTTTTAATTATAAAACTAACCCCCAACTCTAACCCTTAACAAACAACCGGATATTGATTGTGTAAATGAAAAAATATGTCCTTTCTTAATCGAGATCAAAAAGGGGTGCCTAAAGGTAATATGATCCCTTATTTTTAAGTTATTTCTATTTTTCTTCTTTTATTTTTATTTTATTTACTTTTTGTTTTATCCTTTATCAATTTATTTTTCTAAAATTAATTTAACTCTTTGGTAACCAAATTTTCCCTATAGCTGTACTAAATTTTCTTTGTATTTTTTACCTATATGATGGGATATTTCTAAATTCACAATCTATTCACCTCAGAACTCATTCTATTCAAATAAAGATGGTAGGGGTGTTCATGTAGTGATTTTTTATTTTATTTACAGTGTAAAACTTTATAAAACTTTATTTGTGATAATTTTAGTTAACTCTTTGCCTACCAAATTTCACCCCACGGTTGTACCAAATTTTCTTGGTATTTTTTTTACCTGTATGATGGGATACTTCAAAGTTAACTATCTATTTACCTCAGAACTTATTCTACTCAAATAAAGTCCTATTATTGTTATAATCTGAGTCCTTATGCTCAATTATAAAAACAACAACAACTAACCATCAGTTTTTGTATAGCGGTTTACGGTAGGATCATAGTGGCGGGTGAGCCGCCGTGAGCGGTTTAAAGTCGGCAAAGAGTTAAATACTAAATAGAACCCTTCAACCCTTCCTAAATAGAAGCACCAATATCATTATTACAACGGAAACCTTATAGCTTCACTTCATATCCATTAAGACCGACAAGAAACACGTGGATGTGGACGACTCGCGTGTGTAATAGTTAACAAGATTGACTAACAAACCATTACTAGTGAGTTCGAGTCTCACTGGGTGCTCGCATACATTAGGCCTTGTACCACAACTAGGCAAAGCTTAGTAAATAACTACAAGATACACGTGGTATAGAATTTAAATGGGCAAATAGATAAAAACCTAAATTTGATATATATTCAATTAATAGGTACCACCAATTTTCCCTATGAAATTTAACCTCCCTATATTTAACACAATTAAACTTGCATAAAGTTAATATTATCTTGACATTTTTTGTTCCTTCGAAAGAAAAAACATTACAAAAACTCCTGATGATTTTTTTAAATTTTCAGTTTACGGAAATAAAGAAAATTATTAACAAAAAACAACGTTTACATTTTTGCACCGTTAAATCAATGGAAATTTAACGTAGCCAAAAACTAGAGGCTTTTTTTTTAATTCTATGAAAAATCAATTAATGGTCCGATTTTCACTAAAATTTCCATAATTACTTAGCATTTGATGAAAATATGTCTGAAATAGTTTTTTTCTAAAATGTATTTGGGGAAATATTTTTTTACGAGGTCTCCCCCCCCCTATTTTATTTTATGAAATATGAAAAAATGAACCGACAAAAAACAATTTTTACTTTTTTCTGAATAATTATATCAGATGATTTTTATAAGTTCCAATGCCAGAGTTTTTTTTTATAAAAGAAGCATGAATACAGAATTCTGCTAAAAAATATCAATAAAGAAATTGACCTTGTTGTAAAAAAATGGATTGTTTTACTTATTTTTCAAGATAACGGTGAGTAATTTTTTCCCAGTCGGATAAATTGATCTTTGAATTAACAGTTTTTCTTTGTAAGAACTCTTTATGTTCATTATTTCTTTTTTGCGAGAATTTTTTTAAAAAGTTAAAAAATATTTACGTTTCTTCCTTCAATATGGCCTAAACTGATCACGTGACGTATTTTGGTGGTACCTATTAATTGAAGATATATATTTGATATGAATTTAATAATCGAAACATTTTAAACATCGATAATAACCTTCAAATATTGATAAATCATCTCCACGACTGTTATTTTTCATATTTATTTATTACTTTTCCACGTGTTGTCGGATTCGTTTCCATTTCTTACTAACATTTAAAAAAAACTATGTATATCTCATCCCCAAAAGAGCGGTTATATCTACCTATCTATCCATATATATATATATATATATATATATATATATATATATATATGTGTGTGTGTGTGTGTGTGTGTGTGGAGAAAGGTAGACAAACATGGGATGTTATGGAAACTGGATGTTTATTTCTCCACATACTGTCGGATTAACCTCCTCATTATATATATATATATATATATATATATATATATATATAATATATATATATATATAAGTGCAGTTGGTGTGTATGTATGTATGTCCGGATGAAACTACGAAAATAAAACAATTAATGGCAAAGGAAACATATATACACATTCACTATCACCAGAACTTGCTTTTTGTGAAAAAATAATGAAATTTTTTTATATTCATGGAGATATTTAGAAATTATAATTTGAATACTAAGAGAAAAAAAAGTCAGTGGTTGCGTTCGTAATTAAAACATAAATCAACCATGTGAGACCAAAACAATCAATGGATCGGCGAGACTAACCTTTTATTATCCCGCTCTACCTAGGCAATGCCGGGTAGCCGCTTCTAGTTTGAATATATATTTGATATACCAAATAAAAGGGGCCGGGTTAGCTCAGTCGGTAGAGCGTTCGGCTAGAAACCACAAGGTTCCTAGTTCGATACCGGTCCTCGCCAACTCAGCGTATGAGTAGCACAAGGATCTGTGCGGTAAAGTAAGGAGCTGATGGTAGGTGTGGCGCTCCACCTCAGACGCCAAAACAATCTCCTTTGTCTAGCGCTATTGAAAAAGGGATAGACTCCCTCGCTGACTGGCTGATACCGACTTTAGGCTACCCCGACGACTTTACTTTACTTACAGATACAATAATAATTCTTTTTAAAAAGTTTGTAAAATCAAAATCATGTGAAATGAAAACGAGAAAAATTGCAAGATCAATTAGATATTTTTGTTTTTTTATTTCTCTGAACAGTATATCCCCGTGGATTGAATAAAGGGTCAGGTTCAAAGTTCTGTGAAGGCCCCCAATTACGGCAAGAAAGTTCCCGAATTCAAAAAGAAGGTTCCCGAGTCCGAGTAGGTTCTCGAATCCGACAAGAAATACCCGAAGAGGGCCGGAGGGCACATCGGCCGAAACATTGTACAGCTAACAATGAAGATGAGGACAATAGTCCGAATAATCCAAATAATCCAAATTTTTTGTTTTTAGTTTTTAACTAAAACCACTCTGTCGGCGAGCTTAGAATAAATTGCCAAAGATTCCAAAGGAGTAAAATTCCTCCAAAAAAAAAAAAGCGGTCTCTGAGGCATGACACTCAAAACTGTAAGTTGTGGCGACACTTCAGTTCTGGGTGCCGAGGGGTCACTTATTCATTGACATTACTCCCGGGCCCACTCTGACCCGGAGTGATATTACCCGTGAGGGTCCCATCTATTGGTCAAATAGATCTATTTGAAAATGATTCTTATTAGATAGAATACTTGATACCATATAACTAAATTATTTGAATTAAGAATAGTTACTTGAAGCTATAATTGTTTACTAAGGACTATTATTAGTTACTACAAAAGAATATAACTGTTAAAACAAATCATTATTATTAAGTAGAAACAATTACTAGAGATCATAAAATTGTGAATGAATTATTAGTATTAGATAGGAACACTTGAAACCATTCAACTGTATGCAAGAAAACAAACCCTTAAACTACACAAAAAAGTGAATATGAACGTACAATGGGCATAGTTCCCTCATCTCTAGGCATAAAATAACCCAAGACAGATTGACATGCCGTTACAATCAAGTAATCGATCAAGCATTAAATAAAAGTTTACGAAAAAAGTTTTTCAGAGATTATTTGATTTTATTAAAGTCATAATTTTTCTTCACATTAAAATACATGAAGTTGAAAGAAAGTATTAAAACTCTAAGTCCTATAAGGCAAGATCGTTTTTTTTTTGTTTTTTTGTTTTTTCAGAAATCGTGAAATTTAAGATAAAATGATGACAATATGATATAGTATGAATAGTATATAGATTGAAAGGAAATTCTAAAGTTTTTTTTTTTTTACGGTCTTTTATGTTTTGTGTGTGTGTGTGTGTGTGTGTGTGTGTGTGTGTGTGTAAATGAAAATAATATTTCTTCCTGAAATTGAATAATATTTTCCTTAATTCTAAACATTGACATGTGAAACACAGACACACACACACACACAAATATATATATATATATATATATATATATATATATATATTTGAATTAAATAAATAAAGCTCCTACAAATTTGTGGTTGAGAACTTTGATTTCTTTGTTTCATCCCAAAACAAATTTTTAAATATATATATATATATATATATATATATATATATATATATATATATATAAGATGGTCAGACAATTGGAAAAGATTGAAAAGAAACTCGTCAGACAGGAAATGTCTGTCGCGTTCAACCAAAGATATATATATATATATATATATATATATATAGTCTGAAGATCGCATCCGCTAGAAACTGTCAGTAAACAGGTATTGACTCCATGTCGACCCTACCTTAACTCAAATAAATATATATATATATATATATATATATATATATATATATATATCCGTAGATGGGTTACCAGGTAAGTTGGTATTAGGATGATTCTAAGTTGGCCCTTTCTTCCAACGACGGAATGTTCAGGTCCAAATTGAGAGCTCGATGTTCAATATTATTGAACAGAGCAATATAATTCGTAAAAAAAAGGCGTATATATATATATATATATATATATATATATATATATATATATATATATAAGTATTCAATGTACCAGATATTATAGGACAAGTTAGTTATATTCTTTGAATATTTAACATTTCTGGAGAAAGTTGGTATATAACTTTCAAAGTTAGCACCTCATGTGGTGTAATGTTTAGCAAACCAGTGTTAACGAGTTCGATCCCAAGTGGTCGCCCCTATACTACTGGCCTTGTGACACATCTAATCTAAGCAAATGACTATAATAACTGCAAAGTGGGAACTTGGATTAAAATATTCATCACATACACTTATAAAAATCACTTCATTTTTTAAAACTCAAAATCAACTCTAATTATTTTAACAAGTTATTATAACTTATAATAATAAGTTATGAGTCGTTGTAATAATAATAATAATAATAATAATAATAAGTTATGAGTCGTTGTAATAATAATAATAATAATAATAATAATAATAATAATCTGGGACTTCGAGATAAAGACGGATCACCTTATCCCAGCTAGAAGACGAGACCTAGTATTGATCAACAACAAAAAAAAAATAAAATAAAGAGAACTTGTCAAATGCAGTTCCAGCAGATTACAGGGTGAAGATGAAGGAAAACGAAAAGATAGACAAATACCTGGACCTTGGAATATGAGGGTGAAAGTGATACCAATTGTAGTTGGTGCACTTGGAGCAATCCCAAAAAGCTTGGGAAAAAAAAACTGGTGGAACTGGAAATCAGAGGAAGAATTGAGACCATCCAGACAACTGCATTGCTGCAATCGGCTAGAATACTCAGAAGAGTCCTGGAGATTTGAGGAGACTTGCTGTCACTCAGACTCCAGTGAAAGACCATCAGCTAACGCTGGTGTGAAAAACTCTCATAATAATAATAATAATAATAATAATAATAATAATAATAAATTAAAAAAAGAAGATAAACTTTTATACCCACCTCTCTCGTAGTAAGAGTAAATCATTTATCCGGTGTGGGTCAGTTTCATTTGTACGAATTACATTCAAATGTGAGTCGATTTCTCAGCTCAAAAAGTTAGTTGGCTACCTCCATTCCAGTTGAGTAGGTAAGTGAGGGAGAGGCGGAGAATGGGAGGGAGAGAGACAGAGAGAGAGAGAGAAAGGGAGAGAAAGAGAAAGAGGTTTTACATTTAAGTAAGGTAGTTGTTGCTGGTTGAACAGTTGCAGTGATAGTGAGAGACCCAACTTATTCGCTTTTCGCCTCCTCGTCGACTGGCATCATGTCGGTGAGAGAAAATGCATGTGGGAGATACGTTCACGTAACTGGGGTTCTCTTAAGAAAGTACGGCCATCAGTTTTTCTTATTGTGAGTTTCGTGCGTGTGTGCGAGCATGTGTGTGTATGTGTGCGTGTGTGTGTGCGAGCATGTGTGTGTGTGTGTGTGTGCGAGCATGTGTATGTGTGTATGTGTGTGTGAGTACGTGTGTGTGGTGTACTGCAATTCTTTTTCCTTTCTTTCTTTTTTATACAGGTAAGAAAAACTCTAGAAACATTTCTTTCTTTCTTTTCTACAATAGAATTGAAAGGAGTTATGAAATGAAACAATTTTAATACGCTAAAAAGTTTTGGTTTGTTTTTTACTTAACTTGAATTTAAACTAAAAATGAATTTAAACTAATAAACTGTTTTTACTCAACTTGTATTAATAAAAATGAATATAATACTAATATAAAAACAATCCCAAAATTGCAACATTAAAATGAATATAAACTAATATAAAATTATAACCAAATCTTATTATCTTAACCATTATCTTATTAAATTATATAATACAAAATTAAAAATGAATATAAACTAATATAAAAAAAATCCCCAAATTATGAAATTTCTATTTTGTTCAAATTAGATACGTTTAAATCATATTTAAACCATGATCACAAAAAGACCAGCCTGATGTCGATCCTCACTGGGTGCCCTGGGCTCTTGGCCTTATATCAGACCTAATAAATACCTTGCCGTAGAGTAATAGTTAACAAGCAAGTTCTTGCTGAGTGCTCAAAAATATTGTCCTTGTGCCAAACAAATCTAACCTAAGATACCTTACCGTAGTGCAAAGTCTTACAGATCATACATTAAGTTTGATCCTAATTGAGTGCTCCAGACTTTTGTCCTTGTGCCAAACTGCCGTAGAGGAGTAATTCACCAGCAATTATTTCAAACACCAGTAGTGACGTTCATACTTATTAGAGGGCTCAATAATACTGTCCTTGTACTAAACTAAGCCAAGCTTTGTTAATACTTAAGACACCTTGCAAAATAGCAAGAAAACATCACAGTTCTACTGTAGGGAGCTCGATCCTGATTGAGAGCTCAATAATTTGACCTTGTGTCAGACTTCTATGCGAAATTTAATAAATACCTAGGGCACTTTTCTTTGAAATAGTGTAAACCATCACTTTATTGTAGCGAATTAGGGTGCTCACTCAACTGTGACCTTGTGCCACAAGCAATTAAGTTTAACAAATAGCTAGGGTTTCTCATCGTGGATCAGTGGTGTACCTAATTAGTTTTCTAAGATCATTAGTATTTCAATGAATGCGATCATTTCTGGCAGTCTCATGCCTATGGCCTTGTGCCTGACTTAAGTAAGGTTCTCATAATAAATTTTTTAAAAAATGTGAGGGTGTGTCTGTGTATCTAGGTATTTAGTTATTTGTTTTGATTATTGAATATATGTTTATTTTTATGGCTAGGAATATGTTCATATGTAACGTTGATGTCAGTAATTAGAATAACAAAAAAAAGTTGTTGAAACGATATTCTTATGTAAATTTGGAGACTAAGATAAAAAGAAACCATTTCTTTTAGCGGTTAAATACTTGGAAGAATCCTGGGGAGACCTGGGGAGACTTGCTGTCACTCAGACTCTCGTGAAACACCACCAGATAACACTGATGTGAAAAACTCGCAAGGAATGAAATAATAATGACTTTAAAAAAAATAATACACAGAAAGTGGACAGAGAACCAGCTAAATAATAATAATAATAATCTAGTTACAATAAATGTAAAAACTCGTAAAAAAGACTTTAAAATAAGATAAAAAAAATAAATAATAATAATAATAATAATAATAATAATAATAATAATAATAATCTAGTTACAATAAATGTAAAAAAGACTTTAAAAATAATAATAAAAA
>CM042155.1:75203810-75238810 GCA_023376005.1 Doryteuthis pealeii
ATATCTCCCGTGTCATTTGAAATAAGTTTCAACAAATACATGACCAATATTATTGATTCATATATATTTTTATTCTAATTTTAATATATATTTAAAGTTATCTAACGTATAGATTTTTACGAAAAAAATATCTAGAACCAAAATATCATCATATAAACTTGTATTAATACGGAAGATTTGATCTCTATTTGTCTGTAACCAAAACTACGTCACTGCTTACGTCACAGTTACCAAAATCGTCAATTCATAGAATAAAGAACAATTAATATTATTAAAATGAATAAAAGCTGTTCCGTCTAATTCAACGTTTTAGGGCACCTCACATGGTGTAGTGGTTAGCAAGATAGAACTCACTAACAATAGTCTGCAAATCTATTTTCACTGGGCGCCCCATAGATCTAGCATTGTGCTACATCTAAGCTAAACTTAGTAAATGTTGCATAATTGTGTGGTGGCGTGGGTTTTTGACAAGCCCTGTAGCGAGAATTCTAAGGGGCCATTGTTTTTCAGATCAGGGGATGGAAAAGTACCAGTAACGGTTATGAACCAACTGAACTCAGAGGCACGAATTTCGCGAGTCACGTGATAGGGTTAGTTAGGTAACCAGTTAGGTTTTCAACCAGACGTTAGGCAGAGAGGTTATGACTCAAACCGCACGGTGAATCAGGGCGATGCAGTAACAACATCTTTGATCAAAGAAAAACAAAGTCTTGTAGTTAATCAATGCATGACTTAAAAAGGAAGCCCTTAGAAAATGAATCAGCAAGAAGTTAGAAGACTAGACACGGCGACCGGCCAAAGAAGAAGGAGAAAACGAAAACATGGCGACTAGACAAAGAAGCAAGTAAGTCACAGTATTAACTCTGTCTGTCTGTCTGTCTCTCCCTCTCTCTCACACGAGAACTCTCTCGATGTATATACCCAACGAGGGTATATGAGTATACAACAGTCATCATCATCATCATGTCGCGCTGTCAGCGCGGATATCCATGACAATCTCTCTCCATCCGTCTCTATAGCTCATCATCCTCGGGAGGTCCTCTATGCAGCATCCTGTATCCGAACAGAGCTGATCAATGTACGTCTTTGCTGGTCGGCCTACACTGGCGTGCCCATGTGCTGGCTTTCACAGGAGGACGTCGCTTATGAGTTCGTCCTTGCTTCTCCAGCAGTGTCCCGCGTGTCTTGTCCGTCTTACTCGGATGGTTTGGGTGATATGTGGCAGGTGACCGTACAGCTGTTTTCTCGTGGGGTGTTGTTTCCACGTCTTGTTCAGGATCAACCGCAGCATTCTTGTGCAGCTCCCATCTAGTTTATTCTCTAGTCGCTTAGTTAGGGTCCAAGGGGTGCACTATAATTCAACGTCTGAATCCTTTCCATTGTAATAAATAAACTACATATTATTTAAATAAATAAACTATATAAACTATGAAATTAATTAAAAATTATATTATTACTTTAAATAGAAAAATTTATTTGCGAAATTTGTAATCAATTTTTAAAAAATATTTTTTTTACTCTCGCCTCTTTTTCAGTAACAAGAAGTTAACTAAAAGTTTACAAATAGATAAATCTTATTATAATGGAGATTGTGTGTTTTTCTGTCTGTAACCGAAACTATATTACTACTGAAGTCACAATTCCCTTAGTTATTTACGTCACATTCTCCATGATTCTATTTCTATTTAAACCTCAATTAATAATAAAACTGTTTGACATTATTAATACTGTTGGCCTTACCTAAATACTAATAACATGCAATTGTATTTATATATACAACAAAATACCAGTTTTCAGTGTAAACGTAAAGCTAATTTGCATATTGATATTAAAAAAACTGATTTTAATAAAAATGTGCTTGGTATTATTGATTTCTTATTGTTTGGTTTTATCTTAATGAATATGAGTAAAAATCTCTTCAATAAATCCTAAAAGAAATTCATTAACAAGAAGAAATAACTGTAATTTTATTCTTTACTTCCTATTTTAACTAAATAGTTAAATTAGGAAAATTTAGCATTGAAAAACGGAAGTGATGAAAGAGTAAGTTTCAGTTGTTCTATTTTCCGATTATACCCCCTCCGTTTCAAATCTTTTTATTTGAATTCTTAATTAGTTTCATTAGCCTTTCTGATTTAATCTAATATTTTATTACATTTAAACTTAAATACTTGCACCCAGAGGGTGCATATATTTGCTAGTACTTATAATTTTGTGTAAAACAATTTTATGTGTAAAATATTCAAAATAATTATTTAATTAATAATTAATAAATGCACGCAACATCTTATTAGCACGGGGGGGGGGGCAAAATTAAGTTTCCATTTCAAATTGTTTTATTTCTTTGCTCCTTTAACAAATTTTATGTGAGGTGCTGTTTCCAGGATTTGTTCAAGACAACCCACTGCGCTAAGCATTTCGTTGGAGTCCAAGTGGTGCAGCCGTACAGTAGCACTGACACGGCTACAGCCTGGAAGAAATCTCGCTTTATCATATTAGAGAGATCAGGTTTCCATATGATCAATAATCTGTCTTTGCAGTTCATGCTTTTTCTTGTGCGTATATTGACATCACATTTCTGTAGATGAGATATTACTACTTAGTTATGTGAATTGGTCAAGGTTTACCATCCAGGGTGGAGATGCCGGTTTCACGTGACCTCCCGAAGGTCCGTGATTGGCCTATTTTTGGCCATAGCCGCGTGCGTCCGAATAAATTCCAATAATGTTTCTCTCTAATACTTTTAATTTATACATAATCATATGGTTTCAATTAATTATTCCTATCTAATATTGATTATTTGTTTGTACGCAGTTATATGATATCAAGTATTCCTATCAAATACAAATAATTTGCACACCATTATATGGTTTCAAGTATTCCTATCTAATACTAATAATTTGCACACCATTATATTGTTTCAAGTATTCCTATCTCATACAAATAATTTGCACACAATTGTATGGTTTCAAGTATTCCTATCTCATACAAATAATTTGCACACAATTGTATGGTTTCAAGTATTCCTATCTCATACAAATAATTTGCACACAATTATATTGTTTCAAGTATTCCTAATACAAATAATTTGCACACAATTATATGGTTTCAAGTATTCCTATCTAATACAAATAATTTGCACACAATTATATTGTTTCAAGTATTCCTATCTAATACAAATAATTTGCACACAATTATATGGTTTCAAGTATTCCTATCTAATATAGATAATTTGCAAGCAACTATATGGTTTCAAGTTACTACTACTACTAATAATAATAATAATAATAATAATGAAGTAAGTAAAGTCACCGGGGTGGCCTAAAGTTGGTATCAGCCAATCAGCGAGGGAGTTTATCCCCTTTTCACTAGCGCTAGACCAAGGAGATCGTTTCTGCATCTGAAGTGGGGCTCCATACCTACCACCAGCTCCTTACTTTACGGCACAGATCGCTGTGCTACTCATACGCTGAGTTGGCTAGGGCCGGTATCGAACTAGGAATCTTGTGGTTTCTAGCCGAACAATCCTTAGTAAACAATTATAGATTCGATTAACTATTCTTAAGACAAATAATTTGCACACAGGATATCTATTCAAAGCTGTATAAAGCTATGATGCGACCACACTTGGGATGTGCATCATCAGTCTGGAACCCCTACCTCGCCCAGAACGTTAACCCCATGGAAACTGTACAGAGACATGCAACCAAACGAATACTCTCCATTAGGCATCTATTATATTCTTAACGTCTTGGTGCCCTGGGAATGGATTCGTTAAAACTCCGGTGTCTTGCAACAGACTTGGTAAACGCTCATAAGGTCATTAATCATCCTACCAACAGCAGCCTTGAACACCTTTTTGGTTTCCATGTTTCTAATACACGTGGGCATGCCTACAAAGTCAGAAAACAGCATAGTTCACTTGACTTTCGGAAACATTTTTTCACGCTGAGGCATGGAATAAATTACCTGCATTCGTTGTAGGCTGCCAAAACACTGCATCTTTCAAAACCTCCATGCTTCCTGTAATTCGACAAAACTATACCTGATACCCCTCTCCACACACATATGCACGCACGCACACATACACATACATGTATATTATTACTGTACGCTATTCATGTTCCTGACATTAGTACATTATTCTATATACTATACATGAGACGTAGATAAGTTGTGGTGCACCTGAGCACTGTACGCAATAAATTTCATTATTAGTATCATTTGTATTATTCGGACTATTGTCCTCATCTTCATTGTTATTTGTACAACGTTTCGCTCGGTGTGCCTTCCGACCTTCTTCGGGTATTTCTTGTCGGACTCGGGAACTTTCTCGAACTCGGAATTGGACATATGACCTAGTGGATAAAGGAGTTAGTTTAAGACAGTTCTAAGTGACAGTTGTCTCTAGACTGCAGGTTAAATCCTGCTCAGGGGTAGTAGCTATGGTTAGCGGAATGAGAACAGGATACCCCCGTAGACTGAATAAAGTGTTAGATTCGAAGTTCCGTGATGGCTCCCGATTACGACAAGAAGGTTCCCTAATCCGACAAGAAATACCTGAAGATAGCCGGAGGGCACATCGGCTGAAACGTTGTACAAATAACAATGAAGATGAGGACAATAGTCCGAATAATACTAATTATCAAGCCTCATCTAAAAAAAAATTCAGAGAAATAAATTTAATTATTATTACTAGTAAAAATTTTTTTAAAAACACCCTCCGGGCGATGTAAAAATACATTTTTGAAACATATTGCCTGAGGGGTAGGAGTAAAAAATTCAATGTCAACGAGTTTGTACCCTAAGTAAGTAAAATCATCAAATTCATTAAAGGATTAAAAAATAAAACAATTTGAAATGTAAACTTTAAATATGTATTAAAATAAAACAAACTATATATAGATATATAATACCAGTCATGTATTTATCAAAACTTGTTTTAAAAAACAATGAGGACTGTCTAATGTTGCATGTTCAAATTTTGAGTGTATTTATTCTATGTTATGACGATTTTGGGTAATGTGACGTAAGCAGTGACGTAATTTTTGTTACAGACAAAAACCGGAAGCGAATCTCCATTATTAATAGATTATAGTTATATGGTTTCAAATATGAATATCTAAAACGAATGATTTTTAAACATATCTATTTGACCTATTTGTGGGACCTCACTGGAGCCTCACCACCGCATGTAATTTAATTTCATGCCCAGGATGCTCTTATAACATTATGATATATCATAAACATGGAGAAAGTAAACAATTTATTCACTGATAAACACACAAACTCCAAACAAGCACGAATATAGAATAAAAACTGATATGAAAAACAATAAGTTAGAAGAAAAGAAAAAAAGAGACTACAACTTTGGGTTTTAGAACCCCCAAAAATGTCCACCCCAAAACGAAATATTGGAAAAATTCGAAAAGCAAAAAAAAACCCTGCTAGACATAATCCCAAGAATAACCAACTATATATATATATATATATATATATATATATACATACACATATATATATACACATATATACACATATATACATGCATATATATATATACATACACATATATACATGCATATATATATATACATACACATATATACACATATATACATGCATATATATATATACATACATACACATATATACACATATATACATGCATATATATATATACATACACATATATACACATATATACATGCATATATACACATATATATGCATATATACATACAATATATATACACATATATATACATACATATATATACACATATATATACATACATATATATACACATACATATATATATACATACATATATAATATACATATATCATACATATATATATACACATACATATATATATACATACATATACATACATATATATATACACATACATATATATACACATACATATATATACGTATATATACATATATATATACACATACATATATATACGTATATATACACATACATATATATACATATATACACATACATACATATATATATATATACACATACATATATATATATATACACATACATACATATATACACATACATACACATATATATATATACACATACATATATATATACATATATATATATATACACATACATATATATACAACATACATATATATACATATATACACATACATACACATATATATATATACACATACATACACATATATATATATACACATACATATATATACATATATACACATACATACACATATATATATATACACATACATACACATATATATATATACACATACATATATATACATATATACACATACATACACATATATATATATACACATACATACACACATATATATATACACATACATATATATACATATATACACATACATACACATATATAATATATACACATACATACACATATTATATTATACACATACATACACATATATATATATACACATACATATATATACATATATACTACATACATATATATACATATATACACATACATTATAACATATATATACATATATATACACATACATATATATACATATATATACACATACATATACACATACATATACACATACATATATAACATATTATACACATATACACATATACATTTATATATATAAGTAACAAGACATAGGAAACAATCTTTTTTTTTTTCAATGATTATATGATATATTTATACATGTTGACAAAACAGAATGAACCCAGAAAAATACGACAAACTATTAAAAGCAAATATTTTTAAAAAAACACGAAACGGCGTAGAAAACGAAATCAACAGAGAAGCTAAGAATAGATTAACTACAGAACAGAATACAGAATAAACGAACTAAATAAAACACATAAGCTTTCATCACATTGAAAGATAAAAAAAAAAAGAATTTAAAACATAACATGCAGACCAACAATCCTAATGAAGATTAATATATATATATATATATATGCAAATTTAACCTTTAGCTTAATGACTACATTAGTTAAATAGGACACAATCATCAAATGAAATTGACCAGTTTTTATTGTATGATTTATAAGAAAAGGAATGTTCGACCTAATTTAAGCTACGGGTTGCTGCTTGTAAAATTTAACATACAAGTACATTTCAATTTCTGCCAGCTCTCTCTACTCTCCCAGAGAAACTAACATATATAACGAGGTGGTAATCAAGATATACATAGAGAGGAAGAAAGTTATAGGCACAATGTAAAGTAAGATATTGGTCAGTTTTTTACTTAGTTGAAAATTACGATTAATTAGAACCAGTTAAAATGGATTCTTTTTCAAACATAACTCAATCCTAAAAGTAAGGAATAATTTAGTTTAATTTTTGTGTCATTAAACTAAAAAGTAAAAAAGTCTTTGGGAGACAAATTTTGATTCGCTCAGCTTTAGTATAATATATATATATATATATATATATATATATATATATATATATATATATATATATGTGTGTGTGTGTGTGGTGTGTGTGTGTGTGTGTATTTGGGCAGCATTCTTTCATTTATACATGTAGAATTAAACAAAAGACACATCTCCTGTTTAACAATTTTATTTTTTATCTTTTCGAGTTTTCTGGCGAACTTTTTAATATTTGGGTGGAATTCGTGGATAAGTCCACCAAAGTTCAGGCCCCGAGTACTTTCGGCACTTCGATATATTAAAAAGTTGACCAGAATTGTTAAACAGATGTGTCTTTTGTTTAGTTTATATATATATATATATATATATATATATATATATATATATATATATATTATATATATATATATTGACCTTCGAGACAGACAGGTTCTAAAGAAGTAAGGTATTTAGTACAGGTGTGATCCCGGATCCGTTCCGAATACGACCTCTCACAACGTTGTTTTTATTTCGGAAGAGATACAAAAGCGCGACCCGAACCCCACCATACAACCCGAGTTAGTTGTTAGGGGAAAAGTGACAAAACTGATCATTACTAGACATTGTTCTACTTGACTAAATACATTCACTGACCGATCCATACAAATAAGTACTTATGTTCTTTATCTTCCGTAGTCTGCTTCCGCCAAAATACCTCAGTATCTCCATGGTTTTAAACTACTTAGAATTCTCCAAGTGAAAAAAACAAAAAAAAAAACACAACATACAATGAAATTTTATTTACAAAAATAAATACGGATGAAGTGGTCAGACGTGGAGGTGGAAAGGGTAATACTGAACCAAAATCACCAAGAAACGAAAATCATTCAACAAAACAAAATTGTGGGCTAATATAAGGACCGCCGACTGTTTTACGTTTTTTATATATGTGAGGGAGAGGTAGATAAACAGATAGATAGATAGATAGATAGATAGAGAGAGAGAGGAGAGAGGGGGGAGGGAGAAAGAGAGGAGGGGAGAAAGAGAGAGTGACAGAAAGAAAGACAGAGATAAAGAGAGATAAAGAGAGATAGAAAGAGAAAGAAAAAGAGCAATAGGTAGAGAGGGATGGAGAGAGAGAGAGTGAGAGAGAGAAACAGAGAGAAAAGAAAAAGAGTGAGAGGTAGAAGGTGAGAGAGAGAGAGAGAGGGGGGGAAGAGAGAGTAAAGGTAGAGGTAGAGAGAGAGAGAGATAAATAGAGAGAGTATGTGAGGGAGAGGTACATGAACAGATAGATAGATAGAGAGAGAGAGAGGGGGAGGGAGAAAGAGAGAGTGACAGAAAGACAGACAGAGATAAAGAGAGATAAAGAGAGATAGAAAGAGAAAGAAAAAGAGCAATAGGTAGAGAGGGATGGAGAGAAGAGAGTGAGAGAGAGAGAGAGAGAGAAACAGAGAGAAAATAAAGAGAAAGAAAAAAGAGTGAGAGGTAGAAGGTGAGAGAGAGAGAGAGAGAAATAGCGAGAGGTAGAGAGAGAGGTAGAGGTAGAGAGAGAGTTAAATAGAGAGAGTATGTGAGGGAGAGGTACATAAACAGATAGATAGATAGAGATAGAGAGGGGAGGGAGAAAGAGAGAGAGAGAGGTAACGGTAGAGAGAGGGAGAGATAGATAGATAGATAGATAGATAGATAGGCTGATCAGTTCCTCTAGTTAGAGGATGGGTATCCTTAACACAAGGTCGGTGGTAAAAAAAAAAAAACTCTATGGGACGGGCGAATTTGGACATCAGATACAAAAAAAAACTACACCTGACACTTCATGAGTATAATCTCAAGGGGAGGATAAGGGCGAGAAAAAAAGGAGTAGCCGGGAGTACTGGATATATCATACGTGAACAAATTAGCTAATTATGAGCATTCATCCATCTAAGAGAACCTATTATGTGTGTTTAGTTAGCTGTTTAACTTTGTATTCTGTTATTTTATAAACTTTATTTATTTATTCAAGGGACAGGCCGTAGTGGGCATGACCGGAAAGTAACAGGAAAGACAGATTCTTTACTAATCTATATATAAATATAGGTAAGAGATTCATTTTTAACTTTTTCAATTTCGAGCAACACCGGGTAGCTCTGCTATATATATATATATATATATATATATATATATATTATTATATATATATATATATATATATACATGTAAATATATCATATATATATATATATATATATATATATATATATATATATAATGTAAATATACATATTATATACTATATATATATATTATATTATATATATTATATGAATATACATATAATATATATATATATATATACATATATACGTGTAAATATACATATACATATATATATACATATACATATATACGTGTAAATATATACATATACATATACTATACATATACATATATACGTGAATAATCAGTCAATGTCATTGTCAATCTATATGTTTAATACGCCTAACTTCCGACTTTTTATCATCTTATACAGCAAAATTGTCGAAGTGACAGAGGACAAACAGAAAACAACAAAGAACTAGAAACAAAATGGGAGAAAAACAATTATATGGACACTTCAAACGACAAATCGAAGAGGTTGCACATGGGAAAAACTTGAAAATGGTTAAGAAAGGGTAAACCTAAAAGAGAAACAGAATCATTAATCATGCTGCACAAAAATTAATGCCATAAGGACAAACTATATCAACGAAAATTGATAAGACCCAACAAAATGTAAATGTAGACTTTGCGGAATAGAGATGAGACTGTAAACCATATACTCTGGCGAATGTAACAAACAGCCAACGAGAATACAAAACTAGACACACACTGGGTTGGGGAAGGTGATCACTGGGAATTATGCAAAAATTTAAATTTGACCATGCAAACAAATGGTATATTGCATAAACCAGAATCTGTTCTTGAGAAACGAAACTCATAAAATTCTCAAGGAAGTTTGAGATAAAAACAGATCACTTATCCAGCAAAAAAGAACCAGACTAGTATTGATACAAAAGAAAGAAACTTGTCTACTGTGAATTTTGCAGTTCCAGAGATCACAGGGTGGAGATGAAGGAAATGAGAAATGGACAAATACCTGGACCTTGCCAGAGAAATGAATAAAGCATGGAATAAGAAAGTCAAAGTGATTATCAATTGTAGTAGGTGCACTTAGAACGTCCCAACAACTTGGAAAAGACTGGAAAATCTAGAAATTATAAGAAAGAATTGAGATTCAATCCCAGAATACTGCAACTGCTGGCAATCTACCAAAATACTCAGAGAAGTCCTTGGAGACCTGAGGAGACTTTGTTTAACTCAAACTCCAGGGAAATACCATCAGCTAATGCTGGTGTGAAAAACTCTCAAATAATAGTGTAGCTGGTATAGACCATCACGTCGGAGTAAAGATGAATAAGAAAATGAAATATAGACATACCTGACCTTGCCAGAGAATTGAAAAAGCTGTGGATATGAAGGTCAAAGTGATACTAATTGTGTTGGTGCACTAGGAACGGGCCCCAAAAAGCTTGGGAAAAAGACTGGAAAATCTGGAAATCAGAGGAAGAATTTGAGACTATCCAGGACTACTGCATTGCTGCAATCGGCTAGAATACTTCAGGAATAGTCCTGGAGTACCTAAGGAAGACTTGTCACTCAGGACTCCAGCTAACACTGGTGTGAAGAACTCTCATAATAATTTCTTGGTCTTATCCAGAATGTGCTTCCGAGGAAATACCTGCTGTAATATTTCAAACTTACCATACTATCTCGTGAAATGGAACTGTTTTATATAAATGTCCACCTAAATAACAAGGGGCAAATTCATTAACAACCGAGAATAATTGTTTTTGACACATCAAGGGTTTGCTTTTTGTTTAATGGAATATCAAACCTTCGTGGGTTATATTAATGCAAAGCCATCCTTGTATAAGAACTATAAAAAGTAAAAAAGTCGTCGGGGCGGCTTAATGTCGTATCAGCCAGATAGCGAGGAAGTCTATCCCCTTTTCACTTGCCGCTAGAACGAGGAGATTTATTTAGCATCTGAGGTGAGCGCCGCACCTGCCATCAAGCTCCTCACTTTACAGCACGAGTGGAACCCTCTGCTACTCATACCTGAGTTGGCGAGGGCCGGTATCGACTAGGAACCGTGTGGTTTCTAGCCGACGCTCTACCGACTGAGCTAACCGAAGAACAGTAGTGGTACTATTTAAATCATACCTTGGTTTGATATGGGTTTCAATACCTTTCCAAAAAGTATTATTCCAAAAATGAATGTAATAGCGTGACTTGGAGTTCGAAACCTCGTTTACTGAAAATGTCGCAGTTCCAGCATGTTAGGCCACTACCACGGAGACAAACGCCTTGAAATATCAAAGGTAATAGGTCCGTTCATACACACGCAATATATTGATTAAAAAACTCTTTTTTGTGACTAAAACTTAGAGCTTAATTCATGACACAAAATGGTTCATTTAATTAATTTGTTTATTAGCGAGGGTGAGTCAAAAAAAGTAAATGCCATTTTTGTTTAGGACAGGTATGATTACAAGCACAGGAACATGTATTTGGTATCAATAATCAAAAATGAAGGCTGGTTTCTCTGTGGATCACATCCCTACTTCTCCACCTAAGTCATCGTTTCTCTCAATAGCAATGTACCACCTTTCGAATGAGAGCATGTATTCCCGCCCGGTAAAAATTCTGTTTGACTGTTTCTATTGAGCAACCTTTCTAGCTTACAGAATTTCCACTTCCTCTGTAACTGGAAATTTTAAATTCACCCAAATTCCTATTCTAGACTTTGGGGGATTCGTCCAAGGGCACCACTTTACAATGCTACAAACCTTCTCAGTTTATTATTTCACTTCCATTCGAATTCTCACACCCGCCGTTAGCCGGTGGTTCACTGGAAGCTGAGTGACAGCAAGTCTCCTCATATCTCCAGGACTCTTCTGAGTATTCATAATGCCTGCTAGTTCGGATGATTCTGATACTTCCTTCTGATTCCAATTCATCCGGACTCTTTTCCGAACCCCTGAGGATCGTTCCTTAGGGCCCCCAATTACAATTGATACGACATTCACCCTTATGTTCCGCTCAGTTTTTTCAGTTCTCTGCAAGGTCCAAGTAATTTGTCGATCTTTGGCTCTCTATCATTTTCTCGCTGGATTCGGCTAGGATCGCAAAATCCACGAGATGACAAGTCTTCCTCTTCTTGTCAATCAAAGCTAGGTCTGGTCTCCTAGCGGGGATTAGGTTGATCCGTCTGTACCCTCAAAGTTCCAAGAGAATTTGTGTGTCTCATTCTCAAGGACAGATTCGCGGCTTGTGCAGATACCAGGTTCAAATATATATAGTTTGATGGTGAAAATTGGAATTTCTTTCACATTCCCAGTGAATCACTTTCCACCGCGTCGTGTCATAGTCTTGTACTCTTCTTTGTGCAATTTACTGTATCGCTTATTATGTGATTGACAAGTTTCAATCTTTTTTCCGCCAGCACATTCTACATTTGCTATTCTGTTGTGTCTTAATCTATTTTTGCTTTTTATAATTTGTCCTTATGACATTATCTTGTGCTGCAATTATAAGAAGATTCTGTTCTCGCTTGAGGTTTCCCCTTTTTAAGCCAATGTCCATGTCTTTTGATGTGTTCGCTTTGAAGTGCCCATGTAGGCTGTTTTTTCCTCCCATTTCTGCTTTCTTGTTTTTGTTAATTTGTTCTCTATTATTATTATTATATTATTATTATTAATTATTCATTTTTCACCCCTTTTGAGTTTTCTCATCAGCGTAGCTGATGCGTATTTCACTGAGAGTCTGAGTACACAACTCTCCTCAGGTTCTCGCCAGGGCAGTAGTCTGGATGGTCCACAAATCCTCCTTCTGAATTTTCAGATCCTCCATTTTATATTGTTTATTGGTTTACCGATTTCCAAGTGCACCACTCAATTGGTATCACTTTTACTTCTTATATTCCACAGCTTTTTTTCATTCCTTTAGCAAGGTCCAGGTATTTATCTATTTTCCCTTTTCCTTTTAACTTCCCCTGTGATCTGCTGGGACCGCAAAGAGTCCACCAAGTTGAAAGTTCTCTTTTTTTTTTGTTAATCAACATTAGGTCTGGTCTCGTGGCCGGGATAGGGGTAATTCCTCTTTTATTCTCAAAGTCCATTATTTATTTATTTATCTATCTATTTGCCAATAGCAATTAAATAAATCATTCAGACAGTTCAGATTTAAATTTTCATGTTAATTCTCCAATTGTTTATGACGAGGTCAACAACCCGCGGCCCTTGATGCCCATCAGTGCGGGCTCTATACAAGAATACAAAAGCGCGTGGTGTAATGGTTAAAACAGTCATAGGGAAATGGACTCGTCGCCTCGAGTTTCAAATCCTGGACTTTGGTAATGCATTCACTTAGCGCTAATTACCCTTTGGCGAAAGGTATGAATTCTACTCCTCCCCTCCAGCTATGGTAAATAGTAGGGCAGACTGGGGCTCTTTAACCTTGGTTGGGCCACCGGTCTAGGAGAAGGAAAACTCTGAATTCAAACCTGTTTTAAACTCGCGCTTAAGAAATTGACCTGTGGTCCACATCCTGCTTCATGCGGAGGGGTCGATAAATATATATACCAAGCATTCACATTCTCTCTTCACCTTTTGATGTTGACTGAAGAATATCATTACCAACTGTAAGATTGATTCTTCGATGTTCAAGCTTTGCAGTCCAAGTGTTCTTGCTTGGCAACATCTCGAATTTCTATAAGAACCACGTGGACGATACCCCGATATCAATCCACCCATACCAGCAAGTAAAGAGAATGTTTGGCACTACAGTTGTGGGTAATCCTTTAAACTTTCCTCGTATTATTTCCTACCATAAAAAAACTGAACCCCTCATTTTATGTCCGTGTTTTGCATAAATGTTTTATGAATTTTTCTTGCACCCGCTTATTTTACAATACTGAATTATATTTTCTTATTTTAAAAACATTTATTGCAACACATATTTAAAACCATTTATTGCAAAACACGGACAAAATTGGGGTTCAGTCTATTTTATAGTAGGAAATTCATACGAAATATTAGTAGGACATTACGAATCATTAAGTAGGGAATATTACTTTGAACATAATTAGTATTTAGGACTATTTGGTACCGATATAACTATATAAAATTATACCCTGGGAAAGGTATGAATCCTACTGCTCCCTCATCTATGAATAAAATAGTAGGGGCAGACCGGGCTCTTTAAACCTTTGTTAGGCAACTGGTCTAGGAGAAGGAAAACTGAATTCAAACCTGTTGAACTCGCCTTAAGAATTGAACCTTGTGTCCATCCTGCTCGTGCGGAGGGATTGGTAAATGATATAAACTATATAAAAAAATGGATTAGATAGTTAAATAAAAGTCAAATTACAATACGAATAATTAATAGTGATAGCTACTTAAAACCGTAATTAGTATTATAGATAAGTATATTGGTTACCATTTAACCACTGCCCTGTACGGCTGGGGGCGTTAGAATGCACGACTGCACCTCTTGCAGAGGGGTAAGACACCCCCCCCCCCCAATGGGGACACACTGTGGCCGTGGTTGGCGACCCGTGATGCTTAAGATAGAGGCCCAGGGGTATGAGCAAGTTCATGACATGCAATTACTCCACTTTGGCCCTATCTTGGGGCTTAGACGGGCGGTCGGAGGAGCCCTCTCCAATTCAATCGGCTGGTCATGTCAAATCCCTAGCACCTATATGATTTTTTCCCAACCCTTATTTGCCCTTATGGCAAGCCCTATCCCTTTTTATCATTATGGTGGCTAGAAGGCGGTGGTGCTGCGGGTCTACATGCTCGTTAAACTCCTATCTGGGGTCTGAGGTTTCCAGTTTTGGAGGTTTGGGGATGTGGAGCACCCCTTTATCAACCATTGCTCCCTTGGTCCACTCTGAACCCGGTGTGGTAAGTACCTGTTAGGGTCCCATCTAATGGGTTAAATAGAAAAATGTATTTATAAAAAAATTGTATTATCCATTAAGATATTAATTTATTCAAAACTTTATCGGTATTAAATGACCCACGGAGGTTGATATGCCGTAAACACAAACCAAACCAAACCATTTAACTATACAAAAACATATGATTATCATAGTTAACTAAAAAGTGTGATTAAAGATTATTGCAAGTGATCGTTGAAATAAAAGTTATTGATTGTATGCAATAGACTTAAAAATAGTTTGTTTTATCAAACATTTACAAATGAATCAAATTTCGGCACTAAATAACCCATTAATGTTGATTGCCGTTTAACAAGTAACCAAACGAAACACACAATTAGTAAATTCCCGAGAGTCAAAATGAATAATCAAAAAGAAAATTTCCTTTACCTTTTTATTCAAATTAAGTGACCTTTTACTCACCCCGGCTGTATCTTCTCACTCTCTCTTATCCTTTTCCAACATTTCCTTGCATATTTCATGTTTTTATCTCTTTAAAAAAGCCAGAAAAGAAAAAGAAATTAAAATATTTTCTTCAAGTAAAATACAAAAAACTTAGTTACGTACAAATTTATACAAAAAAATGCGACACCTCTGTTCGACAAATATCAAATTTTTCTATTATGTGTTATACTTATATTTAGATTGCAGAGTCTGAATCTGTAGAATTTGGGCAATAAATATAATACCTAATAATAACCGTTTTTGATTCTATAATTTTTTATCATTAAAAATCCTGGTGCATTTTGTTGTTTTTTTAAATTGTTAGCAGCATATATATTTATATAATTATATTATGGAAAAGATGACTTACCGGTGAATATGGTCACGCGTGTGGTTGAATGTAGAGTTCATTAAAGGTAAGAGTGAGTATAACATAAAAAAGTTGCTCAATACGTTGGGGTAGAGCAAATTTAATTTAATATAGGTCCAGTGATAACCTACTTCCAGTTTCACCATGTTTGAAAGGGAAAAAAAATCTTCAGGGTTAACTCCAACTTGTAAATTCAGATGTTTGGTTGATTGTAGCCATATAATGCTTACAATCGACCAACACTTGATTTACACAGTGGAGTTAACCCTGAAGATCCTCAACATGTGAAATCGAGTAGCGTTATTCACTTGGACCTATATTGCAATCATATATATATGTTGTGTTGTGTGTGTGATGTGTGTTGTGTGTTGTGTTAACACAACAACTCATAAGTAATTAGCTAATAAAACAAACAACTTTTAGACAAAATTCGACTTTATTTCATCATCATAGTTTTCCTTCTGGGAGTGGTACACGGATTCCAACGGCTTCTCTAACAATTCGATGGCTTTTTTGTTCTGAACGATTTTGGTCTTTGGCCTCAAATACGCCTCAGTTTCCTTGAATTATCACTTCGTCATTTGGAGCCAAATCTCTTTTCCCTGGGGGGCATTCTGCAAACAGCCAGTAGTTCGCTGGAGACCAGATTCTGAGAATAGGGTGGGTGTGAAGAATTCTAAGTGCATTCATGTAAGTTTTGGCCATCTGTTGCGGTCGACTTGTACACGGTGCATTGTCTTGGTGAAAGAGCACTTTTTCCCCTTCTTCATTTGTAAGCAAGTATTTCCTTTTTATGGCGTTTTCTTCCTTTCAAACGCACCAATAATTGCTATGTAATATTCCGCTATTGGATGGTTCTTCCTTTCTCAAGGTAATTGTTGGAACATTCCCAAATGTAGGATCCAACTGAGGACTTCATCAATCTGCAGACGTCCTTTCCATTTTCCATTTCCCATCTCCAATCTGGTAATCAAATTTGGGGTCAGCCTAATGGCGTACTTTGATTAATTCGTTTAAACTGTTCTTCAAAACTATTCGCTGTTGAGACATGTCCTTTGTGCCTCCTAGGGACATCCATCTAACAACCTGTATGCAAATTTGGAGATTCTCAATTTTCTGATATGGTCCATTGTGGGAAAATATTTTGTTCCTTACATAAACTATTTCCACAATTAAAATGCCTGTTTCTGTTTCAGAATGCTTTTGCAGTTGACTTCACCCATGCTATGTCACTGCGTAGCTGTACCAAATCTGGTTTGCTAATTTCCCTATCATCAACAATGTCTAGGTTTTGAGGCATATTCGATTCGTTTTATAATGCAATATAATTCCTGTGAATACTGTGTTCAGTCCGTTATTTTGATAAAAGAAAGATGAAAGCTTGTTTCAGTAAATATTTTGTCCTTTAAAACACTTTTGAAAAAATCAATTTTATTGCCTCTTATAAACAACAGATTGCATTAGAATTCTCTCACACGGCTAATTTTGTCTCATGATATATATGTAATGTTTACGATGTTGTTTCATGTATGTTTCCTGTGGAGCGTCCAAGGGTGGTCATGTCCATAGGGTTAGCTTCACCGCTATTTAGCATGGCATCCCTTTCGAAAGTAGTTTTAAACCAAAATAAGTTTTTCTTTTACTTATATTTTTTTTAAATAATTTGTACTACTATTTGATTAATAAATTCTTATTATATTTCCAATTTGATTGGATGCATCAGATGAAAAGTTGATTGCTTATTGCGCCACCATACGTCTGATTAAGACCAGAAGTCGACTTACAAACTTTGTTACGGATTGCACAAGACCACAATC
Organism: Doryteuthis pealeii; assembly: GCA_023376005.1. Taxonomy (NCBI): domain Eukaryota; kingdom Metazoa; phylum Mollusca; class Cephalopoda; order Myopsida; family Loliginidae; genus Doryteuthis; species Doryteuthis pealeii. Next base: position 75,221,862 of record CM042155.1, read on the forward strand.
ATGCATGACTAAACCGGCACTGCCACTGATTTTAAATGGTGAAGGAGGGTGGCTAGAAAACCCTACAGAACGAAAACAGACCTGTATCAAAGGGTGGAGGAAAGCTATTGGTTCACGATCCATCTGGAACATATTTCTGTGAGTGTTGGACACCTTATTCCTGTGTTAGGTTATCCAACTAGAAGGGATACTATGACTTAACACCTGCGATTGACCAGATTCCGGTTATCTTGCTTCGGTTTGTCCCTGGATGATAAATTTAGAGAGTGGTATTCGGGTTGTTACAAGCGTTGACCCTATATACCATGATGTAAAATTGTTCCCTTGTTTGTCACACACATAGGAAAGTTCTTTTACATACACAAATATATCGTCTAGTTAAAACAAACAAACTGCTATAACTATTAACGCATTTGTAGGGAGACAAACATATTGTCTCCCCCTTGGGATTGTAGGCGGTGCTTCCCACGTCATGTGTCTGTTGTCACGTGACAATATCCCCGCTTAAGCCTTTGTCTCAGAGCCACCCTTCTTTAAACGGGATTAGACCTATCTGCTTTTCGTTTCTCATCTGAGCGAACCAAGGAGATTATTTTTACACCAATTGTTATGTTCATTGAAACATATTGTGTTTTTATTGTCCGGGACACATATCCTGTTTCTGTCTTTACAATGTATGTAATTAAACATATGTAACCTTTTCTTGATATGTGTTTGTCTATCCGTACCGATACAAGGTTCGCAAAGTATGGGGGCATCCAGCAAGGATTGAAACTCGTTTTTTGAGTAGCAATGGATCTGCAAGACTGGCTTGCTAACAGTTACACCACGATGGGCCCCTCAAAAGGGTCTTGTAACTTCAAACCAAAATTTCATCCCTCAAATTAAAGTAATAATATATATCTATATATATATATATATTATATATATCATATATGTTGTGTTGTTGTTGTGTGTGTGTGGTGTGTGTGTGTGTGTGTGTGTGTTATTCTATAGCATTCTTGCCTCCTTTTTCTCCTTTATATCCCTCTTTTCTCTCCTATATCTTGCACCTCTTCTTGCTATTATTGTGTAATGTTTCTCAGTTACAATATATTATATATATATATATAATATATATATATATAAATTTTTGTCTTCTATAGCATTTTTTGCTCCCTACTTTTCCTCATTCATGCCCTTTTCTCTCCTCTATCTCGCACCTCTTTCTAGCCGGGAATCGGGCCATATGACCTTAGGCCACCCCTTTTACGATCTCGATTTCATAAAGGACATGTTTTTCATTTACACCGTTAAAAATCCGGTTGGTTTGTTGGGGTTAGGGTTAGAGGTTAGGATTCGGGGTTAGGCGTTAGGGGTTAGTTTCATAATTTTAAAAAAAAACTAAAAAAAATCGTCCGTTAACAAAAACAACCGGATTTTTGAGCGTGTAAATGAAAAACGTCCTTATGAATCGAGATCCGCAAAAGGGGTGCCTAAAGGCCATTACGGTCCGGGAATCGAGCAGGATCTAACACTCGTGATTCTTTGGGTAGAAAAATATAGCACAGTGACTAGTTATAAGATTCTTGCATTCTTTGTCACTACTCAACCTGTGCACACATCTAATGCTTAGTAGACACTGAGATTTGCAACAGACAATAGGAATAAAGGCGAAGGTACGACCACAAAATTACAGTCCTTTACTATTGTAGTTAACTCAACATAAGCTAACTATAAGATTATTAATAAAAAAGCTTGTCGACTAAAAAATTATAATCGCATGGCTCCAAGACTTTGATTTCTACAAACACCGTCAGTGCCCTCGGGTAATAATGTAATTAACGTAAACAGCACGATAGCCTCTTTCCGCTCATTCCGCAATTGTGTGCGAGTGAAAGCCACGCAGACATTTTTGGCGGCCACGCAATAGATGAAGCGAAGCCCCAACACAACATCCATATTCGTTAGGTATCTCAAATCCTTCACTTCTGTAGACCTTTTTTTTTTCTTCACTAATCTGTTTGTAATGTTTTCGTAGGCGTATTTTAATAATACAACTATTTTATCTATAATACAAATATCATACAAAAATTATAGAACATATTTTATATTACAACTATTTATTATAATACAAATATCATACAAAATAATAGAACATATTTTATATACAACTATTTATCTATATACAAATATCATACAAAAATAATAGAACATATTTTATAATACAACTATTTATCTATAATACAAATATCATACAAAAATAATAGAACATATTTTATAATACAACTATTTATCTATAATACAAATATCATACAAAAATAATAGAACATATTTTATAATACAACTATTTATCTATAATACAAATATCATACAAAATAATAGAACATATTTTATATACAACTATTTATCTATAATACAAATATCATACAAAAATAATAAAACATATTTTATAACTACAACTATTTATCTATAATACAAATATCATAACAAAAATAATAGAACATATTTTATAATACAACTATTTATCTATAATACAAATATCATACAAAAATGATAGAACATATTAAAAAAAAAAAAAAAAAAAAAAATATAATACAGCTATTTATCTATAATACAAATATCATACAAAATTATAGAACATATTTATATTACAAACTATTTATCTATAATACAAATATCATACAAAAATAATAGAACATATTTTTATATTACAACTATTTATCTATAATACAAATATCATACAAAAATATAGAACATATTTATAATACAACTATTTTATCTATAATACAAATATCATACAAAAATAATAGAACATATTTTATAATACAACTATTTATCTATTAATACAAATATATACAAAATAATAGAAATATTTTATAATACAACTATTTATCTATAATACAAAAATATCAATACAAAAATTATAGAACATATTTTATAATACAAGTATTTATCTATAATACAAATATCATACAAAAATAATGGAACATATTTTAATATACAACTATTTATTCTATAATACAAATATCATACAAAAATAATAGAACATATTTTATAATCAACTATTTATCTATAATACAAATATCATACAAAAATAATAGAACATATTTTATAATTACAACTATTTATCTATAATACAAATATCATACAAAAATAATAGAACATATATTTTATAATTACAACTATTTATCTATAATACAAATATCATACAAAAATTATAGAACATATTTTATATACAACTATTTATCTATAATACAAATATCATACAAAATTATAGAACATTTTATATTACAAATTATTTATCTATAATACAAATATCATACAAAAATTACAGAACATTTTTATATAACAAACTATTTATCTATAATACAAATATCATACAAAATAATAGAACATATTTTGTAATACAAGTATTTATCTATAATACAAATATCATACAAAAATTATAGAACATATTTTATATTACAACTATTTATCTATAATACAAATATCATACAGAAATAATAGAACAATTTTATATTACAACTATTTATCTATAATACAAAATCATACAAAAATATGAACATATTTTATAATACAACTATTTATCTATAATACAAATATCATACAAAATAAATAAACATATTTTATAATACAACTATTATCTAAATACAAATATCATACAAAAATAATAGAACATATTTTAATAATACAACTATTTATCTATAATACAAATATCATACAAAAATAATAGAACATATTTTATAATACAACTATTTATCTATAATACAAATATCATACAAAAATATAGAACATATTTTATAATACAATATTTATCTATAATACAAATATCAACAAAAATAATGAACATATTTTTATATTACAACTATTTATCTATAATACAAATATCATACAAAATAATAGAACATATTTATATAATACAACATTTATCTATAATACAAATATCATACAAAAAAATAGAACATATTTTATATTATACAACTATTTATCTATAATACAAATATCATACAAAAATAATAGAACATATTTTATATTACAACTATTTATCTATAAACAAATATCATACAAAAATTATAGAACAATTTTATATACAATATTTATCTATAATACAAATATCATACAAAAATTATAGAACATTTTTATATTACAACTATTTATCTATAATACAAATATCATACAAAATTACAGAACATTTTATATAACAACTATTTATCTATAATACAAATATCATACAAAATAATAGAACATATTTTTTAATACAAGTATTTATCTATAATACAAATATCATACAAAAATTATAGAACATATTTTATATTACAACTATTTATCTATAATACAAATATCATACAAAATAATAGAACATATTTTATATTACAACTATTTATCTATAATACAAAATATCATACAAAATAATAGAACATATTTTTATAATACAACTATTTATCTATAATACAAATATCATACAAAATAATAGAACATATTTTATATACAACTATTTATCTATAATACAAATATCATAACAAAAATAATAGAACATATTTTATTAATAAACTATTTATCTATAATACAAATATCATACAAAAATAATAGAACATATTTTATAATACAACTATTTATCTATAATACAAATATCATACAAAAATAATAGACATATTTTATAATACAATATTTATCTATAATACAAATATCATACAAAATAATAGAACATATTTATAATACAACTATTTATCTATAATACAAATATCATACAAAAATAATAGAACATATTTTATATTACAAACTATTTATCTATATACAAAATATCATACAAAAATATATAGAACATATTTATATACAACTATTTATCTATAATACAAATATCATACAAAATAATAGAACATTTTATATTACAACTATTTATCTATAATACAAATATCATACAAAATATAAGAACATATTTATATAACACTATTTATCTATAATACAAATATCATACAAAAATAATAGAACTATTTTATAAACAACTATTTATCTATAATACAAATATCATACAAAATAATAGAACATATTTATAATACAACTATTTATCTATAATACAAATATCATACAAAAATAATAGAACATATTTTATAATACAACTATTTATCTATAATACAAATATCATACAAAATAATAGAACATATTTTATAATACAACTATTTATCTATAATACAAATATCATACAAAATAATAGAACATATTTATATACAACTATTTATCTATAATACAAATATCAATACAAAATAATAGAACATATTTTATATACAACTATTTATCTATAATACAAATATCATACAAAATAATAGAACATATTTTATAATACAAACTATTTATCTATAATACAAATATCATACAAAAATAATAGAACATATTTATAATACAACTATTTATCTATAATACAAATATCATACAAAAATAAATAGAACATATTTTATATACAACTATTTATCTATAATACAAATATCATACAAAATAATAGAACATATTTTATATACAACTATTTATCTATAATACAATATCATACAAAATAATAGAACATATTTTATAATACAACTATTATCTATAATACAAATATCATACAAAATAATAGAACATTTTATATACAACTATTATCTTAATAAAATATCATACAAAAATAATAGAACATATTATAATACAACTATTTATCATAATACAAATATCATACAAAAATAATAGAACATATTTTATAATACAACTATTTATCTATAATACAAATATCATACAAAAATAATAGAACAATTTTATAATACAAATATTTATCTATAATACAAATATCATACAAAAATAATGAACATATTTTATAATCAACTATTTATCTATAATACAAATATCATACAAAAATAATAGAACATATTTATAATACAACTATTTATCTATAATCAAATATCATACAAAAATAATAGAACATATTTATTAATACAACTATTTATCTATAATACAATATCATACAAAAATAATAGAACATATTTTATAATACAACTATTTATCTATATATACAAATATCATACAAAAATAATAGAACATATTTTATAATACAACTATTTATCTATAAATACAAATATCATACAAAAAATAATAGAACATATTTATAATAAAACTATTTATCTATAATACCACAAATATCATACAAATAATAATAGAACATTTTATATATAACAACTATTTATGTATAATACAAATATCATACAAAAAATAATAGAACATATTTTATAATACAACTATTTTATCTATAATACAAATATCATACAAAAATATAGACATATTTATAATACAACTATTTATCTATAATACAAATATCATACAAAAATAATAGAACATCATTTTATATAACAACTATTTATCTATAATACAAATATCATACAAAAATAATAGAACATATTTTATATACAACTATTTTATCTATAATACAAATATCATACAAAAATAATAGAACATTTTATATTAACAACTATTTATCTATAATACAAAATATCATACAAAAATAATAGAACATTTTTATAATACAACTATTTATCTATAATACAAATATCATACAAAAAATAATAGAACATATTTTATAATACAAGTATTCAAAAATCTATTTTTACATCGCAATACTAGTAATAATAATAATAATCTTATTATAATGGAGATTGTGTGTCTTTTCCTGTTCTTTAACCGGAAACTATATTATACCAAATCACAATTCCTTAGTTATTATCATTCACATTCTTCATTGAAATTTTATTATATTTAAACCTCAATATATTTAATAATTGCTTCTCCTTTTTTATAGTGTTGTCCATATCTACTACTAATAACATGCTTTGTATTTAATTATAAAAAAATAGCCGGTGCAGTGTGAACGAAAAGGCTAATTTGCATATTGATATTAAAAATGTTGATTTATTAAATATGTGCTTAGTATTATTGATTTCTAACTGTCTTGATTTTATTTTAATGAATATAAGCAAAAAATCTCTCCCAATGAATCTTAATTAAATCCATTAACAAGAAAAATAAGTGTATTTTTATTCTTTATTTTCCTAATTAACTAAATAGTTAAAAAGTAAAATTCAGCCAATGAAAGACGGCAGTGAATGGAAGAGTAAGTTTCATTTCTATTTTTTCTATATACCCCCACTCTGTTTCAAATCTTTTTATCTGCATTCTTTATTAGACTTTTCTAATTAATACGATATTTTATTAATTGAAAACTTAAAATATTGCAACCCGGAGGTGCATATATTTAGCTAGTAATAATAATAAGAAAGATGGGAAGAAAAACAAACTACCATGGGTACTTTAAGCGTCAAACTCAGGAGATATCACACCAGAAGGCATGGACATGGTTAAAGGAAAAGGAAACCTCANAAACCTCAAAGAGAAACCCCTCATGCAATGTGTTTCAAAAATCTATTTTTACATAGCCCGGAGGGCATTTTTTAAATTTTGTACTAGTTAAATAAATAAAGATTTCTTCATTCAATAAAGGTTCGTTATATCTATTCATTCATGTTCATGATATCATTTTGCGTTCTTTATTCAATTATAAACCTCTTTCTTTCTTTTTCTTTCTTTCTCTTTCTTTCTTTTTCATTGATGATTTTACTTACTTAGGGTACAAACTCGCTGACATTGAATTTTTTTACTCCCACCCCTCAGACAATATGTTTCAAAAATCTATTTTTACATCGACCGGAGGACGTTTTTTTTTTATTAAAATTCTTAAAAAGTTATAATACAACAATGTATATTCTGTGTATCGCAAAATAATCAATCACGTCGTAAAATCACCAGTTAAGATCTTTTTTTAAAGGAACGTCTAATCAGTGGGTGGGAGTCACAGTCGAGTCTGACGCAAGGTTCCAATCGACAGTCTAAACACTCCCAACTGTATCACGCTCCAAATCCAAAATCCAATATCCAAAATTATTTCTTTGTCCCGTTCGTCACGACAACAAAATACTACTGCAGTCGTTCTCCCTGGTCTGTGAGAATAAGTCCTTTAAATACACCTCAATTTTACCACATCCGGGCTCCTCACACATAATTGTCGTGCAGCACGTGCGACACTCGTCAGCACGGCGCGACCACCTACATCCGGGCCACTATGCTATTTCTTATTTCACTGATCGTCCACAGCGCTCACATTCTGAAGGAAGCGGGTTCGACTCTAGGTCAGTCCTACGCGCCAGGCAAAGCCTAGCCCGCTTCCTTCGAGAATACGACAAGTCTTCACGCCCGCCACTGTCTCTGTCACACCGTGTTGCACGAGGTAGGTCTCCTCTCTCACTACAGAACGTATGCCAAAAAATTATTGGCATTTCAGTCTCGAAAGACTATAATAAAGTTTTTTATGTGCCCCTGAAGTTACAGCACCTCCTCTGACTGTGAAGTCCTATGTTTGAAAAAAAATTCTCGACCACAGATGTCGCATTTGAAGGCTGTCCCTGAAGATGTTGATGTTCCGGTGCTTTGTTGCCGCTACTTTCTTCTAGACCTCTTAGCTTCATGGTGTTGCGTCAGGGTGACTTCTGACATGAATCACAGCTGAAAATCAGCCTCAGGAGAAATCATAAAAGATCAATCTAAACAACTTGATCGCTGGGTAGAACACTACTCAGAACTCTACGCCACCGTTTCTGATGCAGCCCTCCGTCATGTAGAGCTGTTACATAATTGTTAGTACCCTAACACTTATTTACAGTAGTGTAGAAACCAAAATGGCTGTTATAATTTGCAGCCGGCGGCCTTGAAGGATTGAGTGACTCGGCTTGACCTAAGTCTGATCCTCCTTCTGGGGGATACCGTGAGAATCGGTGGAGAAGACCCTCTTCCGGTTTAGATTAGAAACAGAGTTTAGTTCAGTATCGGCCAAACCACGAAAGTGGTAAGTCGTGTTAAGCGCACGGTCGACTCAATCTGCGCAGGTAGTCTGGTGGGGATTTCGGAATAAAATATGATCTAAAGTAAATCGAAGTCTTGGTTATTATCTAAGAACTACCAATGACACAGGGCTTCTGATAAAGAGAAATCCCCAATGGAAGACCAGACACGAAGTCCCCAAGACGAAGTCCAGATGCTAGAAGAACGTAAGATACCAAAGATGAGCAGAAGAATAATAGAAGTAAAGAGAGTATACAGCAAAGCGACAACCAGTAGCAGAAGAGCTAGATATAGAATTTACAACTGAAGACCTTTGCATGGCACTTGATAGACTAACCTGCGGCAAATCATCTGGCAGCGAAAAGATACTCTTTAAGAAATAACTAGCACAAAAATGTAAGTATTAACTTACAATGAACACAGTTCTCTAACCTATAGATGTTGTATAACCCTAGACAGATTGTCATGCCGTTAAAATAAATCAATTTCTAACAATGACCTGTTATTTTAGTTTGCTATCTATTACACATGCGAGGTCTCCATTTACTAAGATGTGCTTCTTCTGGCTTTGTTCCTTTCAGAGCGACTTTACCAAACGTATATATATATATATATATATATATATATATATATATATATATATATACAACCCCTCCGCACGAACAAGATGTGACAAAAGGTCAATTTCTTAAGCGGAGCTTAACAGGTTTGAATTAAGAGTTTTCATTCTCCTAGATTGGTTACCTAGCCATGGTTAAAGAGCCCAGTCTGCCCTGCTATTTACCCATAGCTGGAGGGAGAATTGGGTGTATACCTTTCCCAAGGGTATTAGCGCCATGTGAAAATACAAACAGCTTCGTCCAGGAATTGAACTCGGGTCGACGAGTCCATTTCCTAAGACTAACTATCAGACCACACGCCTCCATTACCAAACGTATAAACGTATATAATCAGTTGCATGTATATACTTACCAACCCCCTCCGCACAAGAAGGATGCGACACAAGGTCAATTTTTAAGCGGAGTTTGACAGGTTTTAATTCAGAGTTTTCCTTCTCTTACAATAGTTGCATTAACAAGGTTAAAGAGTCCAGTCTTCCCTACTATTTACCCATAGCTAGAAAGAGAATAGTTGGATACGTACATTTTACCAGAATTTGAACTCGGATCGCCGTGTCCATTGTCAACGACGATAACCATTACACCACGCCCCCCCCCCCCCATCACACTGACACTTCCGATGTTCTGCTTTTTACCTAATAATTAAGCTGTAACAGTGATAACATTTTAAAAGATTGAAATCTATTTTCTCAAACGAAGGCAAGGTTTTGAAAAAATATTTTGTGTTGAGAGACAGAGAGAGAGAGAGAGACAGTGAGACAGACAGACAGAGACAGACAGACAGACAGAGAAAAACAAAAAAGAAAGACAGAGACAGAAATATAGATAGAGAGAGAGGGGGGACAGAAAATGATTCTGTTGTTTTACATGTATTTTATATATATATATATATATACATATATGTATACATATGTGTGTGTTCAATATACGGTTGTACCTTGACTTAGAGTTTAATGCGATCCGCTCGTAACTCAGTTTCATTCTCCTACGCTAGTTGCATTAACAGGTCAAAGAGCCCAGTCTTCCCTACTATTTACCCATAGCTAGAAAGAGAATAGTTGGATGCATACATTTTACCAGAATTTGAACTCGGGTCACCGTGTCCATTGTCAACGACGATAACCATTACACCACGCGCCTCCATTATTAGTTGCACGTAAATTTGTTTTGTTTTTTTTTGTTTTTTGTTGTTTTTTTTCAGTCGTTAAATGTTTTTGTTGTGATACATTTACATGCTGTCATGCACCCAGCGACCTTTCTCCATCAATACCAGCAACTACCAATCCCGACCCCCCACGCACTCTCGGTCAAAGAAAGCAATACCAACTGCAGCTTGACACACACGTAGAAATTGAATTTAAGCAAACGATTATATTTTGTCACTGACTACTATACTTTCATATACTTACCCCCACCTTAAAATCTACTCGCACACTAATTATTTCCTGTCCTGTCGCCTGGTGCAGTAAAATACACCGACTGCACCTCTGCAGAGCGCTACCTCTCCCTAATGAGACCACCTACTAGCCAGTTCCAACCCGTAATACATGAGAACCTGATTGGGGCGACCAAGCAGTCTGTGATTCAGGTACTAGTGGTCCTGTGACATGTAACACTCCACTTCGACCCTTACTTGAGATAGACGGTCAGTGAGAGAGGCCTGACGCGATCTATCGACTGATCATGGCAAGCCCTAGTACCTATATTGTATTTACCTCGTACCCCACTTGTACGGGTTAGGCACAAGGCCCTATTAACGTGGGACCACCCACAAACCGAAGCTCATGGGTGGCAGGTGAAAAATTGCGTCGATCCCGTCGGCATTCCCCCTCAAGGGGGCGCCTCAGGCACTGGGCAATAAACCCAGCCCTGTCCCTTTAAATCGAAGGGGCAGGTATTGCATGGGGGAATAGCCCCCTGGGATCGACGCTATTAACTTGTAAAGATCCAGGGCCGAAGCCACTGGACCCCCACCCTGTTGGGCGGGTTTACAAGCCCTAGTACCTATATGATTGTCCCTGCCGTATTCTTCAAATTGCTCTTATGACAAACACCCAACCCTTTTTATAATTTCAATTTTTTTTTTTTGTCAGTTTGGTTTGGTTTGGTTTGGTTTGTTTTACGGCATATCAACCTCAGTGGGTTATTTAATGCCGATAAAGTTTTGAAATAAATTAATTCTTTTTACAAATACATTTTTCTATTTAACCCATAGATGAGATCCGAACAGGTACTATCACTCTGGGCCAGAGTGGACCAGGGAACAATGGTGATGAAGGGGTGCTCCACATTCCTCAGACCTCGAAAACTGGAACCTCACCATCATTAACGTCATTCCCAGGACATGTAAACCCTCAGCCACTGCCTTCTAGCACCCATATGATAAAAAGGGTTTGGGGCTTGCCATAAGGGTATTAGGGTTGGGGCAATCATATAGTTGCTAGGGCTTGACGTGACCAGCCGATTGATCGGAGGGGGTATCATTTCAAAGATTCCGTCAAGCATCACGGGTCGCCACCTACGGACAATAGGTGTTTGGGGAGGGTACATTTTACCCCACTGCAGAGGTGTAATCAGTGTATTCTACAGCCCCAGCTGACATGGCTGACGTTATGTGGCTATGGCTCAAAGAATGTAGGGATCCTTCTACCACAATTAGTATTGCCTCTTCCATCCAACCGAGAAGTAGTTACGGACTAACGAACAAAGAAAGTCACACTTTTCATTATGCAAATAGATTATTTGTTATTTAAGTGTTCAAATGTCAAGGGATAAGTAGGGCGGTTTAAAAACAAGGTGTGTATATATTACTTGGGAGGGCAATGTACTCCAGGGTAGGTTGATTTTTCACTTTTTAAAAAATTTCAAATTCTCTCAAACAGTGAAAGTTGTGTGTTGGTATAATACGAAGAGTGTATAAAAAGTTTTAAGCATCAGAAAAAATAAAAGGGATAAAAAGATTTTTGAACATTTATTTTTCAACATAGTCCCCTCCCCCTCAAGGGCTGAACACTTGCTCCAACGGCGCTGAAACGCTTTTATCCCAGTGTAGAAGAACTCTTTTGTTTGGGACTCAAGAAATCCCTCGACTGCAGCTATGACGTCATCATCACTGGCAAAATGACGACCAGCCAAAGCTTTTTTCGTCTGGGGGAAAAGATGGAAGTCGGAGGAGGCCAGGTCTGGCGAATAAGGTGGATGGGAACAAGTTCTTAAATGCTCATACCAAAAACTAGATCTCTTGCTTGCATCATTGTTTGAGGAAATAGCATCAAAGATCGTATACAAAAATGTACCAATATATTTGCAACATTAGTCTAGAAACTCGTTAGAAAACTTAGGAATTTCAATATTTAAAACAGAGATGGTTGTCATTTTAAACGAAGCAAATAAAATATAATAAGAATTCAAATTGAAAATATGCCCCCCATCACCATCAACACCTCTGATATGCTGCTTTTTACCCAATAATTAAGCTGTAACAGTGATAACATTTTAAAAATTGAAATCTATTTTCTCAAACGAAGGCAAGGTTTTGAAAAAAAAATTTTGTTGAGAGACAGAGAGAGCTAGATACATAGAGAGAGAGAGACAGACAGACAGACAAAAAAGAAAGTCAGAGAATGACAGAAAGATTATATAATATATATATATATATATTGCTTGAAGGCAATTACAATGCGTATATCGCATAAAATTCGATAATTATAGAAATTAATCATGACAAACGGCGTATCAGTATCATTGACAGGTTAATTTCGCAAGGATTGTCCGGTGCGTATCGTGGCCGAAGCAGTATAGTCTCTATGCCTGCTGAAGTCCCGGTTTCGATTTCTGTCAGAGGGAAATCGTTAGTATACATCGCTGATGAGACTTAATAAAGTTGAAACAGTCTGTACAATGTTCTACACACCGAACAATTCTTTGCCAAGATTCACTTGTCATGATTATTTTCTATAATTATCAAATTTTATGCGATATACGCATTGTAATTGCCTTCAAGCAAAATATAAATAATAATATATACTTTATTCAACAATGCTTCTAAAAAAACAAGCATCCAAAAATATTATATTATTATATATATGGTTAAGAATAGAGGAAAATGCTGATGAAATAACACAACTAAATTCAAATGATATTTCGCCTCGGTATTTTACGAAGCTTAGTCAAATTTAATCTGAAGACAAAATATTTAACCAATCCTTTATTCCTCATATATATATATATATATATATATATATATATATATATATATATATATAAACGGATATTATTTATCAAATTAATTATCTAACAAAAAATATGAATATGTAGCACTGCCAAAATAAGTACACACTTATTTTCAATTGTAGATTTTGGTAACAAATAATACCTAATAATATCCATTTAATACAATGTTGCAAGAGAAAAAAAAGATATTTATTAAAGACATAAAAATTGACCTTATGTCGCGTCCACCCTGTGGTGCAGGGGTTGGGTAAATACATACCTTAGCCTGTCGGAAGATATGAAAGTCAGGCCTATGTAAATATTCACCCAATATAGTTTTCTTTGCAAATATATATATATGAAGGATTCGCGTAATTTTGGGGGTATGTAAGTGTCGAATTACTAAATGATCCTCTTACCTCGTCTCTTCCCTCTTTCTCTCTCACTTACTGGTGTTCCTAAAATCCTTTTAAGTCCGGTCATAGACCGAGTACTTCTGCTAGAACTATATGAGTGAGAGACAGAGAGAGACGGAGAGAGACAGAGAGAGACTATTCCAGGGAGTATTGAGAGAGATCGTCGCCCCGGTTCAAATCCTGTATGTAGTAATTGCATTTCACTTAGCGCTAATATCCTTGGAAAAGGTATGAATCCTACTCTCCCTCCAGCTATGGATAAATAGTAGGGCAGACTGGGTTCTTTAACCTTGGTTAGGTAACCGGTCTAGGAGAAGGAAAACTCTGAATTCAAACCTGTGGAACTCCGCTTAAGAAATTGACCTTGTGTCACATCCTGCTTGTGTGTGGAGGGGTTGGTAAATATATATATATGAGAGAGAGAGAGAGAGACAGACAAACAGGCAGGCAGAGACAGAGGCCGAGGGACTTTCTCTTTCTCTATGAATTGTAGATCTGAAGAAGGATGGATCGGTCGAAACGCTCTAGTTACAACAAAAGAAAAAAAGAATGTGTTCAGTCATCCATACAACTCTTTGATGAATAATGACTTTTCAAAATAGCCATCTGAATTTTCTCTTTTTTTTGGGGGGGGGGCCGTCGTCCGTACATCATCAATAATATCACTTAGGGCCGGCTTAGCTCAGTCGGTAGAGTGTCCGGCTGAGAACCTCAAGGTTCCTGGTTTGACACCGGTCCTTGCCAACTCGCTGTCTAGATAACAATAAAGGTGAGGACAATAGTCCGAATAATACAAATAAAAATTATCAAGCCTCATCTCATAAATTCAGAGTAAACGGTTTAGCTCAGTCGGTAGAGCGCCTGGTTCGACACCGGTCCTCGCCAACTCAGTGTATGAGCAGCACATGGATCTGTGCGGTAAAGTGAGGAGCTGATGGTAGGTGTGGCGTTCCGACTTAGACGCTAAAAAACAATCACCTCGGTCTAGCGCTTGTGAAAAGGGGATAGCCTCCTTCGCTGTCTGGCTGATACTGTCTTTAGGCAACCCCGACGACTTTACTTTTTATTTACACGCTGAAAACGTCAGTCCCTGTCAGATCACCGAAGTTAAGCAGCAATGAGCCTGTACAGAACTTAAATGGGCGACCACTCCGAAACAACAGGTACTGTAAGTAATGTGAGGCCTACGTGCCGTACTAATAACATCTTAGTAAATCTAATGAACACCTCACGTGATGTAATCGTTACCGAGTTCCTTTTTAATGAGTTTGATTCTCACTGGGTGTCCCATTCTTCTGTCCTTGTGCCAAACTATGTTCAGCTTAGTAAATGACATATCACTTGAAATATTTTCTTTAAACAAAAACACAAAAAATAATTGATCTGCGAGACTAGCTTGCTAACTATTTCACCACGATGGGACGTCTTTACCCTTGGGTAATGCGTGCATCTAACTATTCTTCCTGTAGCTATGGGTAAAATAATAGGGCAGCTGGGCTCTTTAACTTTCGTTTGGCAACCGGTCTTGAAGGAAAACTCTAAATTCAAACCTGTTGAACTCCGCTTTAAAAACTGACCTTGTGTCACATCCTGTCACATTATCAGCCATTTTCGATCCACAACTAGACAAAGACATCAACCCATTCCTTCTATAACGTCCTTGCTTGTGCTAGACTCTATTACATATTAACAGTGTAGGGAATTATCTTCCTTTTGCCGGAAGAGTTATCTCCTCGCTGCGTTGCTGTTTGTTCCCACTAGGGGGACCTCTGGTAGTTAAGCGCGTTCATTCAAACGCTGCTTCCTCTTTTAGCTACATCTCCGGAACGAGCACATGGGTTAGATTACTTTCTACCCCTTTCTCAGCGGGGCTCGGTACCCCCTCTTAATAAGTGATCTTATGTACGGACACACCAGTCCTCTGATGTGTGTATGTTTATGTACACTATCTTGCATTTTATGTATCTTTTTCCATGTGCTGTTATCTATATAAAATGTTTTGTCTCACAAACGTGTCGGAGTTTGTTATGTTTCATCTAGTTATGACTTTGTTTTAACTTTGAATCTTACAACAGTAAACACCATTCTATCTCCGTCTTGTAGCCTACTAAGTCTAGCCACACTGAGAAGACCTGATACGTAGGGATTATAATAGGCCGTCTGTAACCCTTGAAGATGGGTAATACCCCCCCACACACACACACAAAATGTGGATCCTAAGTATAACACTAAACTGCATTCAGTTTTGGAGATATGGCGAATTTAGAGTACTCCTTCATTACCATTACTCCCAGGTCCACTCAGACCGGGAGTGGCAGTACTTGTTAAGAACTCATCTATGTGTCAATTAGATCTGTTTGCATATTATTAGTATTGGATAGGAATACTTGAAACCATAACTGTGTGCTGAAAAATAATTATAGACAAATAAGAAAAGTGCAATTTTTCTACCTGCCACCCATGAGTCTCGGCTTGTGGGTGGTGCCCACATAAAACGGCCTTGTGCCATATCGTGTGGAAGTGGGACACATGTAAATACCCCTATACCTAAGCCTAGTGTGCTTCGGCCACTGGACAGGTTGATTGGCTAATAGCGTCGATCCCAGGGGGCCGTCCCCCAGGCAATACCTGCCCTCGATTTAAAGGGGCAGGGCTGGGTTTATTGCCCAGCGCCTGAGGCGCCCCCCTTGAGGGGGAATGCCGATGGGATCGACGGAATTTTTCTACCTACCACCCATGAATCTCGGCTTGTGGGTGGTGCCCACATAAAACGGCCTTGTGCCATATCGTGTGAAAGTGGGACACATGTAAA
>CM042155.1:75243810-75251310 GCA_023376005.1 Doryteuthis pealeii
GTTTTGAAATAATTTCATTTTTAATGGATAATACAATTTTGTTTATAAACTCATATTTTTCTGTTTAACCTATAGATGGGACCCTAACATGTACTACCACTCCGGGTCAGAGTGGACCAGGAGCAATGGTGATGAAGGGGTGCTCCACATTCCCTAAACCTCCAAAACTGTTTAGCTCAGTCGGTAGAACATCCGCCTCGGGACCGCAAGTTTCCGGGTTCTTTAGCGAATGAGTAGCTCAACTTGAATCTGAGCGGTAATGTGTAAGCTGATGGTAGGCATTTACTAATGGGCGTCAATGGGTGGTTTGATTAGTTGTAATAAAAACTAACTAAAACAAAGATAAAAGAAATGTAGTGATACCTTGACTTACGAGTTTAATTCATTCCACTCGTAACTCAGTTTCCTCGTATATCAAATCAATTTTCCCCATTGAAATAAACTGAAATGCCATTAATCCGTTTCAGCCACCACCACCCCAAAAAAAACGCCCAATTTTTTGTTACGTTTTTTTTTTAATCAGAAAAATTGAACTGTATTGTATAAAAACATAATAAAATAAAATGTAATGAATTACGTGCTGTAATATATTTTGACGTTTTTTTTTTTAGATAATATTTTTTTCCGGAATAAAATTGAAAATTAAATTTTCTAGTGGACTTATCAACATGAGCGTAGTTGAAGTTCGCCCGTACCTCAAATTTTAGCTCGCATCACAAAGCAAAAGAATCGACCGAGTGACAGCTCGTAACTCGGAAAACTCGTATGTTGAATCACTCGTAAGTCAAGGTACTACCAGTCAAAAAATAAAAATATACAGATAACAATGAAGATGAGGACAATAGTCCGAATAATACAAATAATTCTATTTGCATGTTTAGCTCAGTCGGTAGAACATCCGCCTCGGGACCACAAGGTTCCGGGTTCGATACCGGTACTGGCCATTTTAGCGCATGAGTAGCTCAACTTGAATCTGAGTGGTAATGCTGTACCGAGTGACAGCTCGTAACTCGGAAAACTCGTAAGTTGAAGCACTCGTAAGTCAAGGTACTACCAGTAAAAAAATAAAAATGTACAGATAACAATGAAGATGAGGACAATAGTCCGAATAATACAAATAATTCTATTTGCATGTTTAGCTCAGTCGGTAGAACATCCGCGTATCGAACCCGGAACCTCGTGGTCCCAGGTTCGATACCGGCACTGGCCACTTTAGCGCATGACTAGCTCAACTTGAATCTGAGTGGTAATGCTGTACCGAGTGACAGCTCGTAACTCGGAAAAGTTGAAGTACTCGTAAGTTAAAGCACTCGTAAGTCAAGGTACTACCAGTCAAAAAATAAAAATGGTTGACAATGGCTCCACCTAATAAAAAATAAAGAAGATATTGAAAATCGTGATCGTATTAAGTTCTGCTTTATTTTTCACCATCGTAGACAAAACCAACTAAAACTTAAAATCCTGTCATAAAAATAACGTAAACAAGTACTGTAGATACTTTCATCTTTTGATATGAGACTTGTCTTTATATTCAAAGATCACAGCCGGCGGGTTCTATCTGTGAAAAAATAACTTGTGTTGCAGCTGATACTATTATGTTGGGAACCTTTTGTCGTTACAACGAAGCGGAAAAAATCCTTTAGCCGCGAGCCCCATAAGAAGGAAGTGTAAGGGTGTTTTCAGACAATGAGATAATAACTCTACGAGACAAGCAAGTTTTTTCAAAGAAATATTATGATTATGGCATTTCTATTAAAACAAGTGGCTACAACAGGAAAAAGAGGACAACACCAAATATATAGAGAAAAAAAAGAACAAGAAAAAAAAGGTATTCTGTGTGTGTGTGTGTGTGTGTGTAAAAGGTATCGCCTTTCAATGTGTAGTTGTTAACAACTAGAACGTATATAATCAGAAAAGAGGGTTCAAATATTAACGCTTCGCGTAGCAATATAATCAACTGATGAAGTCAAATGTACAATGCCAACACAGGCAGCAATGAAATACTTGTTTAGTCTTCTGTTTTACTGTTTTGCTGTGCAACTGAGGCTGGTATCTCTTTGTCACTTCGCCGTTGGATATATTTGATGGCAATAGGGTTTTTTTTAAAAAAAGCGGAAAAAGCAAGAACCATTTCATAAAAATAACATTAGATGCAAGCTTTATAAAAGCATACCAACGTGTGTATTTTTAATGCTTTCAATATCTCAAACAAATTGTTGCTTTTCTATGATAATCATACCGGGTTTTTTTTTGGCGGGGCAAGGGATTAGTTATTTACTAAGTTTAACTTAGATGTGGCACAAAGCATGGGGCACCCAATAAGAGTGTCGAGGATTAGGGGGTAATACAAGAATGTATCGTTTTCGATGGTTCCTGATTTAGCGTCAAG
The DNA here is from genome assembly GCA_023376005.1 of Doryteuthis pealeii. NCBI lineage: Eukaryota > Metazoa > Mollusca > Cephalopoda > Myopsida > Loliginidae > Doryteuthis > Doryteuthis pealeii. Next base: position 75,246,200 of record CM042155.1, read on the forward strand.
ATGAACACTGAGTAGTATATACAAGGTGTGTCATAAAAGTATCGAGATTGAAGCTGTATTTACCAAGATAGAAATTAACAATGAACGGAACGTTATTTTTTTTTTTTTTTTTCAGAATACAAGGTGTGTCATAAAAGTATCGAGATTGAAGCTGTATTTACCAAGATAGAAATGAACAATGAACGGAACGTTTTTTTTTTTTTTTTTTCAGAATACAAGGTGTGTCATAAAAGTGCCGAGTTTGAAGCTGTATTTACCAAGAAAGAAATGAACGATGAATGGAACTTTTTTTTTTTTCAGAATACAAGGTGTGTCATGAAAATGCCGAGTTTGAAGCTGTATTTACCAAGATAGAAATGAACAATGATTGGGACATTAATTTTGTCAGAATACAAGGTGTGTCAAAAAGTACAAAAATCTAGATGCTTTTTTGACACACCTTGTATGATTGATTCTAACGGCATATCAACTCGTGTAAAGTTACTTTATGCCTAAAAGTTAAGGAATCGCGTTCATTGTACGTTCATGTTTACATTTTTTGTGTTGTTTTTTTTTTTTGGGGGGGGGCTCATGGTCCTATCAAATACGAATAATTTTTAAACAGATCTATTTGACCCATAGATAAGACCCTAACAGGTACTACCACTCCAGACCAAAGTGGATCTGGGAGTAATGGCAATGAGGGAGTATCCACACTCCTCCCGTCTCCAGAACAGGAGCCTCACCATCAAAAGTTTAGTCATACCCAGGATACCTCTGGTGGGTGGGGGCTTACGCCTCTAAAGGGGATACAGTCGATGTATGGTAAACCCTGTCGACAAGGTGCTCATTATATAACGTCAAGTTTTACTTAGTTGAATATGGAAATACGGTGAGGAAATTAATCCGACAATATGAGAAGAAAATATTTTAAAAATATAACAAACACAGGATGTTACGATCAGGGGAAACAATTTTATGTGTCAATACTTAAGCATTTCGGTATATTGTACCATCTTCAGAACACTGTTAAGTAATGTTTATGTGAGGGACAAAATGAAAGATGTTAAGTGTATAGTGAATGTGTGAATATGATGTTATTAACGGTTAATTTTTATATGCGCGTTTGTTTACGAAAGCCAATGACGTGATCATTGCACGTGCAAAAATGGAAGGTGAAGATCATATGATGACGCATGCATGAACGTGAATAGGCGGAGAACGAAATGTTGACAAAGATATGACGTATTTCATATGGAATATTAATGTTAGAAAAGTAAAAGATTAAAACAATATATAAATACATATAATCATTATATACGCATATCCACAAATAATCATAAAGGCCACATTGAAATTAGAGTACCCCTTTATTGCCATTACTCCCAGTTCCACTCTGACCCGAACTGATAGCGCCTATTAAGGTCCCATCTATGGTTCAAACTGATATGCTTAAAAGATATTCGTATCCAATAAGAGAGTGGACCAAAAAACCTCTTCATAAATAACTACACAAACAATGTAAGTCGTCGGGATGGCCTAATGTCGGTATGAGCCAATCATCGAGGGAGTCTATCCCTTTGCACTAACGCTAGACCAAGGAGATTTTTTGCATCTGAGGTGGAGCGCCACACCTACCATCAGCTCCTTACTTTATCGCACATCTTCCCTGTGCTACTCATACGCTGAGTTGGCGAGGACCTTGTGGTTTCTAGCCGAACGCTCTACCGACTGAGCTACACAAACAATGTAAATATCAACATATAATGAAAGGAACGCGATTCCTTAACTTCTATGCCAAAAATAATCATAGACTAATTGACATGCTGTTAAAACCAATTAACTATCTATTATTTATTAAAGCGATCTTGAGAAAATGCTTAATACCACCCATAGTGCAGCCAACCACTACCTTAGTATCAAGGGTATATCTGTTAGGGATTTCTCGTTATCAGAAGCCCTGTGTCATTGTTAGTTTTTAGATAATAAACACAAGACTTCGATTTACTTTGATGTTACTTTATTTGGTAAATCCCCAACCCAGACATCTGCTAACTAACATATCGCGCGTGAGTTCCAGTTTAGACAGAGCATAAATTGGCCGACTGCTCTGCCTGACGTCCAACTGCAACTCAAAAGGTCCCACGTGACTTCACATATTTGGCTGGCTTCTGTAATTTTCCATGGAAGGACCCGGCCATGATATGAAAAGGGTCATCCCCTCAGAAATAAAGGGGATTGACAATAATCTTATGCAACCGCATAGATTATGTAACATTATTAATTACTGTTGTTTTTATTGGCTTATATTGCAATATTTCAATCTGTTTTGGGGTTTTAAGGTGGAAAAAGGTGCTTAGCGTGACAGTTGTCGCCGTAGGAAATAGTATTGGCGGTTAGATGGGTTTTACGGCATGTCAACCCATTTGGTCATTTTATGCCGAAGACGTTTATGTTTATTATTGTTTTGTTTCTATTTAACCAATAAATGGGACCATTACAGGTACTAACATTCCAGGTCAGAGTGAACCTGGGAGCAATTGGGATGAAGGGGTACAGTGAATAAGTCCTGTGATATAGAATCCTTCGGTAAGTGAATAAGTCCTGTATATAGTATCCTTCGGTAAGTGAATAAGTCCTGTGATATAGTGTCCGTCGTCCAAGAAGATCCAAGTAGATGTGAGTAGCTAAGATTAGAATCAGCCAGTATAAATAATAATAACAGCAGCAGAGTACTGTCTGTGATTGGACAATAGGTTGGTAACGAGCTTATCGACGAGTCTATAAGTAGAAGTGACCATTTACCACACGCCTTATATATTAAAAACGCGCGGTAGGAAGCGCGTGGTGTAATGGTTAAAGTCATGGGAAATGGACTCGTCGCCCCGAGTTCAAATCCTGGACGTGGTAATTGCATTTCACTTAGTGCTAATACCCTTGGGAAAGGTATGAATCCTACTCTCCCTCCAGCTATGGGTAAATAGCAGGACAGACTGGATTTCTTTAACCATGGCTAGGTAACCAGTCTAGGAGAAAGAAAACTCTGAATTCAAACCTGTTGAACTCCGCTTAAGAAATTGACCTTGTGTCACATCCTGCTCGTGCGGAGGGGTTGGTAAATATATATTATATATTAAAAACGCCAACACACATTCCCCAAACCTCCAGAACTGGGACCTCACCATCAGATAGAGTTTAACATCATACCCAGGAAATCAAGATCCACAGCCACCCCTTCTAGCATATATACGATAGAGTTACCATGAGGGCAATAGGGTTGGGACAATCATATAGGTCCTAGGGCTTGACGTGGCCAGCCGATTGGTTGGAGAGGGCTTCTCCGACCACTCACCTAAAGGCCAAATTGGGGTGTTGCTAAGGAGACCCACTAGGACATGGTATCAATATTTTCTAAATCATGTTTATTAATTGGGAATAAATAAAGGGTTAGGTTCAAAGTTCCGTGATGGCTCCCGATTACGACAAGAAGGTTCCCTAGTTCGAAAAGAAATACCTGAAGAAGGTCGGAGGGCACATCGGCCGAAACGTTGTACAGATAACAATGAAGATGAGGATAATAGTCCGAATAATAGCAAAATATTGTTTATATATTTTGTTATATAATGGTTAGATTTCTATAGGAGATACTATTCCTGAAAAATAAGGGCTTATAAAATTTGTAAAGTTTATCTTAGGTAATTCAGATTCGTGTACCCTATTCATCCAAACTCATCAACCACAGCCAGGATGTGACACGTTTAATGATTTAGCGGAGTAGAGGTGGTTTGAATTCTGAGTTTTCCTTCTCCTCGACCAGTTACATAACCAAGGCTAAAGAACCCTGTCTGTCCTATTATTTTAATTATAGCTGGAGTGATAGAAAATCGATTCACGCCTTTCCTAATTTTATTAGCGTGAAATAAAATGCAAACACTTTCGTTCAGGATTTGAATTCGGGTCGCCGATTCCGTTTTCCATGTTTATTAATTGGGTAATTAAATATCAGGTTCTAAAGTGAGGGTATGCTATGTCAATCGTCATTCGATGGGGATGTGTAAGGCCACACTTGATGGTTTAGAAGGCCGCAGGTTCCCCACTCTTGTTCTAAAGAGCATTCCGTGTACGCACACAAAAGAATAACCATGATTCAACGCGAAGGCTTATTTAATTTTCGACATATCTATTTCTCGAGACCCAACATCCCATGCGCGCGCGGCGAAGAACTCAGAGAGACGAATTATTCGCATCCGGCTCTGTGGATCATTCAAGCTCAATTCAACTAAACTGCTAAACTTTTCCCGCGGATTTCAGTCACGTGATATAATAAACGGATCAGAATATCACGCCCTGGTCAATAAGGCGCCAGAAGCTGTCAATAAAAATACCGGTTATTTTCTATGAATCTCTACTCTAGAATTACAAGTTAAGTTTTGAATCTAAATATTACACTACATTACAAATTGAATAGGATACCCATTTTCATTATATAAGCAAAATAAAGTTGGCGGAGTGGCTTATTGTCGGTATCAACCGGACAGCGAGGGAGTCTATTCTATCTCTTTTCGCTATCGCTAGACAGGCAGATTGGTATTTTGCGTCACACCTACCGTCAGCTCCACCCATTTTACCGCACAGATCAGACTACCCAGTCCGTGCTACTCATACGCTGAGTTGGCGGGGCCGGTATCGAACCAGGAACCTTGCGATTCACAGAAGCATCAGGATAAGGGAGAACAACCTCATTCAGGCGGACAACTTTACCGCATCCTTCATACTCACCAGATTTAGCGTATTCAGACTATCATATTTTCAGCCCCATGAAAGAGGGTTTGAGAGGCAAACATTATTCTAGTGACGAGGAAGTGAAATCTGTAGTGAAGAAGTGGCTCAAAGAACAGTCAACAAAATTTTACGGGGGCAGGGATACATGCTCTCATTCGAAGTGGAACATTGCTACTGAGAGAAACAGTGACTATTTGGAGGTGTAGGGATGTGATCCACAGAGGACCAGCTTCATTTTGATGTATGATACATGTCCTGTGTTGGTAATTATACCTGCCTAAACAAAATGGCATTACTTTTTTACGCCACCCAAGTAGTGAGATCATGCACTGTGCACTTATCTCGATGGT
>CM042155.1:75258810-75261744 GCA_023376005.1 Doryteuthis pealeii
CCTCTGGAGCGGCTAAGTAAAATTAACAGCGTTGATCCCAGGGGCTTATCTCCCAGGCAATACTGCTCCCTTGATTTAAAGGGACAGGGCTGGGTTTATTGCCCAGTGCCTGAGCCCCCCCCCCTTGAGGGGGAATGCCGACGGAATCAACGCATTTTTTGTGCCTACCACCCATAAGCTTCGGCTTGTGGGTGGGCCCACGTAAAAGTATCCTTGTGTCACGCCTTCATAAGTGGGATGAGAGGCAAATACCTCGCATTGCATATATTTATGCATGTCGATTATTTTGTTTTCAAACTCTGTATTAACTACCGCAGAGAAAATGTTTTAATTTAATCAAGATATGTCCTGAGGGGAGAAATTCACATAGCAATTCTTATACCGAAATAAAAGAAAAAAATCCTATAATTACGCATGTATTGATAGTTCTGATGTGTTTGATATTGTAGTTATTTTTTTTTTTTAGCTGAAATAAAATTTGATATAATGTTTTCATATGCATATTAAAGTTTAAAATAACCATCGGATATCTATGGGTACATATACTACACTCTAATCCTAGGGAAAGGTGGGAATCCATACGTAAATAATCCGGTCAGCTTACACACACACACACACACATACATACATACATACATACACACACACACACATACACACATTCATACATATACACACACGCACGCACGTGCGCGCGCATATATATATCATCATCATCATCATCATCATCATCATGTCGCGCTTTCAGCGTGGATATCCATGACAATCTCTCTCCATCCGTCCCTATCGCTCATCATTCTCGGAAGTCCTCTATGCAGCATCCTGTATCCGCACAGAGCTGATCAACGTACGTCTTTGCTGGTCGGCCCACACTGGCGTGTCCATGTGCTGGCTTCCACAGGAGAACGTCGCTTATGAGTTCGTCATATATATATATATATATATATGTGTTGTGTGTGTGTGTGTGTGTGTGTTGTGTGTGACATTTTGGTTTCCATCGTTTTACACAGAAATCGAGTTATGCACACAGACACACACTCACATCACACACACACACACACACACACACACATATATATATTATATATATATATATATACCAAATTTTTTTTTTACATTTTTAGATAGGCAGTATTTACCTCGTTCTCATGCTTGATGCATTTTAACGTAATATTTTAATCCCTATATATACATACATACAAACATATATATATATATATATATATATATATATTATTATATATTATATATATCATGCTTGATGCATTTAATGTAATATTCTAATCACTAATATTATATATATATACAGTGATTAAAATATTATGTTAAAATGCATCAAGCATGATATATATATATATATATATATATTATATATATATAATATAATATGTGTGTGTGTGTGTGTGTTGTGTGTGTGTGTGGTGTGTGTGATTTTAAATATTTGGGAGACCGTACGTTTTAGAATACCTTCACACCCACACACACACATATATATATATATGTGTGTGTGTGTGTGTGTTGTGTGTGTGTGTGTGTGTGAAATAAAAGGAACTTAATCCGACAGTGTGAATTTGATATATTGAAAAAACAAATGATGTTTACAAATGCATGGGATTATCAGGAGAGAAACGGTTGCACCTTCTCTCCTGATGATCCCATGCATTTGTAAACATCATTTGTTTTTTCAATATATATATATATATATACATATATATATATTATATATATATATATAAGGATATGTACCTTTAGAAAATAAATTTATTTTGACATTATAGTCTCATCAGTTCTATTTTTGTTGATTTTTGTCTTTTGGTTTATTTCGCTGTCGGTCTATTATATTAGTATACCCAATTTTTCGTGTGCTAAAAGTTTTAAAAACGAATTAAAATTAATTAAATCTATTATTTAAGGTCAAACTTTTGTCTAAAACGAAAGGTAGTAACATAATGACCATCATTAAAAAAAGAAAAATATCATTACACACACACACACACACACACATATATATATATATATATATATATATATATATATATATATAGGGTCATCCACAGACACGTGTTTCGACTTATTAAGTCTCTTCAGTATGGCTAGACATTTTGTAAGATACCTACAGCCGGAATTGAAATCCGATCGGTTGGGTGTGTCCGGCACCTTAACCATTAGGCTGTCTTCTAGACCTTTTATATCCCAAATCTTTCATATAACATGCTAAGTCTAAGGCCCTTACAAACACAAGGAACCAATATCAATCCCCCATCCACACAGCCTCCAACACAACTGCCCCATAGATACTAACCCCACCGAACAATTCTTCCTCTAACTTTATAAAAAAAATAGATAACCTGGGCATCAAAACAGTCCCCTAAGCTTATAAAACTCTCCATAACATACTTAACACGCAATCCCAGCAACATATAAAATCTGACGCCGGCGTATATATGATTCCATGTAAAGATTATGAAAAATAATATATAGGCGAAACCTCCAGGATTCTTCATTTTTTTAACAACGGCAAAATATTAGATTAAGAAATCCCAACAATTCTCTCTTCCAATACATTTACCAAACTAATCATAACTTTAATTTCAGCAGTGCCCACATCCACAACTAAAAAGACTTTGGCTACTGACCCTCCAGACTTCTTCTGGGATCTTACTATTATACATTGATTCTTTCAAAGCAGTTAACTGACCATATGACCTTTCGACACCCCTTTTGTGATCTAGTTTCATAAGAACATTTTTTTCATTTACACCGCCAAAATCCGATTGTTTGTTAACAGATGCTTTTTAGATTTTTTAAAATTATAAAACTTAACCCTAACCCCTAACCCTAACCCCTAACAAACAACCGACTAACTAACTAACAAACAAAAAATGTCCCTATGAAACAAGATCGCAAAAGGGTTTTTGCAATTTTTGTTCTCTT
>CM042155.1:75261844-75281844 GCA_023376005.1 Doryteuthis pealeii
AGTTTAAGTAGTATGATATTAACATACCATCCACCACATCCGATTCAACTTAACAACGGACATTAATGGTCATTCTTTTTCTCTTGTCTTTTGCCTCACCCCCACCAATTGGGATATTAAAGATGGACAGTAACCACTCTTCTTTGCGTTCTAAATATTCATTCCTCCAGTGGTGGGCAGGAAATCAGTGGGCTTTGTCGATCAGATGGCATAGGAGGTCTTGAATGGAAAGGGGTCCCAGTTCGTAAAAAGGTGCGGTAATTCCAAGTAAGGATAATTAACCAACCGGGAATATTCCCTTTGTATTGTAATCTTGGTGACATATTGCGGATTTAAGGCGGCAGTCCCGCCCGATTAATTCCTTTCCGGCGGTTGGGCTTGTTGGATGTTGGGAAATGTTGGCCCCAAACTGGTTAGAAAAGCCAGAGAATTTCTATAAAAAAAAAAGAAATTTATACCATTTCCATAGTCGTTTTAAGCGAATTTCTTTCTTTGTTCCGTCACAAGGAACAAAGAAAACTGTACTGTGCCATTTTTTCCGCTCAAAATTTAGTAATTCGAACTTACTAACCATTGTCTCCGAAACTACACTAGCTTAAAAACCAAACCACTAAACAATGGTTCTGCGATACCTAACTAGCTAAATACCAAACCACTAACAATGGTCTGCGATACTAACTAGCTAAAACACCCCAAACCACTAACAATGGTCTGCGAAACTAACTAGCTAAACACCAAATCACTAACAATAGTCTACGAAACTAACTAGCTAACACCAAACCAATGGTCAATGGTCTAGCTAAAGACCAAATCACTAACAATGGTCTGCCCGAAACTAACTAGCTAAACACCAAGTCACTAATTAATGGTCTGCGAAACTAACTAGTAAACACCAAATCACTAACAATGGTCTGGCGAAACTAACTAGCTAAACACCAAATCACTAACAATTGTCTGCGAAACTAATTAGCTAAACACCCAAATCACTAACAATTGGTCTACGAAAATTATGACTAGCTAAACAACACATTCTAATGGGTCCTATGCGAAACTAAACAGCTAAACACCAAACCACTAACAATAAGTCTGCGAAACTAACTAGCTAAACACCAAATCACTAACCAATGGTCTGCGAAACTAACTAGCTAAACACCAAATCAATGGTCAATGGTCTAGCTAAACACCCAAATCACTAAATAGTCTGCGAAACTAACTAACTAACCACCCAAAACTTAGTAAGAATGGTTCTAAACACCAAAATCACTAATAATGGTCTGCGAGACAAGCTAGATAAGTATAACTCAGCTATAGGTATCTGTAATAGATGTTAGATTGTAAATTAAAGTTATTAACAATGGTCGCAAAACTAACCACACAACTACCACTTACTACCAATTGTCTGCCGAGAAAGGCGTCAGAAAAGTATAACTCAACTGTATTTGTCAATAATTTGATTTTTAGTAGTGACTTGAACTTACTAACAAATGGTCTGCGAGTGAAGTCAGAGAAATAAGGCTCTATTGGAGATGTCTGGAATAGATTTTTAGTGATACTTAAAAAATTACTAACAATGGCCTGCGAGACTAATCAGATAAGTATCCATTTAATACAGGTGTCTATTAATGGATTTTTATTGGTTAACTTATTAACAATTATCTGTGAGAAAAAACAGATAATTATTCTTATCATAACGGAGATTGTGTGTCTCTATCTGTAACCGAAATTACGTTACCACCAACGTACCAATTTCCTTAGTTATTTACAGTATTGTCTCAATGGTTATTAGATAAACATTATTTAATCCTAAACAAATATTCTTATTTATTAACCAATGTCTCTATAAAGGTCTAGCTGAGATAGATTTTGCCTCAAAAAACAGCCCATGTATTAATGTTTTAAAATCCTGCGATGTGTGTTATATATTATTAGGGACTCGTCGACACGAGTTCAAATCCTGGGGACGTGGTAATTGCATTTCACTTAGCGCTAATACCCTTGGGAAAGGTATGAATTCTACTCTCCCTCCAGCTATGGGTAAATAGTAGGGGCAGACTGGCTCTTTAACCTTGGTTAGGCAACCGGTCTAGGAGAAGGAAAACTCTGAATTCAGACCTGTTAAACTCCGCTTTAAGAAATTGACCTTGTGTCACATCCTGCTCGTGCGAGGGGTCCGTAAATATATATATATTATTAGGGAATCTATATACTTTATGGTTGTAAATTTGTATAGTATATGGTATGAAAATTGCAACCGGTTTTACAAAAACCGTATTTAATAAAATAATTACTTGTGTTATTCCTATCCCAAAACAGCTGCCAAGATATTTTCTAACAGAAAACAGAAAAATTAGTTGCAATTACGGATTTTTTTGTCTATAATAAGTTAATAATGAATTTAGCATTTTTGTTAACTTATCACAACCATGATTATACGTTCATACGGTACATCACACAGGTGGAAATATGTTAATGGCTGTACCCCCACAAAAAAAAAGCAAACAAAAGAGAAATAAAAAAGAGCGCTAAATCTATAATTAATTTTGGCAAAAAATGTAGGGGGGGGAGTGCCCGTGGCCGTTAATGGCGAATGTGCCGGATTGTTTTTTTTTTAAAAACTTTTTTTAAAACTATTTTTTCTTCTTTTAGATCCCTACTTAGCACTGAGCCTATTCGAGTCGTTATCACCCCAAGCAGATTTAACATATTTGAATTCAGAGTTTTTCCTTCTTCTAGACTGGTTGCCTAACGAAGGTTAAAGAGCCCAGCCTGTCCTACTATTTACCCATAGCTGGAGGGAGAGTAGTTGGATTCATACGCTTTAATTCGAAGGATTGGCTGTAATTTGAACCCTTAAATAACCCCTTATAATGGCTGAAAATCACAAATTTCATGACAATGTTCGGTGTCGTTTATTTGAATTTCCGTAAGGTACCCCCCTTATAGGTCCAGAAGAAATCACCTATTTTTGAAGGTATTCAAAGTTGTGATATCTTGGGTTTTTCTGCTAGATTTAAATGCGTAGAATTCATTAATGCCAAAAAAAGCGATCAATTTTAAGAATTGGCAGAGATCTGAGCACTTTAATCACCTATCATAGGGTTGCAAAATTTTCGAATTTCGTTGAAATATTAGGTATGGATTTAATCGGCTTATTTGACAGATTTTGATGCATAAAATGCATTGATTTTAAAAGAATCGCTTAATTCGAAGGTTTGGCTGTAATTTGAACCCTTAAATAACCCCTTATAATGCCTGAAAATCACAAATTTCATGACAATGCTCGGTGTCGTTTACTTGAATTTCCGTAAGAAATTCAAGTAAACGACACCGAGATTTTCCACAACATTAGGTCCAGCAGAAATCACCTATTTTTGAAAGTATTCAAAGTTGTGATATCTTTGGTTTTTCTGGTAGATTACGATGCTAGGAATTCATTGATGCCAAACAAAGCGATCAATTTTGAGAATTGGCGGAGATTTGAGCACTTTAATCACCTATCATAGGTTTGACAAATTTTCAAGGGTATTAGCATTATGTGAACTGTAGCTTCAGGATTTGAACTCGGGTCGACGAGTCCATTTCCAACGACCACCTCGCATCTCCAACTAATTGTGATATCGTAGTAAGCGAGTTCGAACTCCAGTAGTGCTGTCGCGTTCCTTTTCGGACTAAAAATCCCTTGGGAAAGGTATGAACCCCCTCGTCCCTCATTAATGGGTTAAATAGTACCACTACTATTCTTCTACAAGGATGGCTTTTACATTAGATTGACGAAGGTTGATATACCATTAAACAAAGAAAACAAACAAAAATTATATTATTTTTAATTAAGCAGTTATCTCCCTTATTTTCGACTCTTATTACAGAAAAAAACTAAGTTGAAATTGTAACGATTTTCCACAACATCAGATTCAATCAGAACAGTATAAGTGTCGCTGAACACGCTAGCATTATAGATTCTTGTTATTGCACCAACATCGCCCCGCCCAAATAGACCCTATTATTTTGACCTTATATCAAACCATGTTAATAAACTTTAGCATTATATATATATATATATATATATATATATATATATATATATAATATAATATAAGTAAAGAAATAACAAAAGACTTAGAGATTTAGCATTATAGTCTATTTCAGGGAGCTTAGACATTATAGTCTAGACATTATAGTATTTTCAGGGAGCTTAGGACTAAGCTCCCTGAAATAGACTATAATGCTAAATCTCTAAGTCTTTTTGTTTTTTTCATTTTTCTTAATATACTACACACCGTCGGATCACTTCCTTTTTCATATATATATATATATATATATATATATATATATTATATATATATATAATATATATTATATATATATATATATATAATATATTATATATATATAAAATTTTTTGGATGTTTGTTTTTATAGTAATCGCAGGATTGTTCGCTATTGTACCGGCGCCGAACGGATATGGTCTCTGACTATGCCCTGTGAAGTCCCGGTTTTCGAATTCCTGTCGGAGGGGAGTCGTTAGTATACATCGCTGAAGAGACTTAAAAAGTCGAAACAGTCTATACGGTGTTCTGCATAGCGAGCCATCCTTTTGCGGGATATTGTCAAGATTATTTTCTATAATTATCGAATTTTATGCGATACATGCATTTATAATTGCCTTCAAGCAAAAATATAAATAATAATAATAATATAATATATATATATATATACTTATATATTTGCTCTGTGACTCTAACATTAAGAGCACACATGAGCTCTCAAACTGCGACAGGTTTTTTTTAAATAAAACTCTTGTGTCGTAAGGAAGATTTCTTCTCTGGTCTTTTGGATATTATATATATATTATATATATATATATTATAATATATAATATATATTATGTGTATATATATAATATATATATTAGTAGAGGAAAACGTTAAGGGTCTTACCATGGTTTCAATCCAAATAATTTTCATCAGGACCCTACCCTACGCTTAACTAAGTCGTGTAATTCCTTAGTTAAACTCAGATACATTTATTATATAATAAACCTCTTCTATTTTAGGCCTATCTCTATCATGATTCATAAGTTATTATATATATATATATATAATTATATAATATATATATATAAACCTTTATTATTTTAATAAATATATAAACCTTTATTATTTAATATAATATATATATATATATATAGTACACACACAACACACACACATACACACACACACACACACACACACACACACACACATATATATTATATATATAGTAATATATATAAGTGGATGATATCAAGTGTTACTTTTGATAGATTCAACCAAAATTGAGAAACTCAAACGGTACATATAAAAGATTTGGCCATATATTTTTTACAAAACAAAACAAAGAAAAGAAGAAAACAAAAATAGGATTGAAAGGACGATATGTCGAAATAAATTTTATTTCCTAAAACCAGGTATATTAATATATATAAGTAAAGAAATAACAAAAAGACTTAGAGATTTTAGCATTATAGTCTATTTCAGGGAGCTTAGCTTTGTCTAAGCTCCCTGAAATAGACTATAATGCTAAATCTCTAAGTCTTTTTGTTATTTCTTTACTTATATAATCTGCTCTGTGACTCTAACATTTAAGATCACACATTGAGCTCTCAAACTGCGACAGGTTTTCTTCTTGGACTTTTGGATTATATATAATAATATATATACTTATTGTTCGAGGCGATTCAAACATGTCCGTTTAGAGTAGCATTGGTTAATTCATCCAAGAGTGCTCCATACTTCATAAATAGTAGAGCTATAATTGTGGAAAAAATATGTCTTACGATCGTTACGATCTCATCAGCACCACAAAAAATTTTTTGGTCCTGATGGGATCCTAACGATTGAAACCACGATAGCTCCATAATTAATTAATAATATATATATATTATTATACGTCCCATACTCACGCCATAAAAGAGAATATTTGACGTCTATTTTCAAACCTCAAAAATTTTAAAACAGACTGAATAAACAATGACTACCACTCGCTTTTCTCGTTATTTCTGTTGATAAATAATTCTTTATCTCTTTCCATATACCAACAAAATGCCATGAAGATGAATCTAATTAATAAATCGAAACACTTGCAGCGTCGGCCAATAAACTTTCAGCACTTAAACCCATTATATACCTGTTTTTTTTCATTTTTCTTAATATACTACACACCGTCGGATTCACTTTCCTTTCTTCATAATATATATATATATTAATATAAATATATATATATATATATATATATATATTAAATAGTTGGGCAGACTGGGCCTTCAGCCTTGGGTAGGTAACCAGTCTAGGAGAGGAATAACTCTGAATTCAAATTCTGAGGTCGGGTCGTTGATTGGTTTGTGGCAACCCTTGATGCACCAATTCTTTCCTATCGACTGTGCCAAAAAGTGTGGATGGTCCAACACAAGCCTTCAACACTATAAACAAATCACTGTGTGGGTGTCCATTGTGGGTATGAACCCTCATGCGTCGAAAATCGACGAGAGAGCCATAATATATATATATTTATTCCCAAATAACTTTGCTCTATGTTTACAATAATTAAACATTGAGCTCTTCATACGGAACCTGAACTCTACACAAACTACGGTAGAGAATTAGGACCCACCTAGAATCACCTTGTACCAGAAATTGGTACCGCACCAAAGTATATATATAATATATATACCCTGTAGTGTGGAGATGGTCACTATTACAGCTTTGCTGGAATGGTGTACCCAAAGGCAGTATTAATTGGTAGAGTTGCTCAATATAAAATAGAGCTGTTATTAATATAATAAGATAAATATAAGGTTTAACATATCTATTTTATTGGGTGACAAAGACATTCACAACCTATTGGTTTTCATGCGATGCATTCATCAGGTGAAGATGTTTCAAATATAATATATATATAGATATATATACCCTATTCGTTAGAACTGGTCAGAATATTGTTTTTGCTGAGGTGGGCCGCCACACTCCACTGTCAGGTTCCAGAAGCTTTACCCAACAGATTACTTAAACTGTGCTACTCATACGCTGACTTGTCGGACACAGGTATCGAACCCGGGAACCTTGCGATTCCTAGTCGATGACAAACATAGTTGGCCCGGGATCTTCTAGGCTCCTCACTTCCTGTGACCTTATAAAAGACTTAAGTTTAGCTTAGTCAGTAGATAAGTAATCCATGCGTAAATAAAACCATTGTATATCTACATATGCTTTATTTGATGACTTTAAAAAAAAAAATTACAAAAAAAGAGCTTTCTTTATAGTAATGTTTTTTGTTGTTGTTTTTTTTTGGTTTTTTTTTAAGAGAAAAATTTGACGAAACGATACCCGAGACTGGGTGCACTTCAGACAAAAGCGGGCAGATGTTCTTAAACGTGACCAATTTATGACTTTCAACTTGGGGACGAGTCTCCATTTCCAGATGACTCAGCTACAACAGCTTGTTCGAAGATCGACCACAAACCAGAAGAGGGGGGTGGGGGCTGTGAAATCATCTTCGGAAAAATAATTGGTTAAGTTTCAATATTAAATGCCAAGTTGGGTATGTACAATTTAGCAATAAAAGTTGGTTTTCATTTTTATTGAAACTTAAACCATTATTTTTCCGAGATGATTTCCACAGCCCCCCACCCCCCTCTTCTGGTTTGTGTCGATCTTCGAACAAGCTGTTGTAGCTGAGTCATCTGGAAATGGAGACTCGTCCCCAAGTTGAAAAGTCATAAATTGGTCACGTTTAAGAACATCTGCCCGCTTTTGTCTGAAGTGCCACCCAGTCTCGGGTATCGTTTCGTCAAATTTTCTCTTTAAAAAAAAACAAAAAAAAAAAAAAAACAACAAAAAAACATTACTATAAAAAAGCTCTTTTTTTTGTAATTTTTTTTTAAAGTCATCAAATAAAGCAATATGTAGATATACAATGGTTTATTTACGCATGGATTACTTATCTACTGACTAAGCTAAACTTAAGTCTTTTATAAGGTCACAGGAGTGAGGAGCCTAGAAGAGTCCGGGCCAACTATGTTTGTCATCCGACTAGGAATCGCAAGGTTCCGGGTTCGATACCTGTGTCCGACAAGTCAGCGTATGAGTAGCACAGTTTAAGTAATCTGTGCGGTAAAGCTTCTGGGACCTGACAGTGAGTGTGGCGGCCCACCTCAGCAAAAAACAATATTCCTGACCAGTGCTAACGAATAGGGTATATTATATCTATATATATATATATTTGAAACATCTTCACCTGATGAATGCATCGCATGAAACCAATATGGTTGTGAATGTTCCTTTGTCACCCAATAAATAGATATGTAAAACCTATATATTTATCTTATTATATTATATAACAGCTCTATTTTATATTGAGCACTCTACCAATTAATACTGCCTTTGGTACACCATTCCAGCAAAAGCTGTAATAGTGACCATCTCACACTACAGGTATATATATATATATATATACTTTGGTGCGGTACCAAGTTTCTTGGTACAAGGTGATTCTAGGTGGGTCCTAATTCTCTACCCGTAGTTTGTTGTAGAGTTCAGGTTCCGTATGAGAGCTCAATGTTTAATTATTGTAAACAGAGCAAAGTTATTTGGGAATAAAATATATATATATTATGGACTCTCTCGTCGATTTTCGACGCATGAGGGTTCATACCCACAATGGACACCCACACAGTGATTTGTTTATAGTGGTGAAGGCTTGTGTTGGACCATCCACACTTTTTGGCACAGTCGATAGGAAAGAATTGGTGCATCAAGGGTTGCCACAAACCCAATCAACGACCGACCTCAGGAATTTTGAATTCAGAGTTATTCCTTCCTAGACTGGTTACCTACCCAAGGCTGAAGGGCCCAGTCTGCCCAACTATTTATATATATATATATTATATATAATTATATATTATATATATATATATATTATATATATGAAGAAAGGAAGTGAATCCGACGGTGTGTAGTATATTAAGAAAAATGAAAAAAACACAGGTATAAATGGGTTAAGTGCTGAGTTTATTGGCCGACGCTGCAGTGTTTCGATTTATTAATTAGATCATCTTCATGGCATTTGTTGGTATATGGAAGATGATAAGAAATTATTTATCACAGAATAACGAGAAAAGCGAGTGGTAGTCATTGTTATTCAGTCTGTTTAAAAATTTTTGAGGTTTGAAATATGACGTCAAATATTCTCTTTTATGGCGTGAGTATGGGACGTATAATAATATATATATATATATTAATTAATTATGGAGCTATCGTGGTTTCAATCGTTAGGATCCCATCAGGACCAAAATTTTTTGTGGTGCTGATGAGATCGTAACGATCGTAAGACATATTTTTTCCACAATTATAGCTCTACTATTTATGAAGTATTGAGCACTCTTGGATGAATTACCAATGCTACTCTAACGGACATGTTGAATCGCCACTCGGACAATATATATATATATATATATATAATCCAAAAGTCCAGAGAAGAAAAACCTGTCGCAGTTTGAGAGCTCAATGTGTGATCTTAATGTTAGAGTCACAGAGCAGATATATAAGTAAAGAAATAACAAAAGACTTAGAGATTTAGCATTATAGTCTATTTCAGGGAGCTTAGACAAAAGCTAAGCTCCCTGAAATAGACTATAATGCTAAATCTCTAAGTCTTTTGTTATTTCTTTACTTATATATATATATATACCTGGTTTAGGATATAAAATTTATTTCGACATATCGTCCCTTCAATCCTATTTTTGTTGTTCTTCTTTTCTTTTTGTTTTGTTTTGTAAAAATATATGCGCAAATCTTTATATGTACGTTTGAGTTCTCAATTTTGGTTGAATCCTATCAAAGTAACACTTGATATCATCCACTTATATATATATATATTATATATATATATATATGGTGTGTGTGTGTGTGTGTGTGTGTGTGTGTGTATGTTGTGTGTGTGTGTGTGTACATATATATATATATATATTATATTATAATTTATATATTTAAATTAAATAATAAAGGTTTATATATATATATAATATATATATATATATATATATATATATATACTTATGAATCATTGATAGATAGATAGGCCTAAAATAGAAGAGGTTTATATATAATAAATGTATCTGAGTTTAACTAAGGAATACATCGACTTAGTTAAGCGTAGGGTAGGGTCCTGATGAAATTATTTGGATTGAAACCTCAGAGAAGAAATCTTCCTTACGACACAAGTTTATTTAAAAAACCTGTCGCAGTGAGAGCTCAATGTGTGCTCTTAATGTTAGAGTCACAGAGCAAATATATAAGTATTTGCTTGAAGGCAATTATAAATGTCTTGACAAGTAAATGCTATGCAGAACACCGTATAGACTGTTTCGACTTTATTAAGTCTCTTCAGCGATGTATACTAACGACTCCCCTCCACAGGAATCGAAACCGGGACTTCACAGGCATAGTCAGAGACCATATCCGTTCGGCCGCCGTACATAGCGAACAATCCTGCGAAATTACTATAAAAACAAACATCCAAAAATTTATATATATATATATATATATATATATATAATATATATATATATATATATATATATATATATTATATATATATATATATATATATATATATGAAGAAAGGAAGTGAATCCGACGGTGTGTAGTATATTAAGAAAAATGAAAAAACAAAAGACTTAGAGATTTGCATTATAGTCTATTTCAGGAGCTTAGTCTAAGCTCCCTGAAAATACTATAAATGTCTAGACTATAATGTCTAAGCTCCCTGAAATAGACTATAATGCTAAATCTCTAAGTCTTTTGTTATTTTCTTTACTTATATATATATATATATATATATATATATATATATATATATATATATATATATTGCTAAAGTTTATTTAACATGGTTTGATATAAGGTCAAAATAATAGGGTCTATTTGGGCGGGGCAATGTTGGTGCACTAACAAAATCTATAATGCTAGCGTGTTCAGCGACACTTATACTGTTCTGATTGAATCTGATATTGTGGAAAATCGTTACAATTTCAACTTAGTTTTTTCTGTAATAAGAGTCGAAAATAAGGGAGATAACTGCTTAATTAAAAATAATATAATTTTTGTTTGTTTTCTTTGTTTAATGGCATATCAACCTTCGTCAATCTAATGTAAAAGCCATCCTTATAGAAGAACAGTAGTGGTACTATTTAACCCATTAATGAGGGACGAGGGGGTTCATACCTTTCCCAAGGGATTTTTAGTCCGAAAAGGAACGCAACAGCACTACTGGAGTTCGAACTCGCTTACTACGATATCACAATTAGTTGGAGATGCGAGGTGGTCGTTGGAAATGGACTCGTCGACCCGGGTTCAAATCCTGAAGCTACAGTTCACATAATGCTAATACCCTTGAACATTTTTCAACCCTATGATAGGTGATTAAAGGGCTCAAATCCCCGCCAATTCTTAAAATTGATCGCTTTGTTTGGCGTCAATGAATTCTATGCATCGAAATCTACCAGAAAAACCAAAGATATCACAACTTTGAATATTTTCAAAAATAGGTGATTTCTTCTGGACTTATAAAAAATTCAAGAAAATGACACCGAGCATTGTCATGAAATTTGTGATTTTCAGGCATTATAAGGGGTTATTTAAGGGTTCAAATAACAGCCAATCCTTCGAATTAAGCGATTCTTTTAAAATCAATGCATTTTATCCATCAAAATCTGTCAAATAAGCCAATTAAATCCATACCTAATATTTCAACGAAATTCGAAAATTTTCAACCCTATGATAGGTGATTAAAGTGCTCAATCTCCGCCAATTCTTAAAATTGATCGCTTTTTTGGCATTAATGAATTCTACGCATTTAAATCTAGCAGAAAAAACAAAGATATCACAACTTTGAATACCTTCAAAAATAGGTGATTTCTTCTGGACCTATAAGGGGGGTACCTTACGGAAATTCAAAAAAACGACACCGAGCATTGTCATGAAATTTGTGATTTTCAGCCATTATAAGGGGTTATTTAAGGGTTCAAATTAAAGCCAATCCTTCGAATTAAAGCGTATGAATCCAACTACTCTCCCTCCAGCTATGGGTAAATAGTAGGACAGGCTGGGCTCTTTAACCTTCGTTAGGCAACCAGTCTAGGAGAAGGAAAACTCTGAATTCAAATATGTTAAATCTGCTTGGGGTGATAACGACTCGAATAGGCTCAGTCCTAAGTAGTGATCTAAAAGAAGAAAAAAGAAAAAAAGTTTTTAAAAAAACAACCCGGCACATTCGCCATTACGCACGGGCACCCCCCCCCCTACATTTTTTGCCAAAATTAATTATAGATTTAGCGCTCTTTTTTATTTTCTCTTTTGTTTGCTTTTTTTGGGGGGTACAGCCATTAACATATTTCCACCCGTGTGATGTACAGTATGAACGTATAATCTGGTTGTGATAAGTTTGCAAAAATGCTAAATTCATTATTAACGTATTATAGACAAAATAATCCGTAATTGGCAACTAATCTTTCTGTTTTCTGTTAGGAAAATATCTTGGCAGCTGTTTTGGGATAGGATAACACAAAGTAATTATTTATTAAATACGGTTTTGTTAAAACCGGTATGCAAATTATTCATACCATATACTATACAAATTTACACCATAAAGTATATAGATTCCCTAATAATATATATATATTTACGGACCCCTCCGCACGAGCAGGATGTGACACAAGGTCAATTTCTTAAGCGGAGTTTAACAGATCTGAATTCAGAGTTTTCCTTCTCCTAGACCGGTTGCCTAACCAAGGTTAAAGAGCCCAGTCTGCCCTACTATTTACCCATAGCTGGAGGGAGAGTAGAATTCATACCTTTCCCAAGGGTATTAGCGCTAAGTGAAATGCAATTACCACGTCCAGGATTTGAACTCGTGTCGACGAGTCCCTAATAATATATAACACACATCGCAGGATTTTAAACATTAATAACATGGGCTGTTTTGAGGCAAATCTATCTCAGCTAGACCTTAATAGAGACATTGTTAATAAATAAGATATTTGTTAGGATTAAATAATGTTTATCTAATAACCATTGAGACAATACTGTAAATAACTAAGGAAATTGTGACGTTGGTGGTAACGTAATTTCGGTTACAGATAGACAGACACACAATCTCCGTTATAATAAGATAATTATCTGTTTTTTCTCACAGATAATTGTTAATAAGTTTTAACCAATAAAAATCCATTATAGACACCTGTATTAAATTTATACTTATCTGATTAGTCTCGCAGGCCATTGTTAGTAATTTTAGTAATCACTAAAAATCTATTCCAGACATCTCCAATAGAGCCTTATTTCTCTGACTTCTCTCGCAGACCATTATTAGTAAGTTCAGTCACAACTAAAAATCAATTATTGACAAATACAGTTGAGTTATACTTTTCTGACCTTTCTCGCAGACAATTGGTAGTAAGTTGGTAGTTGTGTGGTTAGTTTTGCAGACCATTGTTAATAACTTTATTTACATCTAAACATCTATTACAGATACCTATAGCTGAGTTATACTTATCTAGCTTGTCTCGCAGACCATTATTAGTGATTTGGTGTTTAGACCATTCTTACTAAGTTGGTGGTTAGTTAGTTAGTTTCGCAGACTATTGTTAGTGATTTGGTGTTTAGCTAGACCATTGACCATTGATTTGGTGTTTAGCTAGTTAGTTTCGCAGACCATTGTTAGTGATTTGGTGTTTAGCTAGTTAGTTTCGCAGACTATTGTTAGTGGTTTGGTGTTTAGCTAGTTAGTTTCGCAGACCATTGTTATGATTTGGTGTTTAGCTAGTTAATTTCGTAGACCATTGTTAGTGATTTGGTGTTTAGCTAATTAGTTTCGCAGACCATTGTTAGTGATTTGGTGTTTAGCTAGTTAGTTTCGCAGACCATTGTTAGTGATTTGGTGTTTAGCTAGTTAGTTTCGCAGACCATTTTTAGGACTTGGTGTTTAGCTAGTAGTTAGTTTGCAGACCATTGTTAGTGATTTGGTCTTTAGCTAGAGTTTGACCATTGTTTGGTGTTTAGCAGTTAGTTTCGTAGACATTGTTAGTGATTTGGTGTTTAGCTAGTTAGTTTCGCAGACCATTGTTAGTGGTTTGGTGTTTAGCTAGTTAGTTATCGCAGACCATTGTTAGTGGTTTGGTATTTAGCTAGTTAGTATCGCAGACCATTGTTAGTGGTTTGGTTTTAGCTAGTTAGTTTCGCAGACAATGTTAGTAAGTTCAATTACTAAATTTTGAGCGGAAAAAATGCACAGTACAGTTTTCTTTGTTCCTTGACGGAACAAAAAAAAAGAAATCGCTTAAAAACGACTAAAATGGAAAATGGTAATATTTCTTTTTTTTTTATATAGAAATCCCTGCTTTCTACAGTGCCAACATTTCAACATCAACAAGCCAACGCGAAGAAATTAATCGCGACTGCGCTATCGCATGTCATCCAAGATAACATAAAGATATTCCGGTGTATTATCTGTTACTGATACCGTCTTTACGACTGGACCCTTTCCATTCAGACCTCTCAACCTGCACATCTATCGACAAAGCACTGATCCTGCACTGAGATGATATTTAGACGCAAAGAAGATTAGTGTTACTGTCATCTTTATATCCCAATGGGTGTGAGCAAAAAAGAACAAGAGAAAAAAAAGATGACATTAAATGTCCGTTTTAAGTTGAATGGATGTGGTTTGATGTATGTAATATCATACTACTAACTTCCACTTTAGACAAATGCACTTTAAATAAATACTTAATGCAGATGTATAGGTTGCAACTTTGGATGCAGAAGAATGCTCCATTTCGAGAAATCTGGCCAAAAATTCTTTTAGAGAGCGTTCATTTCTCTTGGACAAAAGAATGCCATTCTCAAGACAATTAGAACTTGTTTTAGGTTTACTAGACAATTGTTTTCTAAAGTTAACAGCATTTTTCTCTTTGTTTTCATTATTCCATATATTCTACAGAATATTCGGTTTAATTTTGTTGTTTCAAATACAACTAGTTCATTAATAAAATATATCGGTTTACTTGATACATACAAATAATATTATACAATAATTACAAACACACATATATATATATATATATATATATTATATTTATGAGATAGTGTTTTTTCTGTCTGTAACCGAAACTATATTCCTACTCAAGTCACAATTCTTAGTTATTGACATCACATTCTCCATGATTTTATTTTATCTAAACCTCAATTATTAATAAAATGTCTTACATTATTAATACTGTTAACTATGTCTACATACTGACATCATGCAATTATATTTATATATAAAAAATAGCAGTTTACAGTGTGAACGGGAAGGCTAATTTGCATATAATATTAAAAATCGAATTTAATAAATATGTGCTTAGTATTATTGATTTCTAACTGTTTGGTTTACCTTAATGAATATAAGCAAAAATCTCTTCAATGAATCTTAAATGAAATCCATTAACAAGATAAAATAACTGTCATTTTATTTACTTCCTCTTGTAACTAAATACTTAAATTAGAAAAAATAACAATGAAGACGAGAGTGATGGAAGAGTAAGTTTCAGTTGTTCCATTTTTTTATTATAAAATCTTTTATTAATCAAATCTTTTTATCTGTATTCTTATTTATTCATTAGCCTTTCTAATTTAATACAATATTTTATTACATTAAAACTTAAATACTTGCACCCAGAGGGTGCATATATTTGCTAGTATATATAAGTATGAGTACTATAAAAAAAACACCTAGTACTTTTAATACTTCTAATAACTCTGATGATGGAATTTTATTCCGAAAATATTTAGAATTAGAAAACAAAGTTAAATAAATATAATTTTCAACATATATTGCATTGTCAATTGCCTTCAAAAATCTCTATATTACACATACGCACAATGCTTCAAACAAACTATAAAAAAAAACCTAAATACTGTATAATATTATATAATATATATATATATATATATATATATATATATATATATATATATATATACTAGAAATAACGTGACCCGTTGGTTCACCCATTGAGCTCGGGTTATTTTGTTAAAAAATCACAATAATGTAATTTATTTTTAATACATTTTAAACTATTTTTTCGGTAAATTTGGCGCAAATTTATCGTAAACATGACCGTCAACGCTGTCTAAGATGGCGTAAAATCTGTATTTTACAAAATAAATTTATCCCCCCCCGATTGAAAAAATTTACCAAAATCAGGGAACTTTCCAATTTTAATGAAATTTTCAGTGTTGATTTATCAATAAATGAATTTTATAATGCATCAGTTATTTTATTTCAAAATTTTCTGACTTAATTAGGTATTTCTGCTATGGTAAATTAATATTTAGAATTCATTTATAATAAGAAACGCCTAATTTTAAGTTTCAAATTTCCTATTTTTAGATTCTAAAAACAAATATCTATTTAATAACTACTTTAGTTTATTATTGTTATCTAATATTTTTCTTAGAAACACTAAATTCAAAAATTAGGACCCCCTCCTTTTAAACAGAACAAATATCGATGTATATTTTTCTTTTATAAGATAATAGTCAATTAAATGTGCGGAATGGGGGTAAATTTATTTTGCTAAATAAGGATTTTACGGCAACTTTGCCAGTACCTGATATTTTTCATTTAAAAGAATTTTTTGTATCTTTATCCTTCACAAAATATAAATATAAATGAATATAGATAAACTTTTGTGTTAAATCTGTGTTGTTATTTTAACATTACTTGCATTCATAGAAGAATATTTACGGGGCTGGTAAAATAAGCATAAACATTAGGTTTGTGTTAACAACACTCTTCCTAAATTTTCACTCACAATTATTGACCCTATAAGTT
The DNA here is from genome assembly GCA_023376005.1 of Doryteuthis pealeii. NCBI lineage: Eukaryota > Metazoa > Mollusca > Cephalopoda > Myopsida > Loliginidae > Doryteuthis > Doryteuthis pealeii. The sequence goes on from CM042155.1 coordinate 75,278,759, forward strand.
TTAAAAATTAATAATTAAAGTACTTTTAAAAAATCTATTTTAAAACATCACATCAATTTTATTTCATGTTTTTACAGCCAAGAAAACAATTTTAAATCTTATTTACATTTTTTTAGAAATCAAACAATTATCTTATGTTTTCCTTCCCTCGATAAATTTTAAGTACAGCTTTGTAATTATAAAAGAGAGAGATGGATAGATAGAGAGAGAGGGTGCAAAGTCAATCAGTCAGCAGTCATAGCCATGTCCCATTGCCTATTTTTCTCTCTCATACATTCTACATGTTTTGAGAGAGGGGAGAGAAATAAGTTAAACTTATAGACAGAGATTGGTCGGTTTTTTACTTAATTGTAAATTACGACTAATTAGAACCAAATAAACTGGAATTTTTTTCAAACATTAATTAGATTTATGATTAGATAATATTTTGGGATATTTTCTATATCATTAATGTATCTAGAAAAAAGCCTTTAGGTGGCAAAGGTTGATTCGCTTAGCTTTAGTATAATAATATATAGATACATATATACGAAATATTGTATAAAATTAGCGTTCGAACTGTTCTAAGAGCGCTAATTTTCCATTCAAAATATGTTTAAACAAACTGAGCAACAAAAACTATCACAGTCTCCTTATTATTCTGTGATAAATTTTACTTTTTTTTATATTAACAAAAGCCCTGAAGAAGATCTACTAAACAGATTGAAACTCTGCAGCGTTGGCTGAATAGATATCACTCATTTTATCTGAACCTGTGTTTTTTTCAAATTTTTCACTATATTACATACCGTCGGATTCACTTCCATTTTTCTCTTCACACACACACACACACACACACACACACACACACACACACACATATATATATATATATATATATATATATATATATATATATATATAAAAAGATAGAAAACACCACTGCTGTTTTATAAGATAGCTGATATTGACAATATTTCGATTTATGAAAATCAATAAGCTTGTTATATTGTAAGAGAACAAAAAGTATAATCAAAAAAAAACCTTGATGTTAGTTATACAATTCGAATGTAGCACTTGCCGCATTTTTCTATCTAATATCTTATGTAACAGTTTTTAAAAAGGCATATTAAAATTTTGACACTAAGAGAATTCTCTTATTTCGATTATTAGCCTGTTACGGTTTCTTCAACAGATTTATAGAAAAAGAATTTTTATTTTGTAATTTATATTGCAAATTTTCTCATATTTTATATATACTTATTAACCGTATTCATTTCCTTTATTTTAACTTATATATATAATATATATATATATATATATATATATATATATATATATATATATATATATTATTAGGAGAACGAGATGAGCAAAAGTGATAAGATCAATAGGAATATTTCTTTATCGTAATTTTTTCACTATTAGTTCGACATTAGGTAACCGTTAGAATTCTTTTTAAATAGTTTTCAAAAGAGTTAGTATGGCACAAAAGAAGTGACTGGTTACGTAATACATCCATTTTTTGAATAATTTTTTTTTTAGGGGAGGATAACCACATGTTTTGAAATTATTGTTTTATGATCTATGATATTGTAAGCACCTGGCTGTGAGCTCTCCACTTGGAGGATATTTATTAAGCATGTGTGGGCTATGCTTCAAATTATGCACACACACACACACACACACACACACACACACACAGATATATATATATATATATATATATATATATATATATATATATATATATATATATAACCCTCAAAAACAGTGGTTAATAAGCTTTTTAATATGTTGTAGTTTCTGAATATTATTCAGTTATAAATGTGGAAAGAAAAATGTCATTTTCTATCTGATTATATATAAAACGATGACTTGATGATGGTTTTGTTAAGCAAACTGAAACGTTGTAACGTAGGAACCAATTATAAAATCATCCTTTAAATACTTTTTTTTCATATTTCTATATACATGCACACACACACACACACACACACACATATATATGTGTGTGTGCGTGTGTGTGCGTGTGTGTATGCATGTATATATATGAAAAACAAAGCATTTAAAGGATGATTTTATAATACGACATTTCAGTTTGCACAAAAGCTTGGGATCCCACCTCTCAACCTGCACATCGCTCCCCTCACTGATGTGAGGTCCCTCGGAATATCTGTATCGACGTATGTAATAGATCGGTCTTTAACAAAAGTAAAAACGGGATGAAATGACCGTTAGAAGAAGAATGCGCAAACAGAACGCTGTTAGTCAAAGTTGGAATTTTTCAAAAAAATGCGTTATCTGTATTAAAAATAAAATGAATTTTATTTAAAAATAAAATGAATTTTATTTTTAATATTTAAAAATCAGAAATTACAGTTTATAATAAGACTCAAAAGAGCCTGATATAAAATTGTTTAAAAAGTGTATAATTGTATAAAAAGTGTAAATTAAGATATCAAAATTGTTCATAATACACTCCAACTATTAAATAAGTAACCAATAAGTCCCACAGCACAATTGAAAAAGATGTAAGGTTCCAGAAAGTTTGTGGTGGATAATTATCTTCAACATGTTTTGAATAAACAGTTGTTGAATAAACAGTTGTTGCTGTCACCCAATTTAATGTTGTATTTGTGCTCGTAGATGCGCTTTTTAAAGTTTCTGGGGGTTTCTCCTGTGTACTTTTTGTGGAATCATGTACACGCTAGCTTCTGATTTTACTTACTGTCGGGAGTTTTTGTTTAGTATGTTGTGAATAGTTTTGGATGCTAAATCGACTGTCTTGATACCTAGGTTCAGTTTTTGCTAATGTTACTGTTATTTGGTTGTTAGATAGAATTATGTATCTTGAGGGGAGTCGACTTGTGGAGTACTTTTAAAAAATACAGCATGCCATACTTATGTACAATAACATCTCTCTCTCTCTCTCTCTCTCTCTCTCTCTCTCTCTCTCTCTCTCTCTCTCTCTCTCTCTCTCTCTCTCTCTCTCTCTCAAAGGGAATGATATTAATATATACGATTTTGAAAAATACAATAACATTACATTTATTATAATAAGATTAAAATGTACACTACCCCTACAAAGTTTATTTACCTTGTGA
>CM042155.1:75286844-75293020 GCA_023376005.1 Doryteuthis pealeii
GACTGGGTCGGGTTAGCTCAGTTGGTAGAGCGTTCGGCTAGAAACCGCAAGGTTCTTAGTTCGATACCGGCCCTCGCTAACTCAGCGTATGAGTAGCACAGGGATCTGTGCGATAAAGTAATGAGCTGATGGTAGGTGTGGCACTCCACCTCAAACGTAAAAACAATCTCCTTGGTCTAGCGCTAGTGAAAAGGGGATAGACTCCCTCGCTGATTGGCTGGTACCGACATTAGGCCGCCCCGACGACTTTACTTTTTACTTACTTTATAATATATATATATATTTGGGAGAATATGTGCTTAATTGAAGTCGTACCTAATTTTGAAAATTAATTAATTAATAATTAATGAATTAGGCGGGCATACCTATTCAAATGTAAGGTTAAACAAATCGAGAAAAATAAATCTTCTCATATATACATATGTATATATATATATAATGAATAGTGAATGAAAAAATGAGAGAAGTATTTGCATGAAAAGGTGCTCAATGCTAATAAAGCAGAGCAGATTTATAATTAATGGTGATATTATGGTTTCACACTCATAACTTAAAGTTTCATGGTAATTCATTAAGTTATGAGTGTGAAACCATAATATTACCATTGATTATATATATATATATATATATATATATATATATATATATATATATATATATATATATGTGTGTGTGTGTGTGTGTGTGTGTGTGTGTGTGTGTGTGTGGACTTTCATGTCGACATCGACTTATAAGTGGCCAACAGTTCAATTAAAGCCAAAGATTCTCCCGAATAACCCAGTCAAAAACAGCAAAAAAATCTCCCAGTCTAAAAAGAAAAATACAAAACAAAGAAAACTCTGAATTTACAACACAAATTAGTTTGGTTTTTTTTTGTTTTGTTTGTTTTGTTTTTTAATTCTTTTTTAATTTTTTTTTTTTTCAAGGGCAACATGAAACGCAAACTTGTCCAGAATTTGAACTCGGCTCGTCGGATTCATTTACTTACGACGGTAACCGTTACGCAACGCTTGCATATGCTATATAAAATATATATATATATATATATATATATATATATATATATATATATATATATATATATATATATATATATATATATATATATATATATATGGGGTGGGTGGGCATACTCGCGAGTGGAAATGGTCCATAACCACGATAACCATGGTATTTAAGGCCTTTTATTCCCAAATAACTTTGCTCTATTTACAATAATTAAACATTGAGCTCTCATGCAGAACCTGACTCTACAACAAACTACTGGTAGAGAATTAGGACCAGACTAGAATCACCTTGTACCAAGAAACTTGGTACCGCACCAAAGTATATATATATATATATATATATATATATATATATATATATATATATATGTGTGTGTGTGTGTGTGTGTGTGTTGTTGTTGTTGTTGTTATACTAGTAGAAGTACCCGGTCCACGACCGGACAAAAGGGATTTTAAGAACACCAGAGAGTGAGAGAGAAAGGGGGAAGAAAGGTAAAACAAAATAATTTAGCAAATTCCTTACCAAATTTCAAAAATCGCTAAGAATTCGTATATTACAATATTCGTTTATTTCAGGATTATTTTTTTTTTACATTTTAAATATCTTTTTTTTTTAAATGTAACCCTAAACTCGTAAGTGTTTTGAAATATAATTTATCTTTCTAAAAACTTTCTTGTACGTATGACAAAAATGGAATTTAGTTCTTAATTGATTGCTGCGTTAAAGTGATAAAAGTATATTTATTTTATTGATTTTCTTTTTTACTCCTGAAAATGTAACAATAGAAAGAATCTATCAATTAAATATGTGTCCTTATTTATAGGTAGAAAATTTCGCGTATTAATTCAAATGAAAATTCTTCTTTTTTTTCTATAAATAGTTTATTTCTTCTATTTTTAGTTTTTGAGTTACACTGAAAAAAAAATTATATATTTTTTCTAAGACATAAGTCCTTATGTGACAAAAAATTTAATTCAGTTCCTTACTTTCCTCTTGAATTACAGTGAACAAAAATGTATATGCTTTTACAAAGAACCTAAGAAGTAAAAATATATCCTCCTTATTTGTAGGTGGAAAATCTCGTATTCGTCTATTCTTTAAATAGTTTATTTATCACTTTTCAAAAAAACAGTTGTTGTTTTTTTTGGGGGGTAATCTGATTAAAATTAAGTTTAATGATAAAATAAACTGAGAATTCTCGGATTATAAATTCGTTCATTTTAGGAATTGGATGATGATTTTTGTAAAATCGAAATATTGATCAGTATCAGTTATGATTATATTATAAATTGTTTTCTCTTTAACAGCATTGTGTGATGTTTTCATTCCACCTTTTCATATATATATATATATATGTATATATATATATATATATATATTTAATGTAACCCTAAACTCATGACAGGTTTATTTTTCTAAAGCCTAGTTTTTAATTGCCTGTTAAGTTAGTGATAAAATGAATTCGTTTAATTTATTTTCTTTCTTACCGTATAAAAATGTAACAATAAAAAGAAGCTAAGAATTAATTTTTTTTCAGTTTTTGAGTTACACTGATTAAAAATTGATACATTTTGTTCTAAGATATATGAAAAGTATTTTTTTAAGTGTTTTGTGCTAGCGATAAACAATACTTTCCTTTAGTTTTTGTTATACTTTTTCTATTTTACTCTCCTAAATGTATTATTGGTAGGTACAATAAAAGGAAGCTAAGAATTGAAAATGTGTCCTATTCTTTTTTAAAAAAAGCGAAGAATTAAAAATATGTCCTTACATTAAAAAAGGTAAGACTTAAAAATGTGTCCTTACATTAAAAAAATCTAAGAATTAAAAATATGTCCTTACATTAAAAAAGCTAAGAATTAAAAATGTCCTTATATTTAAAAAAAAAAGCTAATAATTAAAAATGTATCCTTACATTAAAAAAGTTAAGAATTAAAAATATGTTCTTATATTAAAAAGAAGCTAAGTATTAAAAATGTGTCCTTACATTAAAAAAGCTAAGAATTAGAAATGTGTTCTTACATTTGTAAGAACACATTTCTAATTCTTAGCAAGGACATATTTTTAAAAGGCTAAGAATTAAAAATGTGTCCTTACATTTAAAAAAAAAAAAGCTAAGAATTAAGAATATGTCCTTACATTTAGAAAAGCTAAGAATTAAGAAATATGTCCTTACATTAAAAAAGCTTAAAATTAAAAATGTATCCTTACATTAAAAAAGTTAAGAATTAAAAATATGTCCTTACGTTAAAAAAAGCTAAGAATTAAAAATATGTCCTTACATTAAAAAAGCTAAGAATTAAAAATGTATCCTTACATTAAAAAAAGCTAAGAATTAAAAAATGTATCCTTACATTAAAAAAAGGTAAGAATTAAAAATATGTCCTTACATTAAAAAAGCTAAGAATTAAGAATATGTCCTTATATTAAAAAGAAGGTAAGTATTAAAAATATGTCCTTACATTAAAAAGAAGCTGAGTATTAAAAATGTTTCCTTACATTACAAAAAGCTATGAATTAAAACTATGTCCTTACATTAAAAAGCTAAGAATTAAAAAATGTATCCTTACATTAAAAAAGTTAAGAATTAAAAAATGTATCCTTACATTAAAAAAGCTAAGAATTAAAAATGTATCCTTACATTAAAAAGCTAAGAATTAAAAATGTATCCTTACATTAAAAAAGCTAAGAATTAAAAATGTATCCTTACATTAAAAAAAGCTAAGAATTAAAAATGTATCCTTACATTAAAAAGCTAAGAATTAAAAATGCCTTAGCATTTAAAAAGCTAAGAATTAAAAATGTATTACATTCAAAACTAAGAATTAAAAATGTATCCTTACATTAAAAAAAGCTAAGAATTAAAAATGTATCCTACATTAAAAGCTAAGAATTAAAAATGTATCCTTACATTAAAAAAGCTAAGAATTAAAAATATGTCCTTACATTAAAAAGCTAAGTCCTTACATTAAAAAAGCTAAGAATTAAAAATTTGTCCTTACATTAAAAAAGCTAAGAATTAAAAATATGTCCTTACATTTAAAAAGCTAAGAATTAAAAATATGTCCTTATATAAAAGAAGGTAAGTATTAAAAATATGTCCTTACATTAAAAAGAAGCTGAGTATTAAAAATGTTTCCTTACATTACAAAAAGCTATGAATTAAAAATATGTCCTTACATTACAAAAAGCTAAGAATTAAAAATGTGTCCTTACATTTTTAAAAAGAAGCTAAGAATTAAAAATTTTCGTATTACAATTTCTTCTTCTTTTAAGCGAGGGTAAAATCAAAATAGTATTATTTAAAAGTATCCCCTTGGTTTGAAACATTTTCATGATTTTTAATTATTCTCCCAAAATCTTTTTTTATTTTTATTTACAATTAGTACAAAATAACAAAACAATAATTTTCGAAAAAGCATTAAATTTCAAATTTTGTCTTTGGAATTAGCGTGATATTTAAACATAACGGGTCTTAATTTGAAGTGTGAAGAGTTCCACAAATCAATTGATTTTTTTTAAATATTGAATTATATCATTTAATCAGTAAACAATCAAAAACTACATTTTGTACTTTTCCTTAATATAAACATATTAAAACGTATCCGCTATTCTAATGCTCAATGACATCTCTTTTTTTTCTTCTTTTTTTTCTTTCTAGTTATGTGTCGACATCCTGATGCATCCTTTTTTTCTGTTGGTGAAAAGCCGCGTACAGACAGAGATCGAATTAACAACAAAAATCTCAGCATCCCACTTCGATGGAAAATATATCGATAGTCCATCGTTTAACGTTTCCGTTGGAGTGGCATCAGTAAATAATCCAAAAGTGCTCAATATATTAAAACATGAAATCATTTGGATTCAAACCATGGTAGACCATTAACTTTTTTCCTCTACTAATATTATCATATGTACATATATATATAACATATACGTATAAATACATATACGTATATATATATATACATATGCATACATATATATATACATATATGTATGTACACATGCACACGCGCACACACAATACACACACCACACACACATATATATAATTGTAAAAAAAGGAAATATACGTATATATATATATATATATATATATATATATATATATATATATATAATGAGAAAGTAACAAACAAACAATGTGTTTTGATATGGCTTTATTTAGCCGACAATTTTGTGAGATATGTGCTTAATTGAAGTCGTACCTAATTTGAAAATTAATTAATTAATAATTAATGAATTAGGCGGGCATACCTATGCAAATGTAAGGCTAAACAAATCGAGAAAAATGAATCTTTGTATGTACATTTCGGTGATGAGGCCTAATAGGCCGAAATGTACATACAGAGATTGATTTTTCTCGATTTGTTAGCCTTACATACTTACCCGCCTAATTCATTAATTATTAATTAATTTTCAAAATTAGGTACGACTTCAATTAAGCACATATTCTCCCAAATATATATATATTATATATATATATATATAAGATATTTGGATGTTGTTTATTTTAGAAACGTTGCTGAATAAAGTATATATTAAATTTTTTATTTGAAGGCACTTACAACGCATGTATCGCATAAAATTCGATACTTTTTTCTTATAGAAAATGAAATTGACAAGTGTAATCCCGGGCAAAGGATCGCTCGTGTGTAGAATGTCGTTAGACTGTTTCGACTTTATTAAGTCTCATCAGCGACATATACTAACGATTTCCCTCCGACAAGAAATCGAAACCGGGACCTCAGCGAGCATAGTGAACCACTATATCGCCTCGACCACAGTACAACAGCTAAACAATCCTTAGCGAAATTAAGCTTGTCATTTGACAAGCTTAATTTCGCTAAGGATTGTCAATATATTAAATAAAAAAATTAATATATATATATAATATATATTATTATTATTATTATTTTATATTATTATTATTTATAGTGTGTACAGAAATAACCTACTCGACCCACCTATAATAATAAATCCGCTCTACTTAAGTATTGAGTTCTTTATATTTGTTATAACGCTGACTTATCTTGTATCAACTAATTTTGAGACCAAATTTCACCGGTAAGTCATTCCTTTTTCATATATATATATATATATATATATATATATTATATTATAGAGAGCAAGAGAGAGAGACGGAGAGAGACCATCTTCTCTTG
>CM042155.1:75293120-75361694 GCA_023376005.1 Doryteuthis pealeii
AAGAACGAGAGATACAAAAGCTATGAAATTAAAAATATGTCCTTACATTACAAAAGCTAAGAATTAAAAATGTGTCCTTACATTTTTAAAAAGAAGCTAAGAATTAAAAATTTTCGTATTACAATTTCTTCTTCTTTTAAGCGAGGGTAAAATCAAAATAGTATTATTTAAAAAGTATCCCCTTGGTTTGAAACATTTTCATGATTTTTAATTATTCTCCCAAAATCTTTTTTTATTTTTATTTACAATTAGTACAAAATAACAAAACAATAATTTTCGAAAAAGCATTAAATTCAAATTTTGTCTTTGGAATTAGCGTGATATTTAAACATAACGGGTCTTAATTTGAAGTGTGAAGAGTTCCACAAATCAATTGATTTTTTTAAATATTGAATTATATCATTTAATCAGTAACAATCAAAAACTACATTTTGTACTTTTCCTTAATATAAACATATTAAAACGTATCCGCTATTCTAATGCTCAATGACATCTCTTTTTTTTTTCTTCTTTTTTTTCTTTCTAGTTATGTGTCGACATCCTGATGCATCCTTTTTTTCTGTTGGTGAAAAGCCGCGTACAGACAGAGATCGAATTAACAACAAAATCTCAGCATCCCACTTCGATGGAAAATATATCGATAGTCCATCGTTTAACGTTTCCGTTGGAGTGGCATCAGTAAATAATCCAAAAGTGCTCAATATATTAAAAACATGAAATCATTTGGATTCAAACCATGGTAGACCATTAACTTTTTTCCTCTACTAATATTATCATATGTACATATATATATACATATACGTATAAATACATATACGTATATATATATATACATATGCATACATATATATATATACATATATGTATGTACACATGCACACGCGCACACACAAATACACACACACACACACACACATATATATATAATTGTAAAAAAAGGAAATATACGTATATATATATATATATATATATATATATATATATATATATATATGAGAAGTAAACAAACAAACAATGTGTTTTGATATGGCTTTATTTAGCCGACAATTTTGTGAGAATATGTGCTTAATTGAAGTCGTACCTAATTTTGAAAATTAATTAATTAATAATTAATGAATTAGGCGGGCATACCTATGCAAATGTAAGGCTAAACAAATCGAGAAAAATGAATCTTTGTATGTACATTTCGGTGATGAGGCCTAATAGGCCGAAATGTACATACAGAGATTGATTTTTCTCGATTTGTTTAGCCTTACATACTTACCCGCCTAATTCATTAATTATTAATTAATTTTCAAAATTAGGTACGACTTCAATTAAGCACATATTCTCCCAAATATATATATATATATATATATATATATAAGATATTTGGATGTTTGTTTATTTTAGAAACGTTGCTGAATAAAGTATATATTAAATTTTTTTATTTGAAGGCACTTACAACGCATGTATCGCATAAAATTCGATACTTTTTCTTATAGAAAATGAAATTGACAAGTGTAATCCCGGCAAAGGATCGCTCGGTGTGTAGAATGTCGTTAGACTGTTTCGACTTTATTAAGTCTCATCAGCGACATATACTAACGATTTCCCTCCGACAGAAATCGAAACCGGGACCTCAGCGAGCATAGTGAACCACTATATCGCCTCGACCACAGTACACAGCTAACAATCCTTAGCGAAATTAAGCTTGTCATTTGACAAGCTTAATTTCGCTAAGGATTGTCAAATATATTAAATAAAAAAATTTAATATATATATATATATATTATTATTATTATTATTATTATTATTATTATTATTATTTATAGTGTGTACAGAAATAACCTACTCGACACACTATAATAATAAATCCGCTCTACTTAAGTATTGAGTTCTTTATATTTGTTATAACGCTGACTTATCTTGTATCAACTAAATTTTGAGACCAATTTCACCGGTAAGTCATTCCTTTTTCATATATATATATATATATATATATATATATATATATATAGAGAGAGAGAGAGAGAGAGAGAGAGAGAGGGGGGAGAGAGGGAGAGAGAGATAGATGTGAGGTATCCAAAACTTAGTAGTAAGGGATGATTCTATATGTGATATCTAAGACACACTGTATTATTATTGTATGATCCAGTATGTATAAATAGAGTGAATCTTTAAATCACTACAAAGAGCTCAATGTATAATAAACTTTTTAGATTATATACAGAGCAATATTTATCTTTGAAAGGAAGGAAAAAACTCAACACCGTTATTCCATAATAAATTTATTTCGACCAAAATTGGGGCCTTTATAAATCTAAGTTGATTTAATAAAGCTCCCCAAAATCAAGTCTCATCAGATGGATAATCATCAATAATTTGAATTGAATATCAGAAAAATTTTCTCAATGTAGAATCTTCTTCCTCCTCAAAAATGTTATTTTTTATTTTTTGCTTTGTTAAATCAACTTTATTAAGATTTATAAAGGCTCCAATTTTGGTCGAAATAAATTTATTATGGAATAACGGTATTGAGTTTTTCCTTCCTTTCAAATATATATATATATATATATATATATATATATATATATATATATATATATGGGAGAATATGTGCTTAATTGAAGTCGAACCTAATTTTTGAAAGTTAATTCATTAATAATTAATTAGGCGGGATTTAACTATTTAAATGTAAGGCTAAACAAATCGAGAAAAATCAATGTTTAGCCTTACATTTAAATTGTTAAATCCCGCCTAATTAATTATTAATGAATTAACTTTCAAAAAATTAGGTTCGACTTCAATTAAGCACATATTCTCCCCCAAATATTGTCGGCTGAAAATAGGCATGTTTGTTTACTTCTCATATATATATATATATATATATATATATATATATATATATATATATATATATGTGTGTGTGTGTGTGTGTGTGTGTGTGTGTGTGTGTATAAGTATATAAACATTACACCACTCAGTGCCCCCACGAATGTGCTTATAGTTATTAAGAATATAACAATGAAAATCAATAAATGTTTTTTCTAACAATAAATAAATTAATAAAATAAATAAATAAAATGATATCATAAATATCATGATTAATTAAATGATATATAAATTAATAAATGATATCATAAATTAAAGATAGTCATAACAATAAATAAATTAATAAAATGATATCATTAATAATATAAATTACGAAGAAATTAAAAATATTTTTTTTTGATATTCAGAATACTGATTTATATTTTTTCAAATATTAAGTTAGTTCAGTTTTATTTCAAAACGATACGACGGCATTCAAATATTAGAACATCATTAATTTTTTATTCCTATTTCTTTCATCTTAATTTTAGTTTCTTTTCATCGCAACTACCCAGACCCTCAATCTATGGTCATTAGTAATTATTAACTTGAATAATAATTAGATTAGGCATTGTCAACCATTATTAACCAATATATATATATATATATATATATATATATATATATATATATATATATATATATTCATTTAGGAAGAAATGCCATAGCTGTACTGCTTCAGTTCAATTCTTTTGATAAAGAGGTATTACCTCGAAAATTCAAGAAATAATTAAAAAAATACAGGTCAACACACACCACCATTGTTACCGTATTATTATTTTTTATTTATTCCAAACTGCATTGTGATGGCCTTCTAAATCTACCTCCTAACCAATACATACACAATGCTTCAAGCAAATTATGAAACTCTCTATATATATATATATATATATATATATATATATATATATCCGTTTCTAGATAAAATAGTGTTAAATAATTACTAAATACTAGGCTTCATTTAATTATTTATTTAGTTATCATTCCCACTTTGTTCCCGTTGTACTCTTAAAAATAATCAATTCCATTAATACTTTTTCTCGTCTTTTGCATTTCTTCGAATTGCGTCACGCGTCACGCGTCATGACATCTTCAAATGTGTGGATCGCGACTTGCCTTTCAAAAATAAAACGCTGATCAAATACAGTTACATAACTAAAAAGATTTTCATCTCCTGTCACATATAAAAACATCCATCATTTTCTTCACCCCAAGAAACATCCTGATGAAGGTTCAATGTAACCGAAATGTTTAAACATCGATAATTAAATTCATCCCATTTTCGGAACACTTGTTTTTTCAAAACTTTCTTTATATTGTTGGATTTATTTTCCATATTTACTCCCATATATATATATATATATATATATATATATATATATATACCAAGCGTGTTGGTAAATCCTTGCGGTGAGAAAAAAAACAGCAAATAGTTTGATTGTAAAAATATACTACCAAACATCACCCAGGGAGAAAAATTTTTTTTTAAAAAAAAAGAAAAGACCAAGATAGTCGTACCAACAAAAAATAATCTATTGGTACAGTATTTGGCCAAAAGAAAAAACAATTTATATGTATATAAGATATATATATATATTCATATAACCACTAGGAGAATAAGCTAATAAGTAAAAAGTGCTCAATACCTAAGAAGAGCAAATAATAAAGATAAATCTAATGAGTCAGACGAACCTACTATTCGTTTCGCTTAATGCTCTTCAGGGCTAAGATCTTAGCCCTGAAGAGCATTAAGCGAAACTAATAGTAGGTTCGTCTGACTCATTAGATTTATCTTTATATATATATATGTGTGTGTGTGTGTGTGGGTGTGTGTGTGTGTTTGATAAATAAAAATGATTAAAAATCGGCCATTTTGCGGTTATAGATCTATTTCTGCCCACAGGTATTTGCGTATACCTATGAGTTTCGTCAGATCGCTAACTTTATTGAAGGTTTTTCAATTAAGTTAGCGGTCTGATGAAACTCATAATTATACGCAAATACCTGTGGGCAGAAATAGATCTATAACCGCAAAATGGCCAACTTTTAAGCCATTTACTTTACCAATTATATTGCTCTGTTCTATTAAATTGAACATCGAACTTGGACCTGAACTTCTCTAACATTCCGCTGTTGGAAGAAAGAGCCAACTTAGAATCATCCTAATAACAACTTACCTGGTAACCCATCTACGGATATATATATATATATATATATATATATATATATATATATATATATATGAGAAGTAAACAAACAAACAATGTATTTTGATATGGCTTTTTTAGCCGACAATTTTTCGGAGAATATGTGCTTCATTGAAGTCGTACCTAATTTTTGAAAATTAGTTAATTAATAATTAATGAAATCAGCAAGGTTATAGACATGGGATACCACCGCCTGCCAACTTGGCAGTCGAGGTTTCGAGTCACACACGGAGCAGTCTCCCATGTCTATAACCTTGCTGATGAGACCTAATAGGTCGAAATGTACATTCAGGGATTGACATTTTCTCGATTTGTTTAGCCTTACATTTGAACATATATGCCCGCCTAAATTCATTAATTATTAACTAATTAATTTTGAAAATTAGGTATGACTTCAATTAAGCACATATCCTCCAAAAATTGTCGGCTAAAAGCCATATCAAATAAACACATTGTTTATTTACTCACTTTCATATATATATATATATATAATAAGATAATTTTAATAAGATGAAATATCATTTTAAATTAGAAAGGCTAATGAAACTGAATAAGAATGCAGATAAAAAGATTTGGAACAGAGGGGGTATGATTGAAAAATAGAACAACTTTGAAACTAACTCTTCCATCATTTTCCATTACTCCCATCTTTCATTGGTAAATTTTCCTAATTTAACTATTGTTAATGGATTT
This sequence comes from Doryteuthis pealeii, assembly GCA_023376005.1. Classification (NCBI taxonomy): domain Eukaryota; kingdom Metazoa; phylum Mollusca; class Cephalopoda; order Myopsida; family Loliginidae; genus Doryteuthis; species Doryteuthis pealeii. Next base: position 75,298,874 of record CM042155.1, read on the forward strand.
CATTTAAGATTTATTGAAGAGATTTTTGCTTATATTAATTAAAATAAAACCAAACAATTATAAATCAATAGTACTAAACATATTAAAATCACATTTTTGATATCAATATGCAAATTAGCCTTCCCGTTCAAACTGTAAACCGCTATTTTGTTGTATATATAAATAAATTGCATGTTATTAGTATGTAGATATGATCAACAGTGTTAATAATGTAAAACAATTTTATTAATAATTGAGATTTAAATAAAAATAAAATCATTGGGAATGTGATGTCAATAATTAAAGGAATTGTGACTTGAGTAGTAATATAGTTTCGGTTACAGACAGAAAAACACACAATCTCCATTATAATAAGATATATATTTTTAGACTGGTGAATCTGTAATTGCCATACTCAGAGCTTTTGTGATCCTTTTATGTTTCGTCGGAATGATGCTGTTCTGGATAGAAAATCGACAGTGCTATGAGTTGAAAATTTCAGAATCACAGCTTATCGATTAAAAGAAAGCCACCTAGAAGAATTAAAGGATAGGGGCGGTTTAGTTCAACCGATAGAGCATCTTCCTAGGAGACACAAGGTTCCGGGTTCAATACCGACCCCCGCCAACACAGCTTATGGGTAGCACAGCTTATATCAAAGTGGGAAGATGGTGACAGGTGTAGCGTAGCATCTCATACACAAAAACAATCTCCCTGGTTTAGCGCTATTGAAACGGGGATAGACTCCTTCGATGTCCGACTGATAATAGGCCTCTCTACCAACAACTTTGTTGTTGCTGTTGGCACCTTTCCGTTCACTAAGGACGATGCGTAGTGTCCAAAAAACATCTGCGCAAATTGCTAAGCAGGCAAATCCTTGGGTGACTGTCTTTGGTGCATCGACTGCACACTGTAATGCTTGCTAAAGCTGCTGTTTTTTCTCCTTCCTTCTGGCTCTCTTTGCTGTGGAGGCTACTCTCCTCTCCGCCTCACTCCTCTTTGTGCCTTGTTTAACATTAAGGCCGCTCGATTTTTTGCATCTACCATCCATGTGTTTGTATCAATGTGGCATATCCTCATGTCTCTCTCGCAGACATCTTTAAAGCGTAGGCGTGGTCTACCTACCAATCGAGAGCCTTTTACTAATTCACCACTTAAAGTCTTTCGGGATGTGACCATTTTCAATCCTCCTACAACTTTAAAAAATCGCCAAAAATGGTATAAATGCCATCGTTAGACAAAATTCTTTGTCTTTTTGTCAACCTTTAAAAAAACATGTCCGGTCCAAGCCATGATCGTATCTGAAAAGAAAATGGTAAGACATTCGCTAGATGGAGCTACCATTACCACTTGCCCAAGTTCAATTTCCCCACACAGGTGACAGTTTAATAATATGATAATGAAATTTACTGTGTACAGTGCTCAGGTGCACCACAACTCATCAAAGTCTCATGTCAAGTACACAGAATAATGTATTAGTGTCAGGAACATGAACAGTTTACAGTAGTAATATGCATGTATGTGTGCACGTGTGTGCATATGTATGTGGAGAGTGGCATTAGGTATAGTGTCGGCGGACTACAGGAAGCATGGAGGCTTTGAAAACTCAGTGCTTCGGCAGCCTACAACAGAACGGGCAGTTTATTCCATGTCTCCGCAACTCTGAGCGTGAAAAAATGTTTCCGAAAGTCACGTGAGCAGTGCTGTTTTCTGACTTTGTAGGCATGCCTACGTGTGTTAAAAGGTGGAGATCAAAAAGGTGCTCACGGTTGCTGTTGTTAAGATGATTAATGACCTGATGAGCGTTTACCAGGTCAGTTGCCAGACTCCGAAGTTTCAGCGAATCCATTCCAGGGCAGTGAGACGTTCAGAGTATGGCAGATGCCTGATGGAGGGTATTCGTTTGGTTGCATGTCTCTGTACAGTTTCTAGGAGGTTAATATTCTGAGCAAGGTAGGGGTTCCAGACCGGTGATGCAAACTCCAAGTGTGGCCGCACCATAGCTTTGTACAGCTTCAAATAGATAGCCGGTGAGCGGCTGACAAAGGTCTTGCTGAGTGACGCCAGGACACCGTGGGAGGTACTTCTGTCGCACCCTGTAATTGGAAGGCTTTTCAAATCCTTTCATACCAATGTTTCGATCAGCTGGAACAGATATATCGATCAGGAGACATGTTTTATCCATTTTTTTTTCTTATAAGTTTTTCTTGACAGATTTAACTGGTGTTTTTCCACTGAAAGCTGTATGACAGCAAGTCTCCCCGGGTCTCCAGGACTCTCCTAAGTATTCTAGTTGATCTTAAGAGTCTCGATTTTTCCTCTGATCTTATTATATACCCTACCTATGAACATTAACCTTCTTGTCGAACTCGAGAGCCTTCATGTAGTAATCGGGAGCCTTCATCCGCGGGGGTTGAACAAAGGCTCCTGAAGGCACCCAATTACGACATAAAGGCTTCCGAGCTCGACAAGAAGGTTCCCGAGTTCGAAGTGAATGTTATCGAGTCCGAGAAAGTTCCCGAGTTCGACAAGAAACACCTGAAGAAGATCGGAAGGCACATCGTCCGAAACCGTTGCGTAGATAACAATAAAGATAAGAACAATAGTTCGAATAATCCAAATAACCCAAATTTTAATCTCTTGCACAATTCCCAGTTGATCCCCTTTCCTACCCAACCGTGTCTAGTCTTGTGTTCTCTTTCTAAACTTACCATTATACATTAATATATTGGCTCTTAAAATAATGATATTGCAACTAAATATGAAGTGATTTCCTGTTTAAAATGATTGTGAACTACATCAACATCATTGGCTCATAAAACATTAATATTGCTGCTAAGTACGAAGTGCTTACTTGTTTAAAATGATTGTGAAGATATATTTTGTACCGTACTTGATTGGAGACCATTATTGTTAAACTGACTTTAACGTAAGATAACCCACCAAGGATTGACATGCCGTAAAACCAACCAACCAACCAACTGAACTAAGAACAGCCTTAAGACGAAACCAGTTGGGGGGGGGAACAACGTTTTACTTATTATCACCTTATGGGTAGAGTCTAAACAGACATGTCAAACTGAGTAGAGCCGCATCGATTAATTATGAGGGCCGTACATGACAAATAAGTCTTTAAATTCTTCTTCTACATCTGTGCTTGCAGGGGGACTCATACGGCATGTGGGGATTAAAAAAAAATTAGAATAAAATTAGGACTATATGACCTTTAGGCACCCCTTTTGCGATCTCGATTCGTGTGGACATTTTTTCCATTTACACCGTCAAAATCCGGTTAATTGTTAACAGACGATTTTTAACCCCTAACCCTAACCCCTAACCCTAACCCCTAACAAACAACCGGATGTTAACGGTGTAAATGAGAAAAGTGTCCCCACGAATCGAGATCGCAAAAGGGGTGCCTAAAGGTCATATGGTTCCATTAAGTCAAACAAATTTTCGATGTGAATGTCAATAAAACAAATTTTAGTTTTTCATTTTAGTGTAATCTTTTGAAAATAACATGGTAATTTTCACCTTTAGTTGGCTAAATTCCTAGCAAATAAGGCAATTAGAGTAACCTCCCTTGACTTTCACTTTGAAACAAGCTGGTAGCCATTTTGAAAGTCTCCGTGCAAAATAAACAAATCTTAGAAACTTTTTCGAAAACAATACAACTGCATGCTTTAACACAGAAATATCATAAAATGTGTTCTTAATAACAATTAAGTTCATTTCAGATAATTTTATGCTAGGAATTTAGCCAACTGACTTTCACTTTGAAACAAGACGGTAGCCATTTTGAAAGTGTCCGTGCGAAATAAACAAATCTTAGAAACTTTTTCGAAAACAATACAACTGCATGCTTTAGCTCAAAAATATCATAAAATATGTTCTTAATAACAATTAAATTCATTTCAGATAATTTTATGCTAGGAATTTAGCCAACTGAAAACAAGACGGTAGCCATTTTGAAAAAATAAACAAATCTTAGAAACTTTTTCGAAAACAATACAACTGCATGCTTTAGCTCAAAATATCATAAAATATGTTCTTAATAACAATTAAATTCATTTCAGATAATTTTATGCTAGGAATTTAGCCAACTGACTTTCTCTTTGAAACAAGACGGTAGCCATTTTGAAAGTGTCTGTGCGAAATAAACAAATCTTAGAAACTTTTTCGAAAACAATACAACTGCATGCTTTAGCTCAAAAATATCATAAATATGTTCTTAATAACAATTAAATTCATTTCAGATAATTTTATGCTAGGAATTTAGCCAACTGGTAATTTTGAAAGTAGAAACTTTTTCGAAAGCATGCTTTAGGGATAATTTTATGCTAGGAATTTAGCCAACTGACGATAGCCCCAAATCTTAGAAACTTTTTCGAAAACAATACAACTGCATGCTTTAGCTCAAAAATATCATAAAATATGGATAATTTTATGCTAGGAATTTAGCCAACTGACTTTCACTTTGAAACAAGACGGTAGTCATTTTGAAAGTCTCCGTGCGAAATAAACAAATCTTAGAAACTTTTTCGAAAACAATACAACTGCATGCTTTAACACAAAAATATCATAAAATGTGTTCTTAATAACAATTAAGTTTATTTCAGATAATGCGCACGCACAATTTTATGCTTGAAGTTTAGCCAACTAAAGGTGAAAATTACCAATAACATATCATAAGCATTTAACTCACTCCGGTCACCTGTAAGTTATGATCTATTATTTCATCATTAGCCGGTTTAGCTCAGTCGGTAGAGCACCCGACTAGCAATGATCGCAAGGTTCCTGGTTCCATACCGGTCCCCGCCAATTCAGCGCATGAGTAGCACAGATTTGATTATCTTAACTGTGCGGTAAAGTGGGGAGCTGGTGGTAGGTGGCAAAAAACAATCTCCCTGGTCTAGCGCTTGCGAAAAGGGATAGACTCCCTCGCTGTCCGGTTGATACCGACAATAGGCCACTTCGCCAAGTTTTCTTTTTATTGTATATATATATTTACCAACCCCTCCGCACGAGCAGGATGTGACACAAGGTCAATTTCTTACGCGGAGTTCAACAGGTTTGAATTCAGAGTTTTCCTTCTCCTAGACCGGTTGCCTAACCAATGTTAAAGAGCCCAGTCTGCCCTACTATTTACCCATAGCTGGAGGGAGAGTAGGATTCATACCTTTCCCAAGGGTATTAGCACTTAGTGAAATTCAATTACCACGTCCAGGATTTGAACTCGAGGTGACGAGTCCATTTCCCATGACTTTAACCATTACACCACGCGCTTTTTATTGCATATAGTGCAAAATAAAACACTTCTGAGTTGTGACCAGTTATTAGTCGAACAATATATCATATTAAATTATATTATTATATATTACTAGTACAAAATTTAAAAAAAAAACACCCTCCGGGTGATGTAAAAATATATTTTTAAAAAACCTGAGGGGTGGGAGTAAAAAATTCAATGTCAGCGAGTTTGTACCCTAAGTAAGTAAAATCATCAAATTCATTAAAGGATTAAAAAATAAAACAATTTGAAATGTAAACTTTAAATATATATTAAAATAAAACAAGCTATATATAATACCAGTCATGTATTTATTAAAACTTGTTTAAAAAAACAATGAGGACTGTCTAATGTTGCATGCTCAAATTTTGAGTGTATTTATTCTATGTTATGACGATTTTGGGTAATGTGATGTAAGCAGTGACGTAATTTTTGTTACAGACAAAAACCGGAAGCGAATCTCCATTATCAATAGATTATATATAGTATATTATAGACTACATTATATAGTATATTATAGATAGAAAAAGCTGAATGGGGAGATATGACAGTTGTGAATAAATATAATTGCAACTCTGACCAAGCCGCAATAGAAAAAATATTTGTTACTTCACCCCCCACCCAATGGGGCGACCAGTTGGCCGTGGGTGGTGACCCGTAATGCCTGGGGACATGATCGTGTTAGCTGAGCAGTCCTTGAACCGTGTAATAAGTGGTTCCGTGACACGCAATACTCAACTTCGGCTCTTACTTGCCTAGACGGGCGATCGGAGAGGCCTGACCCGATCAATCGGTTGGTCATGTCAAGCCCTATCATCTATATGATTGTTCCGACTGTGTTCTTTAAATTAATCTTATGGAAAACACCCAGCCCCTTTTATCATTTGGTGCTAGAAGGTGATGGCTGAGGGTCAACCACCAGTTTAATTCTACCAATTTATTAATACACCGAAAATTATTTCTACCAGTTTATAAAACTAAACCAATATTTACCTACAAACTATTCGCTTAAAATCATTTTTTTTTTAAATCACAAAAAATATTTTTTAAATCACAGAAATTAAAAAAAAAATCACAAAAAAAAATATTTTTTAAATCACAAAAAATATTTTTTTTAAATCAATCACAAAAAAATTTTTTTTTTTAAATCACAAAAAAAATATTTTTTAAAACTCTCAAAAAAAAAGCTTAGGAATTAAATATGCCACAAGGGTTGACATTGAACAAAATAACTAACTAACAACCAGCCAACCAGCCAACCAACCAACCGAGTAAAAATTAGTATTCTGTAACATTAAAAAAACATCACTAAACACTCACTCGAAATATTTTTCACGAATAAAGGGGGATAACTTCTATTGGTTCTATAAATAAAATCAATTACTCCTCCCACACTATAATTTTGACGTTATTGAGCATTACTATACTACAGTGGCGTTTTTATAAATAATGAAATTTATTGTGTACAGTGCTCAGGTGCACCACAACTCATCAAAGTCTCGTGTCTAGTACACAGAATAATGTATTAGTGTCAGGAACATGAATAGTGTACAGTAATAATATACAGTTACGTGTGCTTGTGTACATAGGTGTGTGTGGATGGGGGTATCAGGTATAGTGTTAGTGGATTACAGGAAGCATGGAGGCTTTGAAAGATGCAGTGTTTCGGCAGCCTACAATGGATGCAGTAGTTTATTCCATGCCACGGCAACTCTGAGCGTGAAAAAAATGTTTCCGAAAGTCATGTGAGCTATGCTGTTTTCTGACTTTGTAGGCAATGGTACTTTGACTTACGAGTTTAATCCGTTCCGCTTGTAACCCAACTTCCTCGTATATCAAATCAAATAAACTGAAATGTCATTAATCCGCTCCATCTCCTCAAAAAACACAGTTGTTGTTACTTTCTTTTTTAATAAGAAAAATAGCACTGTATTGTAGTCTATCCCCTTTTCACTAGTGCTAGACCAAGGAGATTTTTTTGTGTCTGGGGTGGAGCGCCACACCTACCATCAGCTCCTCACTTTACCGCACAGATCCCTGTGCTACTCATGTACTGAGTTGGCGAGGGCCGGTATCGAACAAGTAACCTTGTGTTTCCTAGTCGGGCACTCTACCGACTACGCTAATAGAATGTAATTAATTGTGTGCTGTAATATGTTTCAATGTTGTTTATATATATAAAATGAGAAGAAAAATGGATATGAAATCAGACAATGTAATTAAGTATTAAATTTAAAAAAAAAAAAAAAAAAAAAAGGTCAGAGATTGACTTACAGAAATCCAATACTAAAGCGTTTTGGTTTTAATCAAACCATCAACAGGGCTCAACTTGGTTAATGATTATAATTTTAATGATTATTAACCAAGTTGAGCTCCGTTGATGGTTTGATTAAAACCGAAACGCTTTAGTGTCGGTATTCTGTAAGTCAATCTCTGACTTAATTTTTTTTTTTTTCAAAAACTTTATTCTTAATTACAATAAAATGAATAAATAATGATAATTAAAATGAATCCTCCCAAATGAAACCATCCCAAAATATCCAATTATTTTACTGACAATTTAAGTAAATAATTTTGCACTTATGTCTAAAGGAGTATTTTATAAAAAAAGAAGGTCCGTAAAATGGATTATGTTTTTTGGTTTTTTAAATTTTCATTATTATTTTACATTTGCGACACGTGTTTCAGATCTTCTATTTTCTTCAGGCACTAATTAACCATATTCTCTTCCTACTCTAAAGGGGTACATAGAAATATCTTTTATATTAATGATTCTTATTTGGGGTGTCAGTGTTAAAACGCTTATCATTGGAAAACAAATGGACTCGACAATCCGAGTTCAAATCTTGGACTTGACTGCTTGCATTTCCCATAGCGCTAATAACCTTGTGAAAGGTGTACATCCAACTATTCTCCCTCTAGCTATGGGAAAATAATAGGGCAAATTGGGCTCTTTAATCCCAATTAGGCAACCAGTCTAAGAGAAGGAAAACTCTGAATTCAGATCTGTTAAACTCTGCTAAAACATTGACTTTGTGTTATATCCTATCCGCAGCAGAACGGTTTGGTTTGGTTTGGTTGGTTGGGTTTTACGGCATGTCAACCCCTTGGGTTATTTTATGCCGAATACTTCTATTTGGTAATTAGGTATTCAAAAATGTACAGGGGTTTATTTGCTGTAATCAAGTTTTCTGTTGAGAATTTTAACATCAAGAGAATGAGTGGGTGATTTTTGTAGGTCTGTGAACTTACATCCTTGATAAGAGGCCAGTTCTTTTCAGAAAGTGTATGGTTTGATGTTTGTTTGTTTGTTTTACGGCATATCAACCTCAGTGGGTTATTTAATGCCGATAAAGTTTTGAAATAAATTCATTCTTAATGCATAATACAATTTTGTTTATTAACTCATGTTTTTCTATTTAACCCATAGATGGGACCCTAACAGGTACTACCACTCCAGGTCAGAGTGGACCAGGGAGCAATGGTGATGAAAGGGTGCTCCACATTCCCCAAACCTCCAGAACTGGAACCTCACCATCAGATAGAGTTTAACTTCATTCCCAGAACATGTAGACCCTCAGTCACCGCCTTCTAGCACCCATATGATAAAAAGGGTTTGGGGCTTGCCATAAGGGCAATAGGGTTGGGAAAATCATATAGGTGCTAGGGCTTGACGTGACCAGCCGATTGATCAGAGGGGGCCTCTCCGACCGCCCGTCAAGCCCAAGATAGGGCCAAAGTGGAGTATTGCAAGTCATGAACTGCTCATCCACCTGGGTTCTATCCTTAAGCATCACGGCTCGCCACCCACGGCCAACAGGTGGTCCCATTGGGGGAGTCTTACCCCTCTGCAGAGGTGCAGTCGACAGAGCGGGTAGCAGAACGGTTAGATAAATAAACACAATGAGAATGGGTCGAAGCGATAATGGAATGATCATCGAGTGAAGAGAAAAGGCAACCAGTCTTTGAGAAAAAAAACCCAAAAAACTCCGAATTAAAACTTGTCAAAGTCTGCTTTAAACAAGGCAGGAAGATGAGTGAAGCAGAGAGGAGAGTCGCCCCCACAGCAAAAGAGCCAGAAGGAAGGATAGAAAAATGCAGTCCCTACAAGCGTCACTGTTTTTGTGTAGTCAGTGCACCAAAGACTGTTACTCAATGGTTAACCTACTCAGCCACTTGCACAGATAAAAATAAAAACTTTTTTAATTTTGTTCTTTTGGACACTACGCCGGCGTCCTTAGCGGACGGAAGGATACCTACAACAACAAAGTCTGCTTGAGAAATTAACCTTGTGTCGCATCCTGCTTGTGCGGTGAGCTTGGTAAATATATGTTAATAATTCTTGAAATTCTCTTTAATTCTTTTACATATACAAATAAAATAAGCTATATTATTTAATTTGGTTGAATTCCATAGAGAATAAATGCAAAAATAAAACATTTTCCAGGAATTTTATATTGGAAATTGAAAAAAACAAAAACAAGACAAAATACATGCTCTGTTAAAATAATTGAAATAGAATTCGGTTCTTTTTGTGTTTGTCTGTTCAAATGCTTATAAGAAATACTCTACGTTATTCTGCAGACACAGCAACTGCACATTTATATTTAATATCATTTTCTTTAATTCACCAAACTCACGCTCAAAATATTTTTCATAAGTAAAGGGAGATAACTTATTTAAAATTCACCAAACTGACGTTCAAAATATTTTTCATCAGTAAAGGGAGGTAACTTATGTAAGCTGATTAACCTTAACTTACTATGTGTTCGTATATAAGGCGACCATGATGTACACACATACATAAACATATATACATCCGCCCTATCGATGGACCTAGAATACGCCCTTACAACCAGGATTTATTGCAATTTCTAAGAGGCCTAAATAAACACATACGTCATGATTTCTATGCAGGAATCCAATTGTGCTTGGCATGACACTAAACTACATCTGGTAGTGAGGCCCCAGTTCTGGAGCTCTATGCAATATGGAGTCACTCCTCCATTGCCATTACTCCCAGATCCACTTTGACTCGGGGTGGTAGTACCTGTTAGGGTCCCAGTCGATGGCTCAAATAGAACAGTTTGCAAATTATTTGTATTAAAAAATGTTTCTTGAAGTAACAAAAGCGGGTGAGAAGAGAATTAATTTATTTTTTACACTGCTCGGTTATTTCCTATAAGTCCAATATAAACAAAGGGGAACCACTCTTGACTGATAAATTATTTATTTTCCCATTAAAATAACCCTAAACCCTAACCCTAACCCCATCTCCGTTTTTCCTAGTAGATCAATAAATAAATAAATAAATTATGAGTCAAGAGTGGTTCTCCTTTATTTATGTTGGAGTTATAGGAAATAACCCACTGCTCTGTTGGTCAGCATATGAGAATTTTTTTTATATGTTTGACATCCATACACGAAAATAAGATCATTGGTAATATTCTTTTTAATATGTGAAAAATTTCGAAAAATATGTAGCATTTAAATTGCGCATTTTTAAACTTACATTTTTGGATTATTTTAATAGAGCTTTATCTCTGGTGAAAATATTGACTTCAACATGCCACCTTCCAAATGTTTAAAAATAATTATTAAACTAAAATAAACTTTTAAATTTTCAAATAACTTTTTCGGGTATTGAATTTTTTTTTTTTTTTTTTCTTATCCTTATTTATTTATTTATTTATTTATTTTTTTTTTTTTAATGTTCCCAGGATTTGATCTTTCTAGTAATGTAAAAATTAGGGACCAGAATTTTTCTTTTTCTTCAAAGGAACAAAGGTTATCCCCCTTACATTCAGAACTGATAAAAAAAAACAACCTTTTTTCTTTTTTTTTTTCAATTTAAAAAATGAAATAAAATAAGCTTTGATTATAAAATTAAGTTAATGATTTAATTTTATAATGAATAGCTTATTTTATTAAAATTTGGTGAAAATTTCATTAAAATCGGACAATTCCCTGATTTTGGTAATAGTTTAGAATAGTTTTGAAAAAATATATATTATATATATATATATATATATATATAAAATTGTTGTTTCAGTTCAATTCGTTACATATTACCATTGTTCTTGAAATGACACAAACACAAATAATTTGAAAATGGGAATAGAAATTATTATTATTGAATGGTATAAGCTTTTTTTGAACTTCTTAAATTTTTTTTGTAAGTTACACTCGGAGGTTAATAATTGTCATTAAAAAAAGTCAGTTTATATTACAAAAGTAATTTGGTGCATTTAACTAAATATTTAATTGCTGTTAATTATTTAAAATTTCATCTGCAAAATCTTAAAAGTTTCTTTTTAGAACTGAATACAAAAAAACATTAAACACACTATACAGAAAAATTACTCACATGTTTTTAAATTTTTAACCAAGTAAAATCCGGTTTTTCATTGAAAAGACAAAAAAAAACAGAGATGCTGATAGGTACGCGTACTACGTCCCTGACACATAAAAATCTAAAAGAACGCAGTAAAATCATATCTGTGCATCCCAGTGTTTTTCTTTTTTTATTCCCTCACCATTTCAAGCTAACTATAAATACATTTCAATAGTTTCTTTGAAGCGAATTACATAGAATAGGCTACAAGATAGGAGTTAGATGGCTTTAGTTGTTTCCCTATTTTACGCATGATACACATGCATTATCCATTACGACGCGTCAGTACACACGGACCCAAACGTGAGGCATAGATGGAACAGGAGAAATAGATATTTTTAAAATACCTGAGTTACTTACCTTAATTTTCTTGGCACAATTTTTTTATTAATGATTAGTCGTAGTATTTGCGCTTTGCTGCGTTTTTTTTATTATTCATTTTTGTTTTTTTGTTTTTTTTAGATAAGGTTTTACTTTGGTCTCATGTCAAAAACAAATTGAAAAAAGTTGCGGTAATTTATGAGGAAGTGCATCCCGGTCTCCTGCCTCAAAAATTGCTACCCGGTGACTATCAAAATAACAACCCTAGCTCATTGTAATTCTTGTTTATTTATCGTAATTTGTCGTAATTCTTGTTTAGTTTCAAATAGACTGAGATAGATAGATAGATAGATAGATAAACAAACAAAATAATATAGATAGATACGAATAAATGGAGATAGATAGATAGATATTTCGACAAGTAAATGTATTTGGGGGGGGGGTCGCTTCTTTTTTTTGGTTGTAATTCTTGTTTATTTAAACTAAAAAACAAGACATTAACCAAACATGAATAAAAAAAAAATCTTAGTATTTAAAGTAATATAAATAAGTATGAACAAATTGAGATAGATAGATAGATATGAAGATGGATAGTTTTTAATAGACTGAGCTGGGTCGTTCTTTTAATAGTCACCGGGTAGCAATTTTTGAGGCAGGAGACCGGGACGCACTTCCTCATAAATTACCAAAGTTGCAAATAGGTGCAACAAGTCAAGCTATCCTGATGATTCAATCCTGGCACAAACTGCCATACTCTCTCTTCCCATTTAACTGTGTGCAATACAAGATACGTTACCTTGTTATCTGTATATCAACCTCCTGAAATAATAATTAAATTTATTGTGTACAGTGCTGAGGTGAACCAAACCCATCAAAGTCTCACATCTAGTACACAGAATAATGTATTAGTGTCAAGAAAATGAACAGCGTACAATAATAATATACATGTATGTGTGCGCGTGCATATGTGTGTGGATGGGAGTATCAGGTATAGTGTTTGCAGACTACAGGAAGCATGGAGGCTTTGAACTGGGATAAGAACAGAGAAGATGCGTCACACCCCAGACAAGAGTAGTGGTGATCACCAAACTATCAACACACTCACACATCCCCACAACTCACCATCACTAAAAAGAATTTCTAGGTCACCAACTCTTAACTGACACAGGCCTTAATTAGGATAATTTATCCATTCACTGTACCATTAAAAGAATAGTTTTGCGGAATAAATCACTTTATATGTATCTATCCACCCCTCTGCTCAAGCAGGATGTGAAACAAGGTCAATTCTTAAGCAGAGTTTCACAGGTTTGAATTCAGAGCTTTCCTTCTCCTAGAAGTTTGTTGTAATTTCCTAGAATAGAATAAAAAAGACATTAGGATTCATGAAAATAAAAGGTCCCATTCAACATTTTATGAATGTTATTAAAAGTGATGTAGTTATCTTGGGTCACTGGGAAGTCTCAGGTCTTTCATCATCATACTCCCCTTGCCAGGCTGACCCCATCAGACTCTAATCCACCTACCATTTTTGAAATGCTAAAAGGCATTTGGCTTTTATTGATTTTGAACGAGTGTAAGACACCCGAAGAAGGTTGGAAAGTAAAGTGGCTGAAACATTGTGATAACAACAACAACAAAAAAAAAGAAAAAAAAAAAGGAAACTGACCTTCATGAATCAATGTATAATAGTAACAACACCTCGACAGAAATTCAGATAAAAAAAAAAACAAAAAAAAAACATCTCTTAACGGAGTGAAGAGGACAATGACTCTTTCAAAGTGGACTGTGACCCATTTTTGTTTCCGTGAACCACAAGCAATCAGGCTATACTTTCCTTCTCCTAGAACAGTTGCCATTTACCCATAGCTTAATAATAATAATAATGTAGTTTATTGTGTACAGTGCTCAGGTGCACCACAACTCATCAAAGTCTCATGTCAGGTACACAGAATAATGTTGTGCCAGGAACATGAACAGTTCACAGTAGTAATATGCATGTATGTGTGTGCATGTGTATGTGGAGAGTGGCATCAGGTATAGTGTTGGCGGACTACAGGAAGCATGGAGGCTTTGCTTGAGGGAGAATAGTTGGATTCATACTTTTTCCAAGGGTAATACTGCTATGGGAAATGCAACCAGATAATGCATTTTTTTCTTTTTTTTTTTTTCTGTTACATTAAAATCAAAACTTGAAGCTTTTTAAACACACACTCCATTCTGATAATGCATTTTTTTTTCTTTTTTTTTTTCTGTTACATTAAAATCAAAACTTGAAGCTTTTTAAACACACACTCCATTCTGATAATGCATTTTTTTCTTTTTTTTTTTTTTCTGTTACATTAAAATCAAAACTTGAAGCTTTTTAAACACACACTCCATTCTGATAATGCATTTTTTTCTTTTTTTTTTTTCTGTTACATTAAAATCAAAACTTGAAGCTTTTTAAACACACACTCCATTCTGATAATGCATTTTTTTTTTCAAAATGGTCAAAAACAACACAAAAGACTAAAAATCTTTGAAAGAAATAATTTTATTGAAGCTTTTACAAATAATTATCGCCTGGTCATTTTGAAAATATTTGTACATTGAGTGTTTTTTTTATTTTTTAAATTCATTTATTCATCAATTGATTTATTTATTTGTTCCCAAAGTGCAAATGATAAAAATTTCTCAAAATCATTGTAAACTCATAAATTGCTATTCTTCCAGAATTTCAAGATTTTAAGGAGTCTCAGCATAAAATAAAAATGGTTGCACATAGCACGATAAAATTTCAAATGATAGTAAAAAATTACCAACTCCTTAGTTCTGTTAAACAGATTTATGGACGCTCAAGGAGTGGCTAGTGTTATATAAAATGAAAGAAAATTTTTTTGTCTCAGTTTCTCTTTCCATTTGTCTTGACATGCTAAAAATGCGTTCGGATCTAGTTCAATCAAAAGTACATTTATACCAATATGGGATTGGGCGGGAAGAGACTAAAAAATCTGTTCCCCAAGTTTAAATTGATGTCTCAAAATATTAAGGTTAGAATCTGGACAGGATTTGCCCAAATTTTTCTCCAACAGTATTTCGAGAGATCGCATTTTCTTTTTTCTTTTTCATTTTCAAGCGTCTTCTGTCAGACAAGATCATCGGAGTTACCTCCCTTATACATAACTTCAAGATTGACCCAAACTCACAACACACATCTTAGTAATGACGTTAAGAATGTTTCATTTTGTCTTAAGATTTTAATTTATGAAAAAATATAAGATATTGCAGAATTAATCAAAAACTATTAAGGATTTTCTTTTATAGATTAAAGTTATTCAAATTTTATTTCTTTGTGTGTGTGGGTGTGTGTGATAAAAATACTCCATTTCTGAATTTGAAAAAAAGAAAGAAAGATTTCAGATTTTTCGTTGTAGTATTTGAAATAGTTCTATATATATTTATTACTGCTGTAAATAGACCTCTTAAAAGATTCATTCTAAGGAGAAAAATAACAAGAAACAAATATTTTTTCCTTTGTTATACTATAGAAGGGGGGAAAGGGAAAGTAAAAACGAGTTGTTAGCTAACAACTTGTTTTTTTGATTTTTGATTTTTGGATTCAGTGTAAAAACCTGCCTTAAAATCAGATATTATATATTTGATCTTGAAAACATCACAGGCAAGTGTAATTATTCAAGATAGTTTTACTAATAGTTTAGATTTTCAGTCTTGAGTAGTTATATTAAGAAATAAAAGAAAGAAAGAAAGAAATAAATACAAATTAGATATGATTTTAGTTTAAAATGATATTAAGAGCACTTATCAGTTTCTCTTGAATCTCAGTTTTAAAAAAAAGTGTTTATTAAGATGGCATTTGCAAAGTGAATTGTTTGGGTGGCTTCATGAACTAATCCCAAATTAGGGCAGTCTTTACAGAAAATGGAAAGAGAAAATGCTATTAAAGAATTTGTTTTTAAATACCCAAGTGTTAGACATTGAAAGAGCACTAAAAAAAAATTATACCTTCAATGGAAGGCTGTCAAATTGTTTTGTCTTTTTTTTTTAAATATTATACATTAGATTTTTCCAGACAAATTTCTTTGTTTTTTTTTGTTTTTTGTCTTTATCACAATGCTTCATCAATAGAACAATCAAGCCATTCTCAGTAAAAGGGTTAATTACAACTCATTTGGATGTTTATGTCTACAATAGCAAACTGACATTTGGAAAAAAACAATAAAAGTTCTTGGTAAGACTTGAATGCTCATCCCATTTTTTTGCTTTGGGGGGTGGGGTAGGGGACTTATTTTCCATTTAAAGAATAATAATACTAGTTAAAATTAATAATTATAATTGACAAATAAGTATCTAAGTTTTAATGTAATATGTTAAATTAGAAGACTAACAAATTAAATAAGAACACATAAAAAGATTGCATTTGTTTTAATTATATTTTAATTGCTTTCTATATAAAATCATTCATAGGATTGATTTTAATATGTTGCAGAATAAAACAATAATATTAGAGATCAATAACACCAAGTAATTATTTATTAAAACCGGTTTTGTTAAAACCAGTTTGCAAATTAACTACACCATATATTATGTAAACCTTTGTTTCTTAGTGATATACAAGATACATAGTTTGTCCTCAAGAGGGTTTGATGTAAGCTTCATAGTTCAATTTTCTGAAAAAATTCACTCCCCCTCCCCACTTTATCTTATTAAATAGGTCCTAATAATTACTTACTAGCATCATTTGTTGTAATTTCCTAGAATAGAATAAAAAAGACATTCGGATTCATGAAAATAAAAGGTCCCATTCAACAATGTTATTGAAAGTGATGTAATTCACTTGGGTCACTGGGAAGTCTCAGGTCTTTCAACATCATACTCCCCTTGCCAGGCTGACCCTATCAGACTCTAATCCACCTACCATTTTTGAAATGCTAAAAGGCATTTGGCTTTTATTGATTTTGAACGAGTGTAAGACACCCGAAGAAGGTTGGAAAGTAAAGTGGTTGAAACATTGTGATAACAACAAAAAAAAAAAGAAAACAAAACTAAGGAAACTGACCTTCATGAATCAATGTATAATAGTAAACAACACCTCGGCAGAAATTCAGATAAAAAAAAAATTTTTTTAAAAAAACATCTTAACGGAGTGAAGAGGACAATGACTCTTTCAAAGTGGACTTAGACCCATTTTTGTTTCTGTGAACCACAAGCAATCAGGCTATCAAAATTATGATTGCTTCCAGCTGAATTGTTGACTTCTCCCAAAAAACAGATTGTCACTAAAATAACTACAAACAATAACTTGTAGTTATCATGGCTGCATTTAGTAAGGAATGTCTATAGATTTAGGGATTTTGGCAACTCGGCCTCTGTCGAAAAGTTTACTAAAATGCAGCGTTTTAAAGAACTTTGGTCATAAAAAAAGGAAAAATTCCCTCATACAAAATTTTGGAGTAGCATTCGTAGAGAATGGCACCACAAAAAAAGTTATATGTTAGATAAAATATCACAATCCTTATTTAAGTCTTTTCTATGAGGGAATTTTGAAGATTCACTATATAAAAATTATTTTCTTTCCATAAAATGCATTAACAAAAATTCCTTGAGGAAATAAGCATTTTAAAGTGTCATGTATTTGTGAAAAATGTATACCATATTCCCAGGCAATGATGAAAACATTATATACAGATGGTCATCGACCTAAACTGGGTTATATTCTGTGAGGAACCATTCTTTATTATTGTCACAAATTTTAATGAAACTTCAATGGCTTAGACACACATAGGAAGTGATTATTTTCCTTTATTATTGTTGTCAAAGTTCCGAGTTGTAGAAAAAAGTCATCACAAATTAGGATATCAAATTAAGGAAAAGAAAATTCTAATAGATTACTTACATTTTTGGTATTCCTGAGAATTCTATTTTTAGAAAAAAATTTGCAGAAATACCAAAAAAAAAAAAAAAGGGGGGGGGATTTCTGAAATTTTCTTTCCCTTGATTTGATTTCCTAATTTTTTATGTTTTTTTATAATACAACTAAGCAGACTTTGACAACAATAATCAAAGAAAATAATCACTTCCTATGTGTGTCAAAGCCATTAAAGTTTCATTAAAAATTGTGGCATAATAAAAATAAAAAATTTTTTTTAAATTTAAAAAAGATTCAGTTGTTTTCACTGGGGGGTGGGAGTCCAATACAAAGGTTGCACAGGTCATAATTCGATGACAATCTGTATTTTATTTTTTTCTTTCTAAACTCACAAACATTTATTCTGTACTTTCAGGGCTGATTATTTTATTGTTTAGAGACCAAAACCAAATTATCAAGAAATATTTCCAATATTTAGCTAGAAAAAAGAAAAAAAAGAAGAAAGAAAAAAAGGAAAGAAAAAAGAGAGAAAAAAAGAAAAAAAGAAAAAAAGAAAGAGAAAAAAAGAAAAAAAAAAAAAAAAAAAAGAAAAAAGAAAAGAAAAGAAAAGAAAAAAAAGAAAAAAAGAACAAGAAGAAAGAAAAAAAGGATTGGATTCTTTTGTAATGCCCTTTATTGATTCTTTTATTAATTTATTTTTTATTTAACACCATTAAATATGGTTGTTTGTGTATTTGAATTCTGGAAGAATAGACAGACAGATGCAGAGATAGAAGGGGAAAAAAAATTGCTGTGCAAGCACCAGAAATAATATGGAATTTATTTAAAAAAAAAAATCTTTGCACAATGGCTGTAATGGTGCTAATTGCTAGAAAAATATTTCAAGGCTTTTATTTTTAAATAAATAATTTTATCCAAGTTTAGTTTATTCCTTTTGGCCAAAAAAAAAGAAAAAAATTTAACTTAGTTTTTTTGTTTAAATCAAAGAAAATAATATAGGTATATCTGGTTGTAATATATTCATTCAGAATTTAATAAATCAAATAATTCCAACTATTAAGACCAACTGTAAATCAAATTAAAAATAACTTGTTAAAATAAAATACAAAAATTAAAACTAAACATTATTTAAAAGCATATCTATAAAAATATTCTAAAAAAATATTCTAAAACAATTTATAAATTTATATCTACTAATGCATAAATTATTCTTGTGAATAGGTTGACTCTTGATTTATGGTCACCAAATCATTAAGTCATGAAATTACTTTTAAAAAAATTAAATGTTGCTCATAGTCCTTTCCATTATTATTCTTGTCTAAGTCTACACCAAAATATCAGGTGGTTGAAATCTGACCCATGAAATAATATATACAGTATATAATAATAATAATAATATAATAATAATAATAATAATAATATTTTGTCTTAAAACTGTCAACACTTAACCGTAAATTTCTTTTTATTTAATATTTGTAGTGACTTAAATCTAATTTTCATCATCCTCAGAAATCATTTAAATCAAATTTCATATTGGTTTGGTGATTGGTTTTGAAGGCTATCACAATGCAAGTGTAAAGAAAAATGAGGTAACTATGATGTTTGTTTATTTACTATTGATTTATTTTTAATATTTCAGGATAAAGATCTCTTCGTTAGATTTCTGAAAGCAAAGTTCTGGACATTAACTTGTTGCTAGGATTTAAACAAACAAACAAACACACACACACACACACACACAGAGAATTTGGAGGAAGATATCACCAGGCATACAATAGAATGGACAAATCCTAGCAACAAGGTAACAGCTCCAAACTTAGCTTTCAGAAATCTTCTGATGAAGGGATCTTTATCCCGAAATATTAAGAATAAATCAAAGGTAAACGAATAACATCATAGTTATCTCATTTTTCTTTACACATGAATTGTGATATCCTCAAAAACTAAAAAGTAGTAAAAACAAAATGTACAAAATTCTATTTCAGTCGATTTTGAACATAAAGTGAAAGTTAGGTTTGAGTCACTACATGTTAAAAATAATTAAAAAAGATAATTATTAATTGTAGAATTAATAAAATCTCAACTGATAGCTGTTTGTAAATTCTAGTGATTTTTAATAAATTGCTTTTTTTTTCTTCTAGGTATTTAAATGTAGAAGTATCAGTAATAATAGTTAAACTAGAATTATCTAAGTAAAGATTTGTATGAATATATTTTTTTCGAAAGACATTGCCAGAGGCCCGAATTTTAATAAATTAAAAGTATAAGGGAAAAATTATACTATGCATAATTCTTTTAGATATATATATATATATCCTCAAACAAAGCTAAATGCAAAAACAATTACAGGAAGTAAACGATATCATTCTACAAAAACTAGTTTCTGGAAACATCAATTTGAAAAAAGGTGGCGAAAAAAATCTTTTAAAAAAATTGCCATTTTTTACTAAAAATTCATACAAAATTTTGAAACAAATTCACAGATATATTCACGAATTTAATTTTTAGAAACGATTTTTTTCTTTTTTTTTTTTTCATTTATTTTCTTCCTATCTCATTAAAAACCGAGAATAGGCAAGTTGATTATTAAAAAAATCATTTTATAAAACAAAACATTTTTTACGTGGATAGAATAGAAATTAGACTGTGGATGAGAGGTCACTCAATAACTCTACAAACACATTTGAGAGCAGAGTTCACTCCCCTTGTTTTTTTTTTTTAAGCACCATTTTGGAGAGCCCAAAAAAGAAAAAAAAATGGCTGTTTCACTCACGTCACGAAAATAAAAATGTTGATCTCTTAAAAGAAAAAAAAGTTGTATTCTAAATAGTAAACTTGTTTCAGAAAATAAAATAAAACTATTCAGAGACTGCTTAAAGAGGTAGTTGTCTGAAGAAATGGTCCTAAGCAGAATGTCATGACTGATGCTGTCATACAACAATATTCAAACTTGGTAATCTTTTATATTTCAGAAACAAAAAAATGTTATTATTCCAATCATACAAATATTTCTTTAAAAAAATATGATAGACTGTTTTAAAAAAAGAAAAATAAGGTATCTCTCTTTTAGTAAATAAAAAAATAAAAAATAAAAATAAAAATAAAAATTTAAAAAAAGTAAAAAAAAAAAAAACTCTTAATGCATTTAAGAATGTAGCACATTTTCTGTATGATAAAAATAAATAAAATGAATTCATTTATTTGTTAAAATCTGAAATTTCAGGAATTTATTTTATGAAACTTTATTTCTATGAATAATAAATTAAGAAAAAAAAAATGTCCAAAAGTGGAAAACTACTAAATCAGAACATTATGTGATGTCAGCACATATGTCACCACATTCTGCTTAATACCTTCAGACATTTACTGCATAAATATTTGTTTTCTATTTATCTAACTCAGTCTGGAATTATTAAGTCTTTGTTTTATTTTATTTACAACCTCTGTCCCATAATTGTGACATTTGCATATAAATTTCATATACTAAATGTAAAAAATCTTTTGGGATGGAGATTATCATTATCATTATCAGTCAAATGGAATAACGATTTCCCCAATAGAACAAAAATTTAAATTGAAAAATAAAATTTATAAATTAACAAGGAAAAATTTTTAAATAAAAAAATAAAATCAGAATTTGAATAAAATAAAAAATAAAAATTTAACCAAATCTTAAAAAATTAGAATAGAAAAAAAAATTTAAAATCTAAAAATTTGAATTTTTTAAGAAATGTAAAAATTAGAACATGAAAAATTAAAATTGAAAAAATAAAAATTTTATAAAAATAAAAAGTTAACAATTAATTTTTCTTTTAATTCAAATTTAAATTTTTAAAAAACAAAAAAAACAGGGGAAATCATTAGACTGAAACTGTCAAAGTAAAAAATGAAAATTAATTAATTGATTAAAATTTATTTTAAACAAATTAACAAATTCTGAACCAGGTTAATTTTTGTTATGAATTTAAAAATTATACATTGACTCCTAAAACATTTACTATCTCTGTCCATAATCATTGGTACATTTAGTTAGTGAAATTCATATGTAAATGTAACAATTATTATGGGACAGGAATAGCAAAAAAAAAAAAAAAAAAAAAAAAAAAAAAAAAAAGAAAAAAAGACTCTTAAAACAATTACTACTTCTGTCCCATAATAGTTGGTACATCTACTATGCGAAATTCATAAACAGATGTAGCAACCATTATGGGACAGAGTTAGTAATAGTTTGATATCTTTTAATAAATGCTCGTCAACCCACATTGAATTCTCCATTTTAACATTGGCAAGCTTTTGACTTAGTGCACGGATTGATATTATTTTTTTTTAAGATTACCATCATCGAAGAAGAGATTATGAAATTGAAGTTTTTTTTGTTTAGTTATCAGTGCTTTTTTTTTTTTTAACATTTATCTAGAAAAATATTGACATACTTCGAGCTGATTGTCTTTTTATTGCAATTTGTTATTAATAAAAGAATGGCTAGTATAGGTTGCCATGGTGAAGCATTTATATAAATCAACTCTCCTCAGTAGCCAATATCATTTCAAACCACTTATATATAAACAAAACAAAAAAAAAAAGAAAGAAAGAGTAATAAATCATTTAAAAATCTTTTTGTGATTTTTTTTTTTATATATATCCTTGGTAGAAATTACAGCTTTTTTTTTTTTATTTATTCACAAGTTGTTAAAATTTTAATTTTTGTTTGTTTTTTTTTTTTGTTTGTTTTATTTGTTTTTGTTTTTTCCTTTGCAAATATAAAAATCCGATTTTCAAAAATTATTTTTTTTTTTTTTTTTTCTATTAATATTCTGAAATTCAAAATATTTCAGGAAGAAAGAGTTACTTGGATTTTGGAATCAGAAAAAAAATGAAAATAAAAATTTAAAAATTAAACGTTTGGCAAACAAATGGAATTAAGAGAAGATGAAAATGATATGTAAAAATTAACACCACTTCCCATCACAGACACTAAAAAAAATTTTTTTAAATTAAAAATAAAATAAAATCTATTAAAAAAATGGAAAATTTTTAAAAAATGACAAGTTATCTCCCTTGCAGAGACAGACACATGAACAAAATGTTTTTATGTCTGTTTGTCCATTACAAGTGCAAAAACAATAGTTGTCTCTCATCCCGAAAAAGAAGGGAGACTGCTCGACAGCCAACAAGTTGTAAATATAAGGCTTACCTGCATTACAAGTAAATAGGAATCATATCAGGTTGGTGCAAAAATAAGAGATCTTTACATACAATTGGGGTCAGAAAGGCTCAGGAATAAGGTAATAAATTTGATCATTACATTTTTAGAGGAGAATAAGCTGAAAGGATACTTTCAAATTTTTTTTTTTTTTTTTGTGTATAGTATTGGATAAAAAGATTTTTTAAATATCCAATGAAAAAAAAAATGAAATATTTTTTATTATTGCCACAAATCTTAATGAAATACCAATGGATTAGACACACATAGGAAGTTATTATTTTCCTTGGTTATTGTTGTCAAAGTTTTCTTAGTTTTAGGAAAATGTCAATTTTCTAAAAAGAAAATTTTCTGAAATAACAAAAAAATAAGAAATTTCTGAGAATTTTCTTTTTAGGAAATTGTTGACTTTTCACTACAAGTAAGGAAACTTTGACAACAATAATCAAGGAAAATAATAACTTCCTATGTGTGTCTAAAGCCATTGGAGTTTCATTAAGATTTGTGGCAATAATAAAAAATGGTTCCCCACAGCTGTACCAAATTTTCTTGGCATTTTTTTTACTTGCATGATGGGATATTTCAAAGTTCATTATCTATTCACTGCAGAACTCATTCTATTCAAATACAATATATTGATATAATAATAATAATAATAATAATAATAATAATGTTAATAAAAATATTGATATTATTATTATTGAATAGGAATAGTTATTTAAAGCCATATAATTGTTTGCTAATTATTAATATAAGATAATACTTAAAACCATATAACTAAGTGAAAATTATTTGTATTAAAACTTGTAATTTTATGTTTTTATATTAACATCACTAAATCAAGATCTTAACACTCATTGATTCTATTTATTTATTCTATTTATTCATTTATTTATTTTTACTGCATATCAACCATTTTCCAGTCATTTAAGGCCGAATCAAGTAATTTGTGATAAACAAAGGACTAGGGTTGTTTACAGTACCAGCAGTTGCTTAAGTGGTCACCCAATTAAGTTTTAAACAGGCTCATTGCTGCTTAACTTTGGTGATCAAGCAAGAACTGGTGCTTTCAGTGTAACTGAACCATTATGTGATTCTGTTCATATGATTAATAAAAAAAAGTTTGATATTATAAAAAAAAAGAAGAAAAATCTGTTAGGTAAAATAAAATTGTGTGATTAAGATGCTTATTTTTCTCGTCTCAGTGTTGACCTCAGGGTGAAATCTTAGGCGATGGCTGGTTGCTGGTTTAGTTTTCAGCATATCAATCCTTTTCGGGTTATTTAACTCTTAACATCCCAGTGAGAATTTTCTAAGTCCAGAGCCACATTCCTCTAAGTGTTTATCAAAAAATAGTTTAAAATTTCCTTTTCATTTAAAGTTACCTGTTATTTCCCTAAAAATAAAGACTTCTAAATATGTTTAATATTACATTTAAACAAAGGCTATTGTTTGGGGTGTATTAGGAAAACAAATGTGACTTCCAGCAGGGCGGAATGAGGCGGTATAGGATGTTAAGAATGCCGAATTAAATTATTCTAATATTCAGTTGCTTACAGTGTTTGCTATCGCGTAAATGGTCACTCATCTAAGTATTGAACAGGCTCATCAGTGTCTTAACTCCTGTGATCTAGTGGGAACCGGTGCTTTCAACATGACTTGACAGTAAGCAAATCTTAGGTGAGGATCCTCACATACACTTGTGTGGGGGAGGGCCAAGGCATTACTTAATAAATTTGATCCTTTTAGATGAAGGGGGTAGACGTATAGTAACATTTAATTTGTATTTGTGTTGTTGCTAATGTGCCAAATTCTAGAATAGAAATAGGCAATGATTTATCAGAAAATATTATTTATAGCTTAAATTCATGAAATTTTTAAAGGGACGGTTAGTAAATAAATTTAGTATTTTAGGTACAACACTAAGCTACATCCAGTGGTAAAACTCCAGTTTTTGAGCTCTAGGGAATGTGGAGTACTCTGTTATTACTATTACTACCAGGTCTACTCTCACCCAGAGTGGTAGTACCTGTTAGGGTACTATTAATGGGTCAAATATATCTGTTTAAGAAATTGTCTGCTTGTTTAAAATGATTGTGAAGGTACAGTTAGGGCTGGACTTACCTATAAGCTAAATAATCTATAGTTTAAAGCCACACACCTTTGAGGGTCATTTTTTTTTTTTAATATATTTTTATTTTATCATTAGTTTTTATTCTTTAACAGTAATTCATCAAAAAGTAAACAAATATATTTATATAATATATAATTATAGTATAGTACATAATTATATATATATATATATATATATATATATATATATATATATATATATACATGCTATATTCAATTTTTTATCATTTTTTAATCTAAATTAATTGAAATAATCTATAGCTTAAAGCCGCACACAGAGCTCATTTAAAAAAAAAAAAAAAATTTTTATCATTGGTTTTAATTCTTTAACACTAATTCATCAAAAAGTATATATATATATATGTATATGTATATAATTGTTGTATATAATTATAATTTAAAATATATAATTATTGTATATTCATATGTAAACATATATATGTATAATTATTTTAATTTTTTTTAGAGGATGTTAGTAAGTGGCCCTGATTTTTGTACTGTATATAATTGGAAAGCATAATTGTTAAACTGACTTCTGCATAAAATAACCAAACAAAAAAAAGCTTTAAAATTGATGGTAAAAAACAACAATTTTGCACCAACCTAAATAAATTTGAACATAACGCACTATTTTGTCAAACAGGTGATTATTTGGACAAACATTGACATGGTATTTCTGGGATAAATTTACATTCATGTAGAGTGGAAAGGAATAAAAAAAAATCCCAATATTTCCTTTAGGTTTCTTTTCTACAGAAAAATAAACACGAAAAAAAAATCTACCATTTTAGGTTTACAATTTTTATTAATAAAAATGTTTTTAAGAACTTGGAATTCAGCCCAGGTTAAAAGCACAGTAAAGGCCAACCTTTTTTTATACCTTATTTTTACAATGCAGGTAACATTGGGGATAAATGTTGGTAAATGGGTCAGACTTTGGCTTGTTTACCAAAATTTTAACCCGGACTTTTTACTGGATACCATGATGAGAGGAATTAATTTTTAAAATGTTTTCAGTTTCAATATTAATTTTTTTTTTACAAAATACAGAAAACTTATAAATGGAATATAAGGAGTTTTTGGGGAGTATAAAATCACTCCTTTATTGTTATTACTCCAATTACTCTCACCCAAAGTGGTATTACCTGTTAGTGTCTCATTTATGGTTTTAGGCCCATTTAACAAAACTTTTTTCATTCCCCAATGATACCTGCATTAGAAAAATAAGTTCAAAAAACTTTTTGGTTTGGATTAGCCTTACCATGCTTTTAAACTGAACTGTTGTTGGTAAATTAGGATGTTATTCAAATAGAAATACCATGAATTGGTGTGGGGTGGAGGGGTCAGTTAGGTTAAAGAATCAAGTCCTCAGTTTTAGAAATGAGAACAGTGATCCCTTCTGAACTTTACATTCGGCTACATACAACAAAAGAGGAGAGACTACAACACAATTTAATCATTTCTAAACCTATGTTGTTGCAGAACATGTGGACAATCTCAACTTATTTACAAACAGATCAACTTCTGTCACTCAATAGATATATATATATATATATATATATATATATATATATATATATATATATATATAGGTATATTGGTATTTTTTTCCGAGATGAAATAAGGAAAATAAAGTGCTCAATTACAAATGTAAGAGTTTTATTTATTAAATATAACTGTTTATACAGAAGGTTTAGTGAGCATCTACCTAAGGTTTCAGGCTTTTTGCCTTCGTCAGGATACCATTTAATCCATCTGGTGTGTCTGCAAGATCATATTTTGCTGTTATATATACATATATATATATATACATATATATATATATATATATATATACAGCAAAATATGATCTTGCAGACACACCAGATGGATTAAATGATATCCTGACGAAGGCAAAAAGCCTGAAACCTTAGGTAGATGCCCAGTAAAACCTTTGTATAAACAGTTATATTTAATACATACGCATATATATATATATATATATATATATATATATATATATATATACACAATGTTGGACAAAAAAATAGTGTAAAAACTGAACCATTTTTTCTCATTGCCACAAATTTTGTTGAAATTTCAATGGTTTAGACACACATAGGAAGTGATTATTTTCCTTTATTATTGTTGTCAAAGTTTCCTTAGTTGTAATGACTTTCTGCTAAGAGAACTTTGACAACAATAATAAAGGAAAATAATCACTTCCTATGTATGTCTAAACCATTGAAGTTTCATTAAAATAATGAAAATACTTCAGTGTTTTTTTTTTGTCCAACATTGTAGGTAAGTAAATAAAATCTACTTCATCAATTTTAAAAACAGAGAGAGGAAAATTCCTTTTTTTATATTGCCATTTTTTTTTTTTTTTTTACTAAAAATTCATACAAAATTTTTAAACAAATTTACACATATACATTCAAGAATTTAATTCTAGTATCTTTCTTTTTTTTTTTTCATTTGTTTTCTTCCTAACTCATAAAAAACTGAGAATAATCAGGTTGATAAACTAAAAACACAAACAAACAAAAGAAAAGAGTTTTGTGAGGATAGAATAGAAATTAGACTGTAATTGGAGAAGATGCTTATTAACTCGACAGACACAAGTACGTTATTTTTTTTACAAGTTTAGAAACGAAAAAAAAACCTGTTTGGTCTAAATAACTCATCCTGCTTATTTTAATGACTTTGTTTTTAACCCCCACCATCCACACACACAAAAAAAGACCGAAAAACCTAATCATTGATATAGAATTAAAGAATTCTAGATGGAATTTTTAGACTATGTAAAACTTTATTTACTGCTTTAATTTCAAGGGTGCTACAATTTTCTGTCAGTAATTTTATATATATATATATATATATAATACTAATAATATCAACTAAGAAATTACATTGACTTAGTTAATGTAGGATAGGGCCCTGATGAAATCATTTCAATTTGATTGAAACCATGGTAGACCCTTTATTTTTCCTCTAATAATGATATTAGTAGTATTATTACTGCTCTGTGTTTTTAATATATTGAGCACTTTTGGATTATTTACTGATGCCACTGCGACGGAAAAGTTAAAGCGGCAATTGGATACTATATATATATATATATATATATATATATATATATATATGTGTGTGTGTGTGTGTGTGTGTGTGATTACTGTGTTTAGAGGTTGCATTATCTGTAGAGAGAGTACTAGATATATCTGGTAACATAGCACTAAAATCAAATATTGCTACTTATATTTTTATGTTTACAAATTTGTCAGGTAATATCATATTCGGTTGTATAATAAATAATTTGGATAATGATATCCAAATGAAAAATAAAAACTATTTTAAAATTATCAATTTAATCATATAAAATGTTTTGCTTATAAAGTTTCATCAGATGTTATGAAATTTTCTTATTAAAATGTTAACAGAATTTGTTGGCATAAATCATCATAGAAACAGATGCTGAATAGTGGTTGCTTAGGAGCTTTTAAATTTGAAAATTATTTGAAAATCTATTTAGAGCTTACTAATATACTATAAAAATATGTAAAAGAATTATAATTGAAGAATTGTACAGTTTATGATTCATTTATGAAATATAACTGAAGATTATTATCGAAGAAAAATATTGTATATCAGTCATTCCCTTCCATTAATCAGATATATTTAATATTCATCTATATTCTAATATATATCTATCTATCTATCTATTATTATCTATTATATATCTATTATCTATTATTATATTTAATATTTATCTATCTATTATTATATCTATCTATTATTATATTTAATATTATCTATCTATTATTATAATATTTATCTATCTATTATTATATTTTAATCTATTATTATATTATTATATTTATATATTAATATTAATCTGATTAAAAGTGGAGATATAAGAAAAAAATTAGGTTATTATTTTATCATTTGGTATTTTGTGATTAAAGCAGATTCTAAACATTAGTACTTACATTTGTTTTGTATTTTTTGAAGTATATTATGATGGTAGTGAAAATATTAACCTATTAGTAGCAACATATAGTTTTTGATTTTTACACTGTTAATATATATATATATATATATATATATATATATATATATATGTGAGTGTGTGTGTGTGTGTATCAAGATATATATTAATGTAATATCTTTTTTATTAATTATATTATTATCTGTTTGTTTTGTTTGTTTTTATTTTGTTTTGGTTTGAATTTTTTTTAAAGTAGGCAAAGAGTTAAGTAAACACTGAAGTTAAGCAGCAACAAGCCCACCCAGTATTTAGACGGGCAACCATTTAGTAACAGCAGGTACCGTAAAACTATAGCTGAGAAAATAACTATTTACTGTAAGTAGAGTTGAGAGTTGACCTATTGTTGGTATCAGCCAAACAGCGAGGGAGTCTACTTCCTTTTCACTAATGCTAGACCAGGGAGATTTTTTTTTTTGCTGAGGTGGAATGCCAAACCTACCGTCAGCTACCAGATGCTTAACTGCACAGATCATATTAGTCAAACTGTGCTACTCATGCACCGAGTTGGCGGGGACCAGTATCAAATCTGGTGTTGCATTTTTTAGGATATAAGGTGTGTGCTAGTTCCCCGCCTATACTTATAGACTGGCCAAGGTCATGTGATTGACTCTTCTAACCAATCACTGCCAGTACTTCTACCAGTATGATGTTTATGCTACAGGAGCATCCATTAAACAAAATAAAACATTTATAGGACACCAAAAGAGAAGAGGGCACTACAGTTTTTATTTTTTTACCTTGCAATGACCAGAGCATAAAACTAAATATCTACTCGGTTTAAAAATATCTAAAACCATAGTTAAAATAACGAAAAAGATTTATCCCATTTTGTTGATTACCTATTTTTTTTTTTTCTAAGATGATTTACAGTTAAGTCACATTAAAAGCATTGCTTCCTGTCAGATCATTGAAGTTAAGCAACAGTGAGCCTGCACAGTACTTAGATGGGTAACTATTTAGTAACGGCAGACAATAATCATTTGCACTTTTGTTATATTTTTCTTAAGGCTTTTTTCAGTATTAGGCACATCACCGGGGGTACTGCAAGTGAGTGGGAATCCATCAGACACACCCTGGGGTGGGGGTACTGCAAGTGAGTGGGAATCCATCAGACACCCCCTGGAGGTGGGGGGTATTGCAAGTGAGTGGGAATCCATCAGACACCCCCCTGGAGGTGGGGGGTACAAATGGGGATGAGTAAAAATAGTTATGTCGGAAAAATTAGCACACAAAAATTATTTCACATCAGATGGACGGGAGGGTGCCCAAGTAATTTTTGATGGGTGTTGGGGAGCCGAAAAGGCCTCCCCCACCCCTTGTAATAAGTTCATGCGTATGTTTGAATATTGCGCAAAACTGAAGGCAATTATTGACTAACCCTTACATATTCATAAGTATTTATACATAGTCTAAAATAACGCAATAGCATAAAACTATGTCACCACTGACGTCACAATTTCCTTTATTATTTAAGTTATATTCTCACCGATTATGAAATAGTCATTATCTAATCTAAATTAGTATCACTAGTACAAAATTTAAAAAAACACCCTCCGGGTGATGTAAAAATAGATTTTTGAAACATATTGCCTGAGGGGTGGGAGTAAAAAATTCAATGTCAGCGAGTTTCTACCCTAAGTAAGTAAAATCATCAAATTCATTAAAGGATTAAAAAATAAAACAATTTGAAATGTAAACTTTAAATATGTATTAGAATAAAACAAACTATATATAGATATATAATACCAGTCATGTATTTATTAAAACTTGTTTTAAAAAACAATGAGGACTGTCTAATGTTGCATGTTCAAATTTTGAGTGTATTTATTCTATGTTATGATGATTTTGGGTAATGTGACATAAGCAGTGACGTGATTTTTGTTACAGACAAAAACCGGAAGCGAATCTCCATTACTAATTAGTATCATTTATTAACAATATCTATTAAAGTCTACCTGAGTTAGATTTGCCGCGAAACTGCCCATATTATTAATACATTTAAAATCCTGAAATGTGTGTTATATATCTCTAAGAAATAAAGATTTAGCATATGGTGGAATAATTTGCATAATGATTTTAACAAAACTGGGTTTAATAAATAATCATTTACTGTAACTGATTCCTAACACTATCATGTTATTCTCAGGCGTATTAAAAACAATCCTATATATAAGTTTAGATAGAAATCAATTAAAATAACATTAAAATGAGCGTAATTTTTTCATATTTGCTCTTATTTAGTTTTGTTAGTCTTTCTAATTTAATATATTATTACATTAAAACTTAAATACTTATGTATAGGGGGCATATACCTTTGCTAGTTTATTATAATGTCAGATAGTAATTTCATTTACAGAAATTATTTTAACAAAATATCTATCAATAATGGAAATTCGCTTCTGGTTTTTGTCTGTAACAAAAACTATGTCACTGCTTACGTCACACTACCTAAAATTGTCATAACATAGAATAAATACACTCAAAATTTGAGCATACAATGTTAGACAGTCCTCATTGTTTTTTTAAACAAGTTTTAATAAATACATACCTGGTATTATCTATCTATATATAGTTTGTTTTATTTTAATATATATTTAAAGTTATCAGAACTCAGTTTCCATTTCAATTTTTTATTTTTTACTCCTTTAATAAATTTATTTTATTTTTTACTCCTTTAATAAATTGATGACTTTACTTTACTTATGATACAAACTCTCTGATATTAAATTTTCAACTCCCATCCCCTCAGGCAATATTTATTTTATGTCGCCCAGAGAGCATTTTTAAAAAAATTTTGCTAGTATATATAATATAGCAACTTGAAGAAGAAAATTTTGGACAAAATATCTTGAAACATAGACATTAAAAAAAAATCTTATCAATTACTGTCAGATTGTATAGACAACCTGATGTTTTATGTGGTCACCCATATCAGAACTGAACAGGCTCATTGTTGCTTAACTTTGAACGTGCCTAGGATAGTTGTTATTTATTTTTAATCTGGCACAGAAAGATCAGGTTGTTAAGAGTACCTGTTGCTTTTTAGTGATCTCCCATTTAAGTACTAACCAGGCTCATTGTTGCTTAACTTGTTATTCACTAAGCAATTGTTTAGATTGGCACACATGCTCCAGGTGGTTTTCAGCACCTAGCGGTAACATAGGAGGTCACCCATCTCAGAACTAATCAGGCTCATTGATGCTTAACTACAGAGGGGTAAAAGCTAAACAGATGTCCTGGGTATGGCAGTAAACTGCATCTAGTGGTGAGGCTCCAGTTCCTTGGGAGGGGGGAGTGCGTAATCACCTCTCTGTTGTCATTACTCCCAGGTCTACTCTGACCCAGAGTGGTAGTACATGTAAGGGTCCTATCTATAGGCCAAACAGATCTGTTTTAAGATTACTAGTATTTGATAGGAATGCTTGAAAACATAATAAAGTAAAGTCGTCGGGGCAGCCTAATGTCGGTATCAGCCATTCAGCGAGGGAGTCTATCCCCTTTTCACGAGCGCTAGACCAAGGAGATTGTTTTTGCATCTGAGGTGGAGCGCCACACCGACCATCAGCTCCTTACTTTACCGCACAGATCCCTGTGCTACTCATAACGCTGAGTTGGCGAGGGCCGGAATTGAACTAGGAACCTTGTGGTTTCTAGCCGAACGCTCTACCGACTGAGCTAAATCATCATTATTATTATTATTATTATTAAACAGGAATAGTTAATTTTAACCATAATTGTGTATAAATTATTAGTATTAGATAGGAATATTTGCTATAGCTATGCTAAGAAATTACTATTATAGTTAAAGTAAATACAATTTTTTAAAATTATCACAATGGAAAGTTGTTATAATCAAACTTACATATTAATCAAATTTTGACATTAGATAACCCACAAAGAGTTGATATGCCATTAAACAAACAAATCAAACCTTTACAAATTAATAAAATTTTGACATTAGATAACCCATAAAGAGTTGATATGCCATTAAACAAACAAATCAAATCAAACATTTACAAATTAATAAAATTTTGACATTAGATAATCCATAAGGAGTTGATATGTTGTAAACTAAAGATCATTGTTATCGTCTTTGGTTTTTACTGGGTGCTCTTATATTTCAGGCCTTGTGCCAAACTAGTTTAGCAAATTGAAACAGCATTTGCTTGTGGTTCTTAAAACGGATTGTTTAGGCTAATCATTTGAAATGGCAAATAAAATTATGATGCATTTCTAGAACAAATAAACATTTTTTTTTCCCCTTTTAAAAAAAGAAATAGGATTTACATAATTACAAGTTAAAATTTACTGAAGCAAAACATTGGTAATTAAAATTTTACTCTTTGAATGTACAGAAATTGATTTTTTTTAAATTCACTGCTTGTGTCTAAAAATTAATTTAAAACAAATTAACCACTCTACACACAGACATCTTTCAGTGTGTGTGTGTGTGTGTGTGTGTGCATTTGTGCATGAATGTACCAAAAATAATCATTCATCCCATTAAAAAAAAAAACGAAAAGAAAAGAAGAAAATGTGGATGATAGGGAAGGTGATGTTAATTTTTAATGAATTTCTTTCAAGATTTGAAGGTAAAAAAAAAAAACGAAATAAAAGAATAAAAAATAAAACAACGATGAATGGTATTTTTTTTTTTTTTTTGGTTAAACAGGAATGATTGTTTCAAAGATTTATTTTTAATTTTTTGTTTAGTCAGCTGGAAGAGGAGTGTGGGTTGACTGGGAACTAACAGCCATTATGCTTTAATTATATATATATATATATATATATATATATATATATATATATATATATATATGGGTGGTGAAATAGGGAAATAAATCCAATGTTTAGTAGAAATAAGAAGAAAAATCAACAAATGAATTTATCTTTGGGAATACTTTGTTTTTTCGTATTTCTACATGTGTATATATATATATATGTGTATATATATATATATATATAAGTAAGAATAAAAATATGAAAAAAAATATATTCAGGAAATGTATTTATTTATGAATGATAATATACCAACATATATGCATCCTCTGAATATTTATGTTTTTCATATTTTTATACCATCAGATTTATATCTATTTTTCTTTATATATATATATATATATATATATAAGCTACAGATACATAAATAAGCACTGAGTTTTGGTCAATTTGTAAAAAATGAAGAAAAGAGTTTAGCTAGATAAAAATAGATAGCTATATTTTTTTGTTTTTGTTTTTTTCTTTCTTTATATGCTGTTCATTTCTGAGTAAAATAATATAAAATCAAACTTATGAAAAAAAAAAAAAAAAAATATTATGCGTGTAGAGACTGATTTTACAAACAGTTGAAAATGACTAATATATTCTGAGTCAACCCAAGTCAGCAAATTGAGTAAAATGAGAATAATTCTATAAAAATGATTTTTGAATTTAAGGAATAAACTAAAAATCATAAGATTAAAAAAAAAAAAAATTAATAAAAAAAAAAAAAATCAATATTGCAATTTTTAACCTTTTAGAATTCCAGAACTCATTTAGACAACCATTCCTCTTTGAATTCTTGACGTAAACACAGAATTTCTGCTGACCAATTCTTTGGCCAAAGAGAAAAAGAAACAAAAAGATATTTCTTTTTACCTTTAAAAAAAAAAAAAAAGAGAGCCAAAATATTGCTATTATATCTCTTGTTTTTTTTTTCTTCTCCCTTTTTTTTTCTCTCTCCTCTTTCTCTCTCTCAGATTATATCTCTCCCTTTTTTTTTTCTCTCCCCTCTGTCCTCTCTCTCAGATTATGACTCTGATAAAAACCAAGGAACAAATCAGCGAAAATATTATATCAATATCAAAATTACAAAGAAGTTCAAATGTCCAAACAATTTAGGGTATATTAATAACTCTTCCCAAAGTTATACATTAAGAAATCCCTTTACCAAATATCTTCTGCGAGAGAACTGAAGCCAATTCTTTTGATTAAAGAATTCAGAAAGGAATTCCTTGAATTTAAAGCAAGTTCTTCATATTTAAAAAAAAAAAAAAACCAGAGTGAGTATTTTTCAGAAAAGAAGACTCCTGTACAGACAGAAGAACAAGGCTTTCTGTTTTAGAGAAATGAGCAAAAAAAAAAAAGAAGTTAGCCTGACTTGAGATGATACCCTTTGGATTCTTGTTTCATCATTCTTTATATTGGCACTGGCTTTATTAAGACTGCCATTGTTCGAGCAACTTCGGAATTGATGATGTCAATTGTGTGCGACATATGATTGCCTCGAGAACAGACTGTTGGCAAAGACTGTTCAACTTGGATGACTTCTTCTTCGTCATTATACACAATCAAACTCGACATTACTCTAGCTTCACCTTGAACAAGTGCAGACTCATGGCAAAAGATTTGTAATATCCATTGGTCAGCATTCTTCCTGTAAGTAATCTTCCAATCCCCCTCTTTGATCTCCGAAGGCACTGGTCGTACATCGACCTGTATTCCAAAACGATGTGTATTATGCATACGTACGCTATCGACCATTAACTCTTTATAGTCTCTTGGCAGGTAAAACGGTTCATCAAAAGAGACTTTCAGTTCTCTCTGAGTCGGGCATAGCGAGCGGAAACGATAAGCTTTACTTATCAAGTGATGCAACAAGGTTTTGTACTCTGTCATCTCGGAGATTTCAGAGTTCTCGATCTCGTATAGCTGAGAAACTAGCATTTGTGGGAATCGGATAAAAGGCATCAGTTTTTGAACATTCTCGCCAAAAGAGTTTGGCTTCAGGCTTTCTTGGTGAAGCAACCAATTCTTGAGCGCCTGGTAGAGGCTGTATTCATTGGTGACCACAAGACTGGAACTCTGTAACAAATCAGTAACAAAGTCAATATCCATCGTAAGCCATTCTGTAGATTTTATGATGTTATCTGCATTCCAGGCAATGGTCTTTGCACATTGCTCAATTAGTTCCTCCAGGTGAAGAGCTTTAGCCCACGAGTACCAATTGAGGGCGTTTTGTACTTTTGGTGACTTTGTATTCTCGACCATGTACTTCGTACAGAGATGCTTCAGGGAGGCGACATTGTATTTATCTGCAAGACAAAGAACACCGACAGCAGATTCAGGGTTAATTTTGATTTCAGCAGTGTACAAATAACGGAGGAATCTATTGAACACTGCTTGGCACTCAGTTGATTCATTCAAGTCAATGCTAGCAGTATTTTTTTCTTTCCATCTACTCTCATAAAGCATGGTGCGAAAAACATCGCTTGATTTAGCTAAGACAAACTTATGGCCGTAATAGACTTTACTGCCAACATTCAGTTTTATGTCACTGAGCGACTCCTGGTTATAGAATCGGGACACATTGGATATAAACGTACCTTCATCCTTCAGAATAAATTCTTGGCTACCAGGAGCCACGGGCCCTTCCATTATCTGAAATTAAACAGAAAAATTATAAATGAAAATTAAAATCATAGTTGGAAACGTATCCTTTCAAAATCTGCGTTTTTGCACTATTGATCTCAACCCTTGATTTATGATATTGAAAAATGCTGGTTTTATATATCCTACCTATGAACATTAATGGGTATTTCCCAATCCTTATATTTCCTACCTATGAACATTAATGGGTATGTTCCAATCCTCATATACGCTGCCTATGAACATTAATGGGTATGCCCCAATCCTCATATACCCTACCTATGAACATTAATGAGTATGTCCCAATCTTCATATACCCTACCTATGAACATTAATGGGTATGTCCCAATCTTCATATTTCCTACCTATGAACATTATTGGGTATGTCCCGATCCTCATATATCCTACCTATGAACATTAATGGGTATGCCCCAATCCTCATATACCCTACCGATGAACATTAATGGGTATGTCCCAATCCTCATATTTCCTACCTATGAACATTATTGGGTATGTCCCGATCCTCATATACCCTACCTATGAACATTAATGGGTATGCCCCAATCCTCATATACCCTACCTATGAACATTAATGGGTATGTCCCAATCCTCATATACCCTACCTATGAACATCAATGTGTATGTCCCAATCCTCATAGATACAGGAGTATTATTCTGACTGAGTAGTCTTATACCACTAGCAGTGGTTTACCTTCTTCAACCTTCATATATATATATAGTTACCGGCAAACAATGCCAAGGGAGGTAATTTTTTTTTTTTTTTTTAATTTCTTAATTTTAAAACAATTACCAAAAAAGGGAATTGTCCGATTTTAATGAAATTTCACCAAATTATTTTCCCACGACTTAATTTTATAAGGATTAGTTATTTATGGAAGAAACTTGAAAAAATACTTTTTTTATAAATTCAGAATGTGGGGGGGGGGGTTTTGACCTTTGACCATTTGAAGAAAAAAAAATCCCGGTCCCTAATTTTTACATTTCTTGAAAGATCATATCCTGAAGAATATATAGAAAAAATAAAAAAAAAAAAATATAAATTCAATAACCTAAAAAAGTGATTTTAAAATTTTAAAATTCATTTTCTTAAAACTCAAAAATAATTAATGTAGCAAGTTTGTTTTTTCGTAGTATCATAAAATATAGTTGTCTTTAAATTGATGTAAAAAAAAAAATTCTATCTTAAGTTAAACTGGGTTTTGGACTACCTTAAAAATTTCAAGGTCAATTTAATATGTTGAACCGCAGAACGGCCTAATTAGCAATTTTAACCAAAGATAGCCCAGAATTTTATCTTTGAAAAAATCTAAGTTAAAAAATGCGGAAACCCTGGAAAGATATTTTAAAAGAATTAAAACGATTTTTTTAAAAATCGTCAATTTTAAATATGGAAGCCCAAAAGATCAAAATTATCTCCCCTTGTGACCACGGTCTTTACAGTGTGATTGTGAACGAATTCAACTCATTTCCAAGTTATTATGATTCATTCATTAAAGGATCACTTTATTTCCAAAAGTACATTGTTCTCTTATTTATTTATTTTTTTACATTCCTTTCAAAAATAGTAAACTTGAAATTAATACTAATCTAATTAAAAGAAAAAAAAATTATTGAACACTGAAATTAAACTGAATGTTCTTAAAAATATATTTTACACGAGTATTTTTATTGTAGATATTGTTATACTAACACTAAGTAGTAAACATTTTTGGAGTTATATTAATAAAAAAAAAAAGCAACCACAAACAATAACAGTTTTGTTAGACACGTGAAATTTTGGCAGTTTTCATATAAATTTTAATTCGCATTAACAGGAATTATTGGCAAATGAATTCTTTTTGTTTATGAAATTATTCGCTATTTTTTTTTTTTTAATTAAAATAAATGAAGACAAAAACAGTACCCAAACCCTAAAACTCCCCTAGTTAAAATTAGCAGTTTTTTCAAAATTTGTGGGTTCTGTTTTTTCTGGGACACCCTAATTTACTAAACAAAAGTTCATAATTTCCTTTTATGACCGTAATTTTGTTTTTTCGTCGACGATGATTAAATTCTGACGTTTTTATTTTAGAGTACCAAAGCCAAAAAAAAAAAAAGAAAGAAATAACAACAAAAAGTAATATTCAACTGTTTACTCGTAAATTTCTGCCATGAAATTAGAGTTGGGCATTTTACGGTAGGAATTTACGAGTAAAAAGTTAAAGTGTAAAAACGAACCCCCATTTTAAAACTAAGCATTTCTCACGAAATAAAAATTTTTAGAATATACATATTGAAGTGAATATTAAAATAAATAAAGGAAATATGTTTAGTATTGTAAAAAACGGGTGCAAGAAAAATAAAACATTTTTGCAAAAACACGGACATAAAATGGGGTTCAGTTTATTTAATGTTAGGAATTTACGAGCAAATTTTATTACCAAAATGTTTATCTAAACAGCGATTTTTTTTACATGTTTCGTCATTAAATTCTCTTTCAAGAAATGAAAAATTAATTTTCCTCTACCAAAAAAAAAAAAAAAACCAACAAAAACAAAAACAAAACAAATACGAAGAAACTAAGTTTCTTCGCGTTTGTTTGTTTTAATACCCGCACTTTAATTTAAAGTAAAGATTTATTTAAAATATAAAATCTTACTACTTGATAACAGAACATTTTATTAAATTCGGATTATTAGTTTGTTTTTTTTTTAAATTCTTGTGCTTCCTGTTATTGACGCTTTTGAAAAAATAAAACTTCGTAACATTTGTTGTAAATTATTCGCTGAAGAAATAATTGAAAGGTAGCACTAAATTATCAACAAAATGAATTTTGTTGTTAATTAATGATTAAAAAGTAAAGGTAAAAGAAAAAAAAAAGTAAATAAAAACCAAAAAAGATTTTACGTGTTTTTTTTTTTTTTTCAAGACTTAAAAAAATTCATAGCGCTTCTTTCTTAAAATAAAAAAATAAATCTCTATTAAACTTTGTTTTTTTTTTTTTAATTATTTTTTATCATAATTGAGGCAATACTTTTAAAATTAACTATTCAACAATCTTTTAATTTGAAAACTCAGATTTGACATCCAGATATTCAAACATACGAAATAGTATCACTATAAATGAATAAAGGCCTCCATATTTTATATATTCAACCATGATCTCAACTGAAAATTTTCAAGTTCTTAAAATAGGAAGTTATCTCCCTTACACCCAGTTTCTGCCGGTAGCTATATATATATATATATATATATATATATGTGTGTGTGTTATATATATTAGTTTAAGTATAACATTTTTCTCAGAGTGCACAGATACTACACTCTGATCCAAGTATTTATTCATCTTCCCATAAGGTTGGTAACATGGAGTCCCATGTATATCATGATAGAGGTCAGTTAAGACTAAAACCTTGATTATCTCCCCTTAATTCGGAAGATGGCACTGAAAAAAAGAAAAAAAAAAGACACCAGAGAGGAGGCAACACTTTTATAAAAAATGAAAAAGAAATTTAAAAAAAACAAAAAACAATAAACAGAAATCAAATTCAGCCAGTTATTAAAGCCCGAGAGTAAATGATTATAGTTATTGGGAGAGGTTAGCTCAGTCGGTAGAGCGTTCGACTAGAAACCACATGGTTTCTAGTTCGATTCTGGTCCTCACCAACTCAGCGTATGAGTAGCACAGGCATCTGTGTGGTAAAGTAAGGAGCTGATGGTAGGGTATGGCGCTCCACCTCAGATGCAAAACAATCTCCTTGGTCTAGCACTAGTGAAAAGGGGATAGACTTCCTCGCTGATTGGCTGATACCGACCTTAGGCCGCCCCGACGACTTTACTTACTTTTACTTTTACTTGTTTAATGGTATCTCAACCCTGTGGGTTATTTAATGCCAAGTCT
The DNA here is from genome assembly GCA_023376005.1 of Doryteuthis pealeii. Classification (NCBI taxonomy): domain Eukaryota; kingdom Metazoa; phylum Mollusca; class Cephalopoda; order Myopsida; family Loliginidae; genus Doryteuthis; species Doryteuthis pealeii. Next base: position 75,339,398 of record CM042155.1, read on the forward strand.
TTTTTTATATATATATGATTTGTAAGGGAATCGTATGTAGGTAAATATTTGTTTGTAAACAAATTGTTAGAGTCCGAGATAAAAGTTGGTACTCAAGTTTCTTTTACAGGTGTATTTTTGTAGATAGTTCATAGATGTACTTCATACATGGTTCATATATGAAAATTCTAACATAAACATTATTTATTTTATTTTATATAAATCATATATAAAAAAATCTAAAAAAAAATAAAAAATAAAAAACAGACTTGGCATTAAATAACCCACAGGGTTGAGATACCATTAAACAGAATCCATTAAATGTATCTGCTGTGAAGTGAATCAATCTTGTGTTACATAATTATAGATTTTATGTACAGTAGTGTAGAAACCAAAATGGCTGTTATAAGTTCAGCTGGCAGCCTTGAAGGATTGAATGACAAGGCTTGACCTCAGTCCTGATCCTCCTTCCGGTGGATACCGTGAGAATCGGTGGAGAAGACTCTCTTCCGGTTTAGATTAGAAAGAGTTTAGTCAGATCGGCCAAAGACCATGACAGTGTGCCGACTCAATCTGCGCAGGTAGTCTGGTGGGATTTCAGAATAAAATATGATCTAAGTAAATCGAAGTCTGTGTTATTATCTAAAAACTACCAATGACACAGGGCTTCTGATAAAGAGAAATCCCCAATGGAAGACCAGACACGAAGTCCCCAAGACAAAGTCCAGATGCTAGAAGATGAACAGAAGAAAAATAGAAGTAAGAAAGAAAAAGGAAAGAGAGTATACAACATTGGGAACATACGTTTGTATTCAGGTAAAGTTAGTAACCATCTTCCTAGCTACTGAGGCAGACTACTTTTATAATATTATCTCATTTGCATATGATATACTACAGTATCCATGACCATGACAGCAAGACATTCAGCTTATGGTAGATGCCTGATAAAATTTTTGTTTAATCAATATGAAACTATTTTTATTGTTTGTAACTTTGAGAATTATCATTAACATTCCAGATTTTATACACTGATCTCCTTGTCTTGATTGTTTTAGTCACAACCTTTCAGCTGTCTGTCATAGCTGATAATCATCTGGGTAGGAATTTTGGTAATTTATGAGGAAGTGCATCCCGGTGACTATTAAAATAACGACCCAGCTCAGTCTATTCAAAACTATCCATCTTCATATCTATCTATCTATCTATCTATCTATCTCAATTTGTTCATATTTATCTATATTACTTTAAATACTCAGATTTTCTTTATTCATGTTTGTTTAATGTCTGGTTTTTAGTTTAAATAAACAAGAATTATGACAAAAAAGAAGCAACACCCCCCCCCAAATACATTTACTGTCGAAAATATCTATCTATCTCCATTTGTTCATATCTATCTATATTGTTTTGTTTGTTTATCTATCTATCTGTCTCATTCTATTCCAAACTATATATCCATCTTCATATCTAAACAAGAATACGACAAATTACGATAAATAAACAAGAATTACGACGAGCTGGGGTCGTTATTTTGATAGTCACTGGTAGCAATTTATGAGGCAGGAGACCAGGACACACTTCCTCATAAATTACCGGAATTTCAAATCCGGCGTCTGGCAACTGCTCATAAGGTCATTAATCATCTTACCAACAGCAACATTGAGCACCTTTTGATCTCCATGTTTCTAATAAACGTGGGTATGCCTACAAAGTCAGAAAACAGCATAGCTCACATGACTTTCGGAAACATTTTTCATGCTCAGAGTTGCTGATCATGAATAAAGTGCCTGCATCCGTTGTAGGCTGCCGAAACACTGCATGTTTCAAAGCCTCCATGCTTCCTGTAATCTGCCAACACTATACCTGATACCCCCTCCGCACACATATGCATGCACACACACATGTATATCATTATTGTAGGCTGCCGAAAACTCTGCATGTTTCAAAGCTCCATGCTTCCTGTAATCTGCCAACACTATACTGATACACCCCTCCACACACATATGCATGCACGCACGCACACATGTATATCATTACTGTAGGCTGCCGAAATACTGCATGTTTCAAAGCCTCCATGCTTCCTGTAATCTGCCAACACTATACCTGATACATCCCTACACACACATATGCACGTACATGCACACATACATGTATATCATTACTGTAGGCTGCTGAAACTCTGCATGTTTCAAAACCTCCATGCTCCTGTAATCTGCCAACACTATACCTGATACCCCCTCCATGCATGCACGCACACACACACACATACATGTATATCATTACTGTAGGCTGCTGAAACTCTGCATGTTTCAAAGCCTCCATGCTTCCTGTAATCTGCCAACACTATACCTGATACACCCCTCCATGCACGCACACACACACACATACATGTATATCATTACTGTAGGCTGCTGAAACTCTGCATGTTTCAAAGCCTCCATGCTTCCTGTAATCTGCCAACACTATACCTGATACCCCCTCCACACACACACACACGAATATGATTACTGTACGCTATTCATGTTCCTGACATTAGTACATTATTCGATGTACTATACATGAGACTTTGATGAGTTGTGGTGCATCTGAGCGCTGTATACAATAAATTTCATTATTATTTTAAATTTAATCCTCTATAAAATTTGAAAAGGTAGATTGTTTCTTTTCCACTGTCCATGCTAAATGAATATCATAAGGACACTTAACAAAGAAGTATGTATTTACCGAACACTAAGGAAATCGTGACATCAGTGGTGACGTAGTTTCAGATACAGACAGACAGTTACATAATCTCAATTATAATAAAATTGGATAGGAATACAAATGAGAAAAAGTGCAGTATTATCTGCGTTATTCGGACTATTGTCCTCATCTTCATTATTAAGATGAGGAGAATAGTCCGAATAATGCAGATAATACTAATCATCAAGCCTCATCTCAAACATTCAGAGAAATAGTGTAGATAACAATGAAGATGAGGACAATAGTCCGAATAACACAGATGATACTAATCATCAAGCCTAATCTCAAACATTCAGAGAAATAGTGTAGATAACAATGAAGATGAGGACAATAGTCCGAATAACGCAGATAATACTAATCATCAAGCCTCATCTCAAACATTCAGAGAAAAAGAAAAATGCAATTTAAAAAAATAATATATGTATATATATTTATCAACCCCTCCGCACGAGCAGGATGTGACACATGGTCAGTTTTTAAGTGGAGTTTAACTGGTTTGAATTCAAAGTTTTCCTACTAGACAAGTTGCCATATGAAGGGTAAAGAGCTCAATCTGCCCTTCAATTTTACCCATGGCTGGAGGGTTGGTTGGTTGGATTTTTATAGCATGTCAACCCTTGCTGGGTTATTTCATGCAGAAGATGTTTTTTGTTATATTCATTCTTAATGGGTATTAAATTTTTTAAAACTAATTTTTTAGATAGGTCAGCTAACAGGTACTAAACCTGGGAGTAAGGGCAATGAAGGGGTCCTCTACACTCCCAAAGCTCCAGAATAGGAACTTCACCACTAGATGCCGTTTAAATCATATATAGAACACTAAGAACCCAAACATAGCTGGAGGAGAATAGTTAGGATCCCATCTATAGGTCAAATAGATCTTTAATCATTTACTAAAGATTCTAGGAATCACAAGTTTCCAGGTTCAATCCCTGCCAACTCAGCACATGAGTAGCGTAAATTGGTAATCTGATCTGTGCAATAAAATAGGAAGCTGCAGTTGGTGTGGGTGCTCCACTTCAGAAAAAAAAAATTACCATGATCTAGCATATTGAGAATTCTGAGGTATGGGGGTTATCGTCCTTGTCTACGAGCCTCTGTTTCGAACCAACTAATCACGAGCCAGCGTACTTTGGCGGCAAAGCCGAATAGGCAAACTCGCCCTCTTCTGATCCAGCTTTTCACCGGGGACAGACCTAAAACAGGGTCGCTCCACCTCTTCCTCAACAACCAGCATCGGAGTCGGACATAAAACAGAACGTCTATCATATCCGAACTATCAGAAGGCCGTAGCTAGGGCTCCGATAATACCCTATCTCAGGATTCAGATAAGTGACAAATTATAAACATTTGTGCAAATGAACTAAAGTTTGCAATCCTATTGTTTTATGTAATACACGTCTTTTTTCCTATTTCTAGTTGTTTGGTTATTTCTTTAACTCTTAACCTGTCTGCCACACTCGTGGTTAACTCCAGACTTCAAACCTTGGAGTACTGTCGTTTCGTGTCTAATTTCTCTATAAGCACTAGTGAAAAAAGGGATGGACTCCCTCCACTGTCTGGCTGACACTTGACATTAGGCTACTCCGATAACTTTTTAACTTTATTATTAGTTACTTGAAACTATATAATTGGTTGCAAATTATTTGTATTAGATACTCCCACACCGTATCATAGTTCTCCTTTTGTTCATTCTCTTGTTTCTCCCACTTAGAAGGAAAGTGACTGATTTTTTTCCCATTCTCTTTAGGAATAAGGCTGAACAAATACAACCACATTCTTAACAAATTATTGCTGCTTTAAGAATCGTTACTTCAAGCTATAACTATGCATAAAGAATTATTATTATTATTATTACTAGCAAATATATGCACCCTCCGGGTGCAAGTATTTAAGTTTTAATATAATAAAATATCATATTAAATTAGAAAGGCTAATGAAACTAAATAAGAATACAGATAAAAAGATTTAAAACAGAGAAAGTATAATAAAAGATTTGAAACAGAGGGAGTATAATAAAAAATGGAACAACTGAAACTCATTCTAATCACTCGTTTCTTCATTGTTGTTTTTCTAATTTTAAGTATTTAGTTATAAGAGGAAGTAAAGAATAAAATGACAGTTATTTCATCTTGTTAATGGATTTCATTTAAGATTCATTGAAGAGATTTTTGCTTATATTCATTAAAATAAAACCAAACAGTTAGAAATCAATAATACTAAGCACATATTTATTAAATTCGATTTTTTAATATTAATATGCAAATTAGCCTTCCCGTTTACACTGTAAACCGCTATTTTGTTGTATATATAAATATAATTGCATGTTGTCAATATGTAGACATAGTTAACAGTATTAATAATGTATGACAATTTTATTAATAATTGAGGTTAAATAAAAATAAAATCATGGAGAATGTGATGTCTATAACTAAGAGAATTGTGACTTGAGTAGGAATATAGTTTCGGTTACAGACATACAAACCCCAATTCTCCATTATAATAAGATTATTACTATTAGTTACTACAAATTATTGGTATTAGCTAGGATTAGTTGAAACCATATAACTGTGTAAAAACAAATGATTATTAAATATAATTGTGTATAAATTATTATTATTTTATTATTAGCAAATATATGCACCCTCCTGGTGCAAGTATTCAAGTTTTAATGGGTTAATTATGAGGAAGTGCGTCCCGGTCTCCTGCCTCAAAAATTGCTACCCGGTGACTATCAAAATTAACAACTCCAGCTCGTCGTAATTCTTGTTTATTTATCGTAATTGTCGTAATTCTTGTTTAGATATGAAGATGAATATAGTTTGGAATAGACTGAGATAGATAGATAGATAGATACATAGATAAACTAACAAAATAATATAGATAGATATGAACAAATGGAGATAGATATTTTCGACAAGTAAATGTATTTGGGGGGGGGGGGTTCGCATCTTTTTTTTTGTCGTAATTCTTGTTTATTTAACTAAAACAAGACATTAAACAAAACATGAATAAAAAAAAATCTTAGTATTTAAAGTGATATAGATAAATATGAATAAATTGAGATAGATAGATAGATATGAGATGCATAGTTTGAATAGATTGAGCTGGGTCGTTATTTTAATAGTCACCGGGTAGCAATTTTTGAGGCAGGAGACCGGGACGCACTTCCTCATAAATTACCTTTTAATGTAATAAAATATTTATATTAAAATTAGAAAGGCTAATGAAAACTAAATAAAATACAGATAAAAAAGATCTGAAACTGAGGGGGGTATAATCAAAAATAGAAAACTGAAACTTACTCTTCTTCACTTCCCGTTTTCATTGCTAAATTTTCCTAATTTAACTATTTAGTTAAAAATAGGAAGTAAAGAATAAAATTACAGTTATTTCTTCTTGTTAATGGATTTCTTTAAGATTTATCACCGAGATTTTTGCTCGTATTCATTAAGATAAAACTAAACAATTAGAAATCAATAATACTAAGAATATATTTATTAGAATCAAATTTTTTATATCAATATGCAAATTAGCCTACCCTTTCATACTGTAAACCGTGATTCTGTTGTATATATAAGTAGAATTGCATGTTATTAGTATGTAGGTATGGTAAACAGTATTAATAATGTAAAACAATTTTATTAATAATTGAGGTTTTAAATAAAAATAAAATCATGGAGAATCTGATGTAAATAACTAAGGGAATTGTGACTTGACTAGTGATATAGTTTTCGGTTACAGACAAACACACGATCTCCATTATAATAAGATTAGTTACAAATTATTGGTGTTAGCTAGGAATACTTAAATTATTAGTATATACTAGGAATTATTAAATTAGGGAGGCCCAAAATGCGTTTTTGACAAAGGAATTTCGTAGGGGGGGGGGGGCTACGAAAATAATTTACCAAAAATCAAGGAATTATCGGATTTTAATGAAAAATTTTCAGTGTTTATTTATCAAGAATGATCTTTATAATGCATTATTTATTTTTTCAAAACCTTCTCATTTTTTCAGGTCACTTAATTTTGAAACCCCCCCCTCCCCAATGTTGGGGAATAACATTTTTTCGAGTTGGTCTTTATACTGACTAATTACAGTATAAATAAAGAGATAAAAGACCGAAGTTATGAATAGAAAAAAAATTACGGTGGCTTTTCTATGAGAAAATAAGTACCGAAAATCGGAACATAAAATGTAAAAAAAAAAAAAATTTTTTTTAATTTTAGGAGATTCTTTTTTTACTCATTTCGATAATTATTTAATTGGCTATTATCTTATAAAAAATTGTGTATAAATTATAAATATTAGATAGCAATACTTTAGATCATGTAATTGTGTGGAATTAAATAATCAGACAAAGGGGAAATTCAATAAAAAGATTTTTTTTTTGGCATTAAATAATCCATAAAGAGCTGCTAAGTCATTAAAAAAAGAACCTTTCGGTAATTTATGAGGAAGTGCGTCCCGGTCTCCTGCCTCAAAAATTGCTACCCCGGTGACTATTAAAATAACGACCCAGCTCAGTCTATTCAAAACTATCCCATCTTCATATCTATTATCTCAATTTGTTCATATTTATCTATATTACTTTAAATACTAAGATTTTTTTTATTCAGGTTTGCTTAATGTCTTGTTTTTTAGTTAAATAAACAAGGAATTACGACAAAAAAGATAGGAGAAGTGAGAGAGAAAGGTTGGTGATTTATGAGGGAGTGCGTCCGGTCTCCTGCCTCAAAAATTGCTACCCGGTGACTATCAAAATAACAACCCCAGCTCGTCGTAATTCTTGTTATTTTATCGTAATTTGTCATAATTCTTGTTTAGATAGGAAGATGGATATATAGTTTGGAATATACTGAGATAGATAGATAGATAAACAAACAAAATAATATAGATAGATATGAACAAATGAAGATAGATATTTTCGACAAGTAAATGTATTGGGGGGGGTCGCATCTTTTTTTGTCGTAATTCTTGTTTATTTAAACTAAAAACAAGACATTAAGCAAACCTGAATAAAAAAAAATCTTAGTATTTAAAGTAATATAGATAAATATGAACAAATTGAGATAGATAGATATGAAGATGGATAGTTTTGAATAGACTGAGCTGGGTCGTTATTTTAATAGTCACCGGGTAGCAATTTTTGAGGCAGGAGACCGGGACGCACTTCCTCATAAATTACCGAAAGGTTCTTTTTTAATGACTTAGCAGCTCTTTATGGATTATTTAATGCCAAAAAAAAAATCTTTTTATTGAATTTCCCCTTTTGTCTGATTATTTAATTCCACACAATTACATGATCTAAAGTATTGCTATCTAATATTTATAATTTATACACAATTTTTTATAAGATAATAGCCAATTAAATAATTATCGAAATGAGTAAAAAAGAAATCTCCTAAAATTAAAAAAAATTTTTTTTTTTTTTACATTTTATGTTCCGATTTTCGGTACTTATTTTCTCATAGAAAAGCCACCGTAATTTTTTTTTTCTATTCATAACTTCGGTCTTTTATCTCTTTATTTATACTGTAATTAGTTCAGTATAAGACCAACTCGAAAAAATGTTATTCCCCCAACATTGGGGAGGGGGGGGGTTTCAAAATTAAGTGACCTGAAAAAATGAGAAGGTTTTGAAATAAAATAAATAATGCATTATAAAGATCATTCTTTGATAAATAAACACTGAAAATTTCATTAAAATCCGATAATTCCTTGATTTTTGGTAAATTATTTTCGTAGCCCCCCCCCCCCCTACGAAATTCCTTTTGTCAAAAACGCATTTTGGGCCTCCCTAATTTAATAATTCCTAGTATATACTAATAATTTAAGTATTCCTAGCTAACACCAATAATTTGTAACTAATCTTATTATAATGGAGATCGTGTGTTTGTCTGTAACCGAAACTATATCACTAGTCAAGTCACAATTCCCTTAGTTATTTACATCAGATTCTCCATGATTTTATTTTTTATTTAAACCTCAATTATTAATAAAATTGTTTTACATTATTAATACTGTTTACCATACCTACATACTAATAACATGCAATTCTACTTATATATACAACAGAATCACGGTTTACAGTATGAAAGGGTAGGCTAATTTGCATATTGATATAAAAAATTTGATTCTAATAAATATATTCTTAGTATTATTGATTTCTAATTGTTTAGTTTTATCTTAATGAATACGAGCAAAAATCTCGGTGATAAATCTTAAAAGAAATCCATTAACAAGAAGAAATAACTGTAATTTTATTCTTTACTTCCTATTTTTAACTAAATAGTTAAATTAGGAAAATTTAGCAATGAAAGACGGAAGTGAAGGAAGAGTAAGTTTCAGTTTTTCTATTTTTTGATTATACCCCCCTCAGTTTCAGATCTTTTTATCTGTATTTTATTTAGTTTCATTAGCCTTTCTAATTTAATATAATATTTTATTACATTAAAAGGTAATTTATGAGGAAGTGCGTCCCGGTCTCCTGCCTCAAAAATTGCTACCCGGTGACTATTAAAATAACGACCCAGCTCAATCTATTCAAAACTATGCATCTTCATATCTATCTATCTATCTCAATTTATTCATATTTATCTATATCACTTTAAATACTAAGATTTTTTTTTATTCATGTTTGTTTAATGTCTTGTTTTTAGTTTAAATAAACAAGAATTACGACAAAAAAAGATGCGAACCCCCCCCCCCCAAATACATTTACTTGTCGAAAATATCTATCTCCATTTGTTCATATCTATCTATATTATTTTGTTAGTTTATCTATGTATCTATCTATCTATCTATCTCAGTCTATTCCAAACTATATATTCATCTTCATATCTAAACAAGAATTACGACAAATTACGATAAATAAACAAGAATTACGACGAGCTGGAGTTGTTATTTTGATAGTCACCGGGTAGCAATTTTTGAGGCAGGAGACCGGGACGCACTTCCTCATAATTACCCATTAAAACTTGAATACTTGCACCAGGAGGGTGCATATATTTGCTAATAATAATAATAATAATAATTTATACACAATTATATTTAATAATCATTTGTTTTTACACAGTTATATGGTTTCAACTAATCCTAGCTAATACCAATAATTTGTAGTAACTAATAGTAATAATCTTATTATAATGGAGATTGTGGGTTTGTATGTCTGTAACCGAAACTATATTCCTACTCAAGTCACAATTCTCTTAGTTATAGACATCACATTCTCCATGATTTTATTTTTATTTAACCTCAATTATTAATAAAATTGTCATACATTATTAATACTGTTAACTATGTCTACATATTGACAACATGCAATTATATTTATATATACAACAAAATAGCGGTTTACAGTGTAAACGGGAAGGCTAATTTGCATATTAATATTAAAAAATCGAATTTAATAAATATGTGCTTAGTATTATTGATTTCTAACTGTTTGGTTTTATTTTAATGAATATAAGCAAAAATCTCTTCAATGAATCTTAAATGAAATCCATTAACAAGATGAAATAACTGTCATTTTATTCTTTACTTCCTCTTATAACTAAATACTTAAATTAGAAAAAACAACAATGAAAGACGAGAGTGATGGAAGAATGAGTTTCAGTTGTTCCATTTTTTATTATACTCCCTCTGTTTCAAATCTTTTATTATACTTTCTCTGTTTTAAATCTTTTTATCTGTATTCTTATTTAGTTTCATTAGCCTTTCTAATTTAATATGATATTTTATTATATTAAAACTTAAATACTTGCACCCGGAGGGTGCATATATTTGCTAGTAATAATAATAATAATAATTCTTTATGCATAGTTATAGCTTGAAGTAACGATTCTTAAAGCAGCAATAATTTGTTAAGAATGTGGTTGTATTTGTTCAGCCTTATTCCTAAAGAGAATGGGAAAAAAATCAGTCACTTTCCTTCTAAGTGGGAGAAACAAGAGAATGAACAAAAGGAGAACTATGATACGGTGTGGGAGTATCTAATACAAATAATTTGCAACCAATTATATAGTTTCAAGTAACTAATAATAATAAAGTTAAGAAAAGTTATCGGAGTAGCCTAATGTCAGTGTCAGCCAGACAGTGAGGGAGTCCATCCCTTTTTCACTAGTGCTTATAGAGAAATTAGACACGAAACGACAGTACTCCAAGGTTTGAAGTCTGGAGTTAACCACGAGTGTGGCAGACAGGTTAAGAGTTAAAGAAATAACCAAACAACTAGAAATAGGAATAAAAGACGTGTATTACATAAAACAATAGGATTGCAAACTTTAGTTCATTTGCACAAATGTTTATAATTTGTCACTTATCTGAATCCTGAGATAGGGTATTATCGGAGCCCTAGCTACGGCCTTCTGATAGTTCGGATATGATAGACGTTCTGTTTTATGTCCGACTCCGATGCTGGTTGTTGAGGAAGAGGTGGAGCGACCCTGTTTTAGGTCTGTCCCGGTGAAAGCTGGATCAGAAGAGGGCGAGTTTGCCTATTCGGCTTTGCCGCCAAAGTACGCTGGCTCGTGATTAGTTGGTTCGAAACAGAGGCTCGTAGACAAGGACGATAACCCCCATACCTCAGAATTCTCAATATGCTAGATCATGGTAATTTTTTTTTTCTGAAGTGGAGCACCACACCAACTGTCAGCTTCCTATTTTATTGCACAGATCAGATTACCCAATTTACGCTACTCATGTGCTGAGTTGGCAGGGATTGAACCTGGAAACTTGTGATTCCTAGAATCTTTAGTAAATGATTAAAGATCTATTTGACCTATAGATGGGATCCTAACTATTCTCCCTCCAGCTATGTTTGGGTTCTTAGTGTTCTATATATGATTTTAAACGGCATCTAGTGGTGAAGTTCCTATTCTGGAGCTTTGGGGAGTGTAGAGGACCCCTTCATTGCCCTTACTCCCAGGTTAGTACCTGTTAGCTGACCTATCTAAAAATTAGTTTAAAAAAAATTTAATACCCATTAAGAATGAATATAACAAAAACATCTTCTGCATGAAATAACCCAGCAAGGGTTGACATGCTATAAAATCCAACCAACCAACCCTCCAGCCATGGGTAAAATTGAAGGGCAGATTGAGCTCTTTACCCTTCATATGGCAACTTGTCTAGTAGGAAAACTTTGAATTCAAACCAGTTAAACTCCACTTAAAAACTGACCATGTGTCACATCCTGCTCGTGCGGAGGGGTTGATAAATATATACATATATTATTTTTTTAAATTGCATTTTTCTTTTTCTCTGAATGTTTGAGATGAGGCTTGATGATTAGTATTATCTGCGTTATTCGGACTATTGTCCTCATCTTCATTGTTATCTACACTATTTCTCTGAATGTTTGAGATTAGGCTTGATGATTAGTATCATCTGTGTTATTCGGACTATTGTCCTCATCTTCATTGTTATCTACACTATTTCTCTGAATGTTTGAGATGAGGCTTGATGATTAGTATTATCTGCATTATTCGGACTATTCTCCTCATCTTAATAATGAAGATGAGGACAATAGTCCGAATAACGCAGATAATACTGCACTTTTCTCATTTGTATTCCTATCCAATTTTATTATAATTGAGATTATGTAACTGTCTGTCTGTATCTGAAACTACGTCACCACTGATGTCACGATTTCCTTAGTGTTCGGTAAATACATACTTCTTTGTTAAGTTGTCCTTATGATATTCATTTAGCATGGACAGTGGAAAGAAACAATCTACCTTTTCAAATTTTATAGAGGATTAAATTTAAAATAATAATGAAATTTATTGTATACAGCGCTCAGATGCACCACAACTCATCAAAGTCTCATGTATAGTACATCGAATAATGTACTAATGTCAGGAACATGAATAGCGTACAGTAATCATATTCGTGTGTGTGTGTGTGGAGGGGGTATCAGGTATAGTGTTGGCAGATTACAGGAAGCATGGAGGCTTTGAAACATGCAGAGTTTCAGCAGCCTACAGTAATGATATACATGTATGTGTGTGTGTGTGCGTGCATGGAGGGGTGTATCAGGTATAGTGTTGGCAGATTACAGGAAGCATGGAGGCTTTGAAACATGCAGAGTTTCAGCAGCCTACAGTAATGATATACATGTATGTGTGTGTGTGTGCGTGCATGCATGGAGGGGTGTATCAGGTATAGTGTTGGCAGATTACAGGAAGCATGGAGGTTTTGAAACATGCAGAGTTTCAGCAGCCTACAGTAATGATACATGTATGTGTGCATGTACGTGCATATGTGTGTGTAGGGATGTATCAGGTATAGTGTTGGCAGATTACAGGAAGCATGGAGGCTTTGAAACATGCAGTATTTCGGCAGCCTACAGTAATGATATACATGTGTGCGTGCGTGCATGCATATGTGTGTGGAGGGGTGTATCAGGTATAGTGTTGGCAGATTACAGGAAGCATGGAGGCTTTGAAACATGCAGAGTTTCGGCAGCCTACAATAATGATATACATGTGTGTGTGCATGCATATGTGTGCGGAGGGGGGTATCAGGTATAGTGTTGGCAGATTACAGGAAGCATGGAGGCTTTGAAACATGCAGTGTTTCGGCAGCCTACAACGGATGCAGGCACTTTATTCCATGACTCAGCAACTCTGAGCATGAAAAAATGTTTCCGAAAGTCATGTGAGCTATGCTGTTTTCTGACTTTGTAGGCATACCCACGTTTATTAGAAACATGGAGATCAAAAAGGTGCTCAATGTTGCTGTTGGTAAGATGATTAATGACCTTATGAGCAGTTGCCAGACGCCGGATTTGAAATTCCGGTAATTTATGAGGAAGTGTGTCCTGGTCTCCTGCCTCATAAATTGCTACCCAGTGACTATCAAAATAACGACCCCAGCTCGTCGTAATTCTTGTTTATTTATCGTAATTTGTCGTAATTCTTGTTTAGATATGAAGATGGATATATAGTTTGGAATAGAATGAGACAGATAGATAGATAAACAAACAAAACAATATAGATAGATATGAACAAATGGAGATAGATAGATATTTTCGACAAGTAAATGTATTTGGGGGGGGGTGTTGCTTCTTTTTTTGTCATAATTCTTGTTTATTTAAACTAAAAACCAGACATTAAACAAACATGAATAAAAGAAAATCTGAGTATTTAAAGTAATATAGATAAATATGAACAAATTGAGATAGATAGATAGATAGATAGATAGATATGAAGATGGATAGTTTTGAATAGACTGAGCTGGGTCGTTATTTTAATAGTCACCGGGATGCACTTCCTCATAAATTACCAAAATTCCTACCCAGATGATTATCAGCTATGACAGACAGCTGAAAGGTTGTGACTAAAACAATCAAGACAAGGAGATCAGTGTATAAAATCTGGAATGTTAATGATAATTCTCAAAGTTACAAACAATAAAAATAGTTTCATATTGATTAAACAAAAATTTTATCAGGCATCTACCATAAGCTGAATGTCTTGCTGTCATGGTCATGGATACTGTAGTATATCATATGCAAATGAGATAATATTATAAAAGTAGTCTGCCTCAGTAGCTAGGAAGATGGTTACTAACTTTACCTGAATACAAACGTATGTTCCCAATGTTGTATACTCTCTTTCCTTTTTCTTTCTTACTTCTATTTTTCTTCTGTTCATCTTCTAGCATCTGGACTTTGTCTTGGGGACTTCGTGTCTGGTCTTCCATTGGGGATTTCTCTTTATCAGAAGCCCTGTGTCATTGGTAGTTTTTAGATAATAACAAGACTTCGATTTACTTAGATCATATTTTATTCTGAAATCCCACCAGACTACCTGCGCAGATTGAGTCGGCACACTGTCATGGTCTTTGGCCGATCTGACTAAACTCTTTCTAATCTAAACCGGAAGAGAGTCTTCTCCACCGATTCTCACGGTATCCACCGGAAGGAGGATCAGGACTGAGGTCAAGCCTTGTCATTCAATCCTTCAAGGCTGCCAGCTGAACTTATAACAGCCATTTTGGTTTCTACACTACTGTACATAAAATCTAATAATTATGTAACACCAAGATTGATTCACTTCACAGCAGATACATTTAATGGATTCTGTTTAATGGTATCTCAACCCTGTGGGTTATTTAATGCCAAGTCTGTTTTTTATTTTTTATTTTTTTTTAGATTTTTTTATATATGATTTATATAAAATAAAATAAATAATGTTTATGTTAGATTTTTCATATATGAACCATGTATGAAGTACATCTATGAAACTATCTACAAAAATACACCTGTAAAAGAAACTTGAGTACCAACTTTTATCTCGGACTCTAACAATTTGTTTACAAACAAAATATTTACCTACATACGATTCCCTTACAAATCATATATATAAAAAAAAAGACTTGGCATTAAATAACCCACAGGGTTGAGATACCATTAAACAAGTAAAAGTAAAGTAAGTAAAGTCGTCGGGGCGGCCTAAGGTCGGTATCAGCCAATCAGCGAGGAAGTCTATCCCCTTTTCACTAGTGCTAGACCAAGGAGATTGTTTTTTGGCATCTGAGGTGGAGCGCCATACCTACCATCAGCTCCTTACTTTACCACACAGATGCCTGTGCTACTCATACGCTGAGTTGGTGAGGACCAGAATCGAACTAGAAACCATGTGGTTTCTAGTCGAACGCTCTACCGACTGAGCTAACCCTCTCCCAATAACTATAATCATTTACTCTCGGGCTTTAATAACTGGCTGAATTTGATTTCTGTTTATTGTTTTTTGTTTTTTTAAATTTCTTTTTTCATTTTTATAAAAGTGTTGCCTCCTCTCTGGTGTCTTTTTTTTTTTTCTTTTTTCAGTGCCATCTTCCGAATTAAGGGGAGATAATCAAGGTTTTAGTCTTAACTGACCTCTATCATGATATACATGGGACTCCATGTTTACCAACCTTATGGGAAGATGAATAAATACTTGGATCAGAGTGTAGTATCTGTGCACTCTGAGAAAAATGTTATACTTACAAACTAATATATATACACACACACACATATATATATATATATATATATATATATATAGCTACCGGCAGAAACTGGGGTGTAAGGGAGATAACTTCCTATTTTAAGAACTTGAAAATTTTCAGTTGAGATCATGGTTGAATATATAAAATATGGAGGCCTTTATTCATTTATAGTGATACTATTTCGTATGTTTGAAATATCTGGATGTCAAATCTGAGTTTTCAAATTAAAAGATTGTTGAATAGTTAATTTTAAAAGTATTGCCTCAATTATGATAAAAAATAATTAAAAAAAAAAAAAACAAAGTTTAATAGAGATTTATTTTTTATTTTAAGAAAGAAGCGCTATGAATTTTTTAAGTCTTGAAAAAAAAAAAAAACACGTAAAATCTTTTTTGGTTTTATTTACTTTTTTTTTCTTTTACCTTTACTTTTTAATCATTAATTAACAACAAAATTCATTTTGTTGATAATTTTAGTGCTACCTTTTCAATTATTTCTTCAGCGAATAATTTACAACAAATGTTACGAAGTTTTATTTATTTTCAAAAGCGTCAATAACAGGAAGCACAAGAATTTAAAAAAAAAACAAACTAATAATCCGAATTTAATAAAATGTTCTGTTTATCAAGTAGTAAGATTTATATTTTAAATAAATCTTTACTTTAAATTAAAAGTGCGGGTATTAAAACAAACAAACGCGAAGAAACTTAGTTTCTTCGTATTTGTTTTGTTTTGTTTTTGTTGGTTTTTTTTTTTTTTTGGTAGAGGAAAATTAATTTTTCATTTCTTGAAAGAGAATTTAATGACGAAACATGTAAAAAAAAATCGCTGTTTAGATAAACATTTTGGTAATAAAATTTGCTCGTAAATTCCTAACATTAAATAAACTGAACCCCCATTTTATGTCCGTGTTTTTGCAAAAAATGTTTTATTTTTCTTGCACCCGTTATTTTACAATACTAAACATATTTCCTTTATTTATTTTAATATTCACTTCAATATGTATATTCTAAAAATTTTTATTTCGTGAGAATGCTTAGTTTTAAAAGGGGGTTCGTTTTACACTTTAACTTTTTACTCGTAAATTCCTACCGTAAAATGCCCAACTCTAATTTCATGGCAGAAATTTACGAGTAAACAGTTGAATATTACTTTTTGTTGTTATTTCTTTTCTTTTTTTTTTTTTTGGCTTTGGTACTCTAAAATAAAAACGTCAGAATTTAATCATCGTCGACGAAAAAACAAAATTACGGTCATAAAAGGAAATTATGAACTTTTGTTTAGTAAATTAGGGTGTCCCAGAAAAAACAGAACCCACAAATTTTGTAATAAAACTGCTAATTTTAACTAGGGGAGTTTAGGGTTTGGGTACTGTTTTTGTCTTCATTTATTTTAATTAAAAAAAAAAAAATAGCGAATAATTTCATAAACAAAAAGAATTCATTTGCCAATAATTCCTGTTAATGCGAATTAAAATTTATATGAAAACTGCCAAAATTTCACGTGTCTAACAAAACTGTTATTTGTTGTTGCTTTTTTTTTTTATTAATATAACTCCAAAAATGTTTACTACTTAGTGTTAGTATAACAATATCTACAATAAAAATACTCGTGTAAAAAATATATTTTTAAGAACATTCAGTTTAATTTCAGTGTTCAATAATTTTTTTTTCTTTAATTAGATTAGTATTAATTTCAAGTTTACTATTTTTGAAAGGAATGTAAAAAAATAAATAAATAAGAGAACAATGTACTTTTGGAAATAAAGTGATCCTTTAATGAATGAATCATAATAACTTGGGAAATGAGTTGAATTCGTTCACAAATCACACTGTAAAGACCGTGGTCACAAGGGGAGATAATTTTGATCTTTTGGGCTTCCATATTTAAAATTGACGATTTTTAAAAAATCGTTTTAATTCTTTTAAAATATCTTTCCAGGGTTTCCGCATTTTTTAACTTAGATTTTTTCAAAGATAAAATTCTGGGCTATCTTGGTTAAAATTGCTAATTAGGCCGTTCTGCGGTTCAACATATTAAATTGACCTTGAAATTTTTAAGGTAGTCCAAAACCCAGTTTAACTTAAGATAGAATTTTTTTTTACATCAATTTAAAGACAACTATATTTTATGATACTACGAAAAAAAAAACTTGCTACATTAATATTTTTGAGTTTTAAGAAAATGAATTTTAAATTTTAAAATCACTTTTTAGGTTATTGAATTTATATTTTTTATTTTTTTATTTTTCTATATATTCTTCAGGATATGATCTTTCAAGAAATGTAAAAATTAGGGACCGGGATTTTTTTTTCTTCAAATGGTCAAAGGTCAAAACCCCCCCCCCCCCACATTCTGAATTTATAAAAAAAGTATTTTTCAAGTTTCTTCCATAAAATAAAACTAATCCTTATAAAATTAAGTCGTGGGAAAATAATTTGGTGAAAATTTCATTAAAATCGGACAATTCCCTGATTTTTGGTAATTGTTTTAAAATTAAGAAATTAAAAAAAAAAAAAAATTACCTCCCTTGGCATTGTTTGCCGGTAACTATATATATATTGAAGGTTGAAGAAGGTAAACCACTGCTAGTGGTATAAGACTACTCAGTCAGAATAATACTCCTGTATCTATGAGGATTGGGACATCACATTGATGTTCATAGGTAGGGTATATGAGGATTGGGACATACCATTAATGTTCATAGGTAGGTATTGAGGATTGGGGGCATACCCATTAATGTTCATAGGTAGGGTTAATGAGGATCGGGAATACCCAATAATGTTCATAGGTAGGAAATTGAGGATTGGGACATACCCATTAATGTTCATCGGTAGGGTATATGGGAATTGGGACATACCCATTAATGTTCATAGGTAGGATATATGAGGATCGGACATACCCAATAATGTTCATAGGTAGGAAATATGAAGATTGGACATACCCATTAATGTTATAGGTAGGTATATGAAGATTGGGACATACTCATTAATGTTCATAGGTAGGGTATATGAGGATTGGGGCATACCCATTAATGTTCATAGTGGGCAGCGTATATGAGGATTGGAAACATACCCATAATGTTCTAGGTAGGAAATATAAGGATTGGAAATACCCATTAATGTTCATAGGTAGGATATATAAAAACCAGCATTTTTCAATATCATAAATCAGGGTTGAGATCAATAGTGCAAAAACGCAGATTTTGAAAGGATACGTTTCCAACTATGATTTTAATTTTCATTTATAATTTTTCTGTTTAATTTCAGATAATGGAAGGGCCCGTGGCTCCTGGTAGCCAAGAATTTATTCTGAAGGATGAAGGTACGTTTATATCCAATGTGTCCCGATTCTATAACCAGGAGTCGCTCAGTGACATAAAAACTGAATGTTGGCAGTAAAGTCTATTACGGCCCAAAAGTTTGTCTTAGCTAAATCAAGCGATGTTTTTCGCACCATGCTTTATGAGAGTAGATGGAAAGAAAAAAATACTGCTAGCATTGACTTGAATGAATCAACTGAGTGCCAAGCAGTGTTCAATAGATTCCTCCGTTATTTGTACACTGCTGAAATCAAAATTAACCCTGAATCTGCTGTCGGTGTTCTTTGTCTTGCAGATAAATACAATGTCGCCTCCCTGAAGCATCTCTGTACGAAGTACATGGTCGAGAATACAAAAGTCACCAAAGTACAAAACGCCCTCAATTGGTACTCGTGGGCTAAAGCTCTTCACCTGGAGGAACTAATTGAGCAATGTGCAAAGACCATTGCCTGAATGCAGATAAACATCATAAAACCTACAGAATGGCTTACGATGGATATTGACTTTGTTACTGATTTGTTACGAGTTCCAGTCTTGTGGTCACCAATGAATACAGCCTCTACCAGGCGCTCAAGAATTGGTTTCACCAAGAAAGCCTGAAGCCAAACTCTTTTGGCGAGAATGTTCAAAACTGATGCCTTTATCCGATTCCCACAAATGCTAGTTTCTCAGCTATACGAGATCGAGACTCTGAAATTCTCCGAGATGACAGAGTACAAAACCTTGTTGCATCACTTGATAAGTAAAGCTTATCGTTTCCGCTCGCTATGCCCGACTCAGAGAGAACTGAAAGTCTCTTTTGATGAACCGTTTTACCTGCCAAGAGACTATAAAGAGTTAATGGTCGATAGCGTACGTATGCATAATACACATCGTTTTGGAATACAGGTCGATGTACGTACTTATGTAGGACCAGTGCCTTCGGAGATCAAAGAGGGGGATTGGAAGATTACTTACAGGAAGAATGCTGACCAATGGATATTACAAATCTTTTGCCATGAGTCTGCACTTGTTCAAGGTGAAGCTAGAGTAATGTCGAGTTTGATTGTGTATAATGACGAAGAAGAAGTCATCCAAGTTGAACAGTCTTTGCCAACAGTCTGTTCTCGAGGCAATCATATGTCGCACACAATTGACATCATCAATTCCGAAGTTGCTCGAAACAATGGCAGTCTTAATAAAGCCAGTGCCAATATAAAGAATTGATGAAAAACAGAATCCAAAGGGTATCATCTCAAGTCAGGCTAACTTCTTTTTTTTTTTTTTTGCTCATTTTCCTAAAACAGAAAGCCTTGTTCTTCTGTCTGTACAGGAGTCTTCTTTTTCTGAAAAATACTCACTCTGGTTTTTTTTTTTTTTTTAAATATGAAGAACTTTGCTTTAAATTCAAGGAATTCCTTTCTGAATTCTTTAATCAAAAGAATTGGCTTCAGTTCTCTCGCAGAGATATTTGGTAAAGGGATTTCTTAATGTATAACTTTGGGAAGAGTTATTAATATACCCTAAATTGTGGACATTTGAACTCTTTGTAATTTTATATTGATATAATATTTTCGCTGATTTGTTCCTTGGTTTTTATCAGAGTCATAATCTGAGAGAGAGGACAGAGGGGAGAGAAAAAAAAGGGAGAGATATAATCTGAGAGAGAGAAAGAGGAGAGAGAAAAAAAAAGGGAGAAGAAAAAAAAAACAAGAAGATATAATAGCAATATTTTGGCTCTCTTTTTTTTTTTTTTAAGGTAAAAAGAAATATCTTTTTGTTTCTTTTTCTCTTTGGCCAAAAATTGGTTCAGCAAAATTCTGTGTTTACGTCAAGAATTCAAAGAGAATGGTTGTCTAAATGAGTTCTGGAATTCAAAAGGTTTAAAAAATTGCATATTGATTTTTTTTTTTTTTTATTAATTTTTTTTTTTTTTTAATCTATGATTTTTAGTTTATTCCTTAAATTCAAAAATCATTTTATAGAATTATTCTCAATTTTTACTCAATTTGTGACTGTTTTGACTCAGAATATATTAGTCATTTTCAACTGTTTGTAAAATCAGTCTCTACACGCATAATATTTTTTTTTTTTTTTTTTTTCATAAGTTTGATTTTATATTATTTTACTCAGAAATGAACAGCATATAAAGAAAGAAAAAAACAAAACAAAAAAATATAGCTCTCTATTTTTTATCTAGCTAAACTCTTTTCTTCATTTCTTTACAAATTGACCAACTCAGTGCTTATTTATGTATCTGTAGCTTATATATAATATATATTATATATATATATATATAATATTAATATTATATATATATATCTAAAGAAAAATAGATATAAATCTGATGGTATAAAAATATGAAAAACATAAATATTCAGAGGATGCATTATGTTGGTATTATTATCATTCATTAAATAAATACATTTCCTGAATAATTTTTTTTCAATTTTTATTCTATTATATATATATATTATATATACACATATATATATATATACACATGTTAGAAATACGAAAAAACAAAGTATTCCCAAAGATAAATTCATTTGTTGATTTTTCTTCTTATTTCTACTAAACATTGGATTTATTCCCTATTTCACCACCCATATATATATATATATAATATATATATATATATATATATATATATATAATTAAAGCATAATGCTGTTAGTTCCCAGTCAACCCACACCCTCTTCCAGCTTGACTAAACAAAAAATTAAAAATAAATCTTTGAAACAATCATTCCTTGTTTAACCAACAAAAGAAAAAAAATACCATTCATCGTTGTTTTATTTTTTATTCTTTTATATTCGTTTTTTTTTACCTTCAAATCTTTGAAAGAAATTCATTAAAATTAACATCACCTCCCTATCATCCACCATTTTCTGCTTTCTTTTGTTTTTTTTAATGGGATGAATGATTATTTTTTGGTACATTTCATGCACAAATGCACACACACAC
Organism: Doryteuthis pealeii; assembly: GCA_023376005.1. NCBI lineage: Eukaryota > Metazoa > Mollusca > Cephalopoda > Myopsida > Loliginidae > Doryteuthis > Doryteuthis pealeii. The sequence continues at coordinate 75,361,390 of CM042155.1, forward strand.
ACACACACTGAAAGATGTCTGTGTGTAGAGTGGTTAATTTGTTTAAATTAATTTTTTAGACACAAGCAGTGATTTAAAAAAAATCAATTTCTGTACATTCAAAGAGTAAAATTTTAATTACCAATGTTTTGCTTCAGTAAATTTTAACTTGTAATTATGTAAATCCTATTTTTTTTTTTAAAAGGGGAAAAAAAATGTTTATTGTTTTCTAGAAATGCATCATATTTTATTGCCATTTCAAATTGATTAGCCTAAACAATCCGTTTATTAGACCACAAGCAAGCGTTTCCTTTGCATCCTTCTCT
>CM042155.1:75361794-75419294 GCA_023376005.1 Doryteuthis pealeii
AAAAAGAGAGAGATCAAAAATCTCTTCAAAATTAAATGAAATCCATTACAAGAAAATAAGTCATTTTATTCTTTTACTTCCTCTTATAACTAAATACTAAATAGAAAAAAATACAATGAAAGACGAGAGTGATGGAGAGTAAGTTTCAGTTGTTCTATTTTTTATTATATGCCTCTGTTTCAAATCTTTATTATACTCCCTCTGTTTCAAAATCTTTTTATTCTGTATTCTTATTTAGTTTTATTAGCCTTTCTAAATTTAATATGATATTTTTAATTACATTAAAACTTGAATACTTGCACCCGGAGGTGCATATATTTGCCTAGTCCTTATAATATAGAATAAATACACTCAAAATTTGAACATGCAAACTTAGACGATCCTCATTGTTTTTTTTAAATAAGATTCAATGAATCCATGCTCAGTATTATAAATTTATATATAGTTTGTTTTATTTTAATATATATTTAAAGTTATCAGAACTAACTTTCCATTTCAAATGGTTTTATTTTTTTTACTCCTTTAATAAATTTGATGATTTTACTTAATTATGATACAAAATCTCTGACATTGACTTTTCAACTCCCACTCCCCTGGGCAATATCTTTCAAAAATTAATTTTTACACTGCTCGGAGGGCTTCTTCTTTTTTTTTGCTGGTGTTATTAAAAAATATAACAATCATTGCATTTTGTTTTGATTTATCTTGTTGTCTTTTCAACATTGACACTAAATGATAAATAAATAATAAAATGATGCGACAATTGTCTGTTTTTGTTCTGTTTACATTTATATTATAGATATATGGTAGTAGTTACTTATCTTTATTTTTTTTACGTTTGAGTTAAGAATTTTTATATATATACACACATTATATACAACACACACACACACACATATATATACACACACATACAATACACATATGACACACCATACCTACACACACATATACCAAATACATACATACCACACACACATATAACACTACATAACATACATACATACACACACACACATATAACATCCTACAAGACACACCCATATACACATAACAGACACACACACACATATACACATACTACAGACACACACACATATACCATACCTACAGACACACACACACCTACACATCACATACCTACAGACACACACATGCCTACACATACACGCACATATACACATACCTAACACATACACGCACATATACACATACCTACACACTACACGCACAATACACATACCTACACATATACATATACACATACCTACACACATACATACATACACAACATACATATACATATATATATATATATATAACACCTTAAGAAAAATATTACCAATACTAGAAGTCATAAAGTCATAAATATTTTTTTTAAAACCTGTAACAGATAAAATAGAATTCAGCTTTGCAACTGTAGTACTAGACGTATTTAATAACTAAAAAAATCTATACTGCTGTTAACGTTATAGACCGGTCTTGTCCTTCGCTACCAAAGTATACACTGGTTCCATGTTCACTTCATGACTGAAACACGATGATCTAAATTTAAAAGCTCTCATGTATCAAAATTCTATAGAAAAACTACAAATCTCTCTACACTGAACAGAAAGAATCTCAAATAATAAAAACAAAAGTTCAACTGAATTTTTTTAAATAAATAAATAAAAAATTTTGATTCTAACCTTGAAGATGACCTATAATGGTGGAAAGTACTTGGGAAGAAAATTTTAGTCAATTTTTATACCAAACTTAAGACATCTTGTAAGATGACAAGACAAAAAAAATCAATAAAAATTGCTAAAATGAACATTGTCTGTGGTTTTTAACAAAACATGCTAAAGAGACCAACTAATGATTAAATATACTTCCTGTGATCGATGGTGAGTCTCTAGTCACCTGTTGTTATTACTCCAGGTCCACTCTAACCTGTTACGGTCAAATAAGTCTGTTTAAAATTATTGGCTTTTAACAAAAATGCTAAAAAGAATAACTAATAACTAAATATACCTTATGTAACAAACTCTTCTTGCATGTGGCATTAACATGCAATCGATGGTGAGTCTCTACTCACCTGTTATTACTCCCAGGTCCACTCTATCCTGTTAAGGTCAAATAGATCTGTTTAAAATTATTGGTACTAGATAGTGTTGAGATTTTTTGGCATATAGGGTGTGTGTCAAATGTCCACTCCTACTTATAGACTCGGCAAGAACCATGTGATTTCTCTTGGCCAATCACTGGCAGTACTCTGCTGCTGATACAATACTTAACCAGGCAGTACTGGCCCTAATTACTCATAGCTACTGCGACTTTCGTGGACGACGGACATAGGATTTAATCACTAGACCTTTAACAATACGCAGGATAGGACTTATTCGCTTACCAAAGGATTCCATAACTCAGGACTTACTTACTTTAAGCCCTTTTCAACTGGCCAAGGATGGCATTTAAAAACTTAACGGATAGTTATATGGTTTTAAGTATTCCTATATGCAAATAAATTAACTTTATTGCTACCGAATAGAAATAGTTACTTGAAACTATATAACTGATTGCAAATTAGTGGTATTAGATTGGAATACTTAAAACTATATATATATTTACCAACCCCTCCTTGCAAGCAGGATGTGACACAAAGTCAATTTTTAAGCAGAGTTTAACAGGTTTGAATTCAGAGTTTTCCTTCTTTTAGACTCGTTGCCTAACCAAAGTTTAAGAGCCAAGTCTGCCCTACTATTTACCCATCATCGAATGGTAATTTCCTATAAGTCTAACATAAACAAAGGGGAACCACCCTTGACTGATAAATTATTTATTTATTTTTCCCATTAAACTAACCCTAAACCCTAACACTAAACTCGTCTTCTTTTTTCCTAATAGATCAATAAATAAATAAATAATTTATCAGTCAAGGGTGGTTCCCCTTTGTTTATGTTAAACTTATAGGAAATAACCCTGGAATGATATGGGAAAATTAAGAATTTGGATAATATGAGGTTAATTTGTTGTTTTGTTTTTTTACAGCATATCAACCACGGTGGGACATTTAATGATGGCAAAGTGTTGAAAGATTTGTTGCAAAAGTGTGGAAGAAAATTTTCTATTCAACCCATAGATGGGACCCTAACAGGTACTACCACTCCAGGTCAGAGTGGACCTGGGAACAATGGTGATGAAGGGGTTCTCCACATTCACCAAACCTCCAGAATTGGAACCTCACCATCAAATAGAGTTTAATGTCATACCCAGGACATGAAGACCCTCAGTCACTGCCTTCTAGCACCCATATAATAAAAAGGGTTGGACAATAGGGACAGGATCAGTCGATTGATCAGAGGGGGGGGGCCTCTCCGACCAGCCGTCTAGCCTAAGTAAGGGGCCAACGTGGAGTATTGCATGTCATGGACTGCTCAGTTCTTAAGCAGCACAGGTTGCCACCTGTGACCAACAGGTGGTCCCATTGGGGTGATTTTATCCTTCTGCAAAGGTGCAGTCGGTATATTCTACGGCCCCAACTGACAGGACAGAAACATTTTTGCTCATGTTTGTATAAGTAAGTAAAGTAAAGTCGACGGGGCGGCCTAAAGTCGGTATCAGCCAGTCAGCGAGGGAGTCTATCCCCTTTTCAATAGCGCTAGACCAAGGAGATTGTTTTTAGCATCTGAGGTGGAGCGCCACACCTTCCATCAGCTCCTTACTTTACCGCACAAATTCCCTGTGCTACTCATACGCTGAGTTGGCGGGGACTGGTATCGAACTAGGAACCTTGTGGTTTCTAGCCGAATGCTCTACCGACTGAGCTAACCCGGCCCCATAATATTTGTATAACTATGATATAAATACATGTAAATTTCGATTCATTTGTTGTTTCATTCTGACCTTATGTAAATGAAAAAAGTGTTAATTTTCCCATTTTCACATGGAAAATAGGTTAATTTCTAACATTGATTATCCAGGGCAAAATAGCAAAGTTTGAAGGGAATAATGGCCATTTTCTATATCTGTTCGCAGCGCCATATTTCAGTCAGTCAGTCAGTCAGTATACTGTTGGTTTGGACAACTGCAACTGGCTAAGCACAACTGAACTAGGCCCAAGACAGCTGGTACTTATGGAACTCAAGAATAGTCCATTCATGTATTTCGGTGATTTCATTCTTAGGTGATTATGAAGACAGAAATTTTGAAGGAGTGTATTATTTCAAAGTATACTTACACTCTTACTAATCATATTGTTATTGTTTTTCTCATAATTACTAGCAACAGAAAACACCCTCTGGCGTAAAAATTAATTTTTGAAAGACATTGCCTGAGAGTGTCACACTGTGGGAGTTAAAAATTCAATGTCAGAGGGTTTGTATCATAAGTAAGCAAAATCCTCATATTTATTAAAGGAGTAAAAAAAAATAAAACAATTTGAAATGAAAACTGAGCCCCGTCCCTCTCAAATAAAATGTTGCATGCATGTAATAACAATTGTTTTTGAATATTTTCCACATCAATTTCCACAAAATCGTAGGTATTTATTTATTTGTAAACTTTTTAACTTCTTGTTACTGTATAAAAAAAAAGGACGAAAAAAAAAACAATTTTTAAAAATTGCTTACTCAAATTTTGGGTGTATATAGCATAAGAATATTGTGACGTAATCTGTGACGTAGAGCTATGACATAGTTTTTGTTACAGACAGAAATACAGACAATCTCCATTATTAATAGATAATAGCAATGACTTTAAACTTTTTGAGGAAAGTTGAAAATTCACTTTACATTGAAAAATTTGAAACGTCAAATGACAAAGTCTTTACTTTAATAAAATTACATTTCTAATATTCACATAACCAAAGCCGACATAAAGCTGACAATATAATGAAAAATAAGAAATAGAAAAGAAAATAACTCACACATGAATGACTATAGAAATTATTAGCCTAAATTTGAAGTAAATTATGAATAATAAATCATATCACAGATAATATTAAGTTAACTAATAAATAAATAAGAATAAAAAAATAACACTAGAGTAATAGAGTGATTATAACAAGTATAAACTAATAAAACCTAAAGCATAAAATACAAAATAATGAAATAATAGGACAATCAAGTAAACAGTTAAAATTATTAGTTAAATAAATTAAATACAATTTATTTAAACTAAGTAAAAGTTATAATTAGATTAAAATAAAAAAAAAATCAGTGTAACTACATATTTGGTATTACTTGTTAAGTTATATCAGTAACTAAATTATTAATCAACATACATAAGTTCCTTGTGTGTCTGATTTGGTGGAGAGGCATAGAATACAATAATAATGATAAATATTATTTATATAATTAATATATCAATAAAATGTGAAGAAATTGAAAGGCAGCCCTATGAACAAGTGGATTCCCAGCCCCCACCAACAAAGCGCGTCAGGATATGTTTGGCCTGTGCGAGGGGGAAGAGTGTGGCAAGTGGCTACGGATATTCGAACTCGCTACCTCCTCGTAGCTGAGGTGCTGTTAGCAGAGACCCGGATGAGGTATATCGGAATTTGCCACATTTTTGTGGCGGCACTCAAATATTATCTCATTTCTCTGATTTAATAAATTGTTTTTGTCCCTATAATTTATTATTTGTATCTTCTCCTCCAGGCACAGATTGCACTGTTTGGTGTAATGGATTTCTTGATAATTTCCCAATCAATTTGTGGGGTAAAGCCTCTATCAACTTCCCCAAAAAGTTTTGAGAGAAGCTGTTTGGTTTCTTAGAGATTGGTATATATATATATATATAACACAAAATGTCTTCTTGATATCATACACAACATGGGAGGATACAAATAACTCACTGCTGACCTTCATCTATCGTTCACTACAGAAGAGTCCACCATATATATATATATATATATATATACATATATACTATAGTGTGAGATGGTCACTGTTTCAGCTTTTGCTGGAATAGTGTACCAAAGGCAGTATTATTGGTAGAGTGCTCAATATAAAATAGAGCTGTTATATAATATAATAAGATAAATATATAAAGGTTTTACATATCTATTTATTAGGTGACAAAGGAACAATCACAACCATATTGGTTTCATGCGATGCAATCATCAGGTGAAGATATATATATATATATATTGTCAGTTTGTGTGTTTTTAATATACATGAAGATATTAAGGATGGTTTTCTATTATTTTAATGACTATTTTTTCAAGATTTTCTAAGAGAAAACATTTTACACACCTAAATAGAATTTTTTTTTAAGTTAATCTATTGTTATTGTATAAAATATCCACCTGATATAAAGTAATTGACATAATTCTTTAAAAAAAAAATAGAATAAAAATAAAAAAATAAATGAAAGTATTTAAAAATGGGTCCAAAGGAAAAACAATAAAAACAAAGCAAAAAAAATGTGAATGACTCAAAGGAAAAGAATTTAACAATCTAAATTCTTTATAAGTAATTTTGTCAGTGACACAAATGATCTTAAGGTGTGAAATGTTTAAAATTTATGATTCAGGTATTACTTATATTATTTTAAAAGTATTTCAGACATTACTTATAGTATCTTATAGAAAGGAATTATACAGAATTTTTTTAGATGAGCCTTGATAATTTGTATTATTTGGACTATTGTTCTCATCTTTATTGTTATCTGTACAACATTTTGACCGATGTGCCCTCCAGCCTTCTTCAGGTATTATTATATATATGTGAAATAAAAGGAAATTAATCCGACAGTGTGAATTTGATATATTGAAAAAACAAATGATGTTTACAAATGCATGGGATCATCAGGAGAGAATGCCCCAGAAACGGTGCACATTCTCTCCTGATGATCCCATGAATTTGTAAACATCATTTATTTTTTCAATATTTCATATATATATATATATATATAATATATATATATATATATGTGTGTGTGTGTGTGTTGTGTTATTCAATGAATAAGGTGACTTTTGAGACATAACTAGGCTTAACCTTGGATAACTATGAGGATCATTCAATAAATAAGGGGAATTTTTCCTAAGGAGTTGGCAATAGGAGGATGTCCTGTTTATAGTTGCATCCATTCTAAGAAAATCAATAGTGATGGGTCCTTTCATGTCCCTGAATACTGTCAGCATGACCTTCTTTACTGACTAATGCCACTGGAACCATGTTAAAAAAAAAGTGAAATTTTGGCCATATATATATATATATATATATATATATATATATATATATTATAATCCAAAAGTCCAGAGAAAAATCTCCTTACGACAAAGAGTTTTATTAAAAAAAAAAACAATTGCAGTTTGAGAGCTCAATGTGCTCTTAATGTTAGAGTCACAGAGCAAATATATAAGTAAAGAAATAACAAAGACTAAGAGATTTAGCATTATAGTCTATTTCAGGGAGCTTAGACAAATAGTCTAACTCTCCCGACTCATCAGATGCAAATGATCATTCGCATCTGATGAGTCGGGAGAGTTAGACTATTTGTCTAAGCTCCCTGAAATAGACTATAATGCTAAATTCTAAGTCTTTTGTTATTTCTTTACTTATATAATATATATATATATATAATAATATATATATGAGTCATTCTACAGAATCCTTTGACAAAAGGTGGAGGTTCACCCGAAATATTAGGATTAATAATTAAGATTAAAAACAACATTCATAACTTTAAATTTTGGTTTTTATTCCTTATCATATATTTTTCCATGCTTCCAATACAACCAAATAGTTTCCCAAAATCCATCACATATATATATAAGAAAACCTTCAGCAAATGATAAGTGTGTTTTGGATTTCAGGGTCAAAGTATCATTACCATTAGCGCAGATTGCCCAAGTAGTATCTCGCAATACCACCAGGCTTTGTTGGTTTTTCCATCTCATCAGTTAAATCAAGATGCAGCCTCTATGTTCTATTGACAACTATCCAGCAATGAAGCATTAAATCAATCAAATAAGATTTGCACGTACGTACGTATGTGTGCACGAGAAACTGTTGCATTGTAGTTAAAGTTTTTTAATTTTTTTAAAAAAATTATGTCATGTGGTGAAGATAATAGCCCTAGTCTCTTTTCAGAGAAGGTTATTATTTAAGTTAGTAAATTTTTTTTTTAAATTCCTTTTCTGGAGAATAAGACATGAAAGTTGATTTATAAGATGATGACATACCTTATAAAATAAAAATATTTATAATTCAAAGTTGAACGCAGTTTTATATTTCAAATATTAGTTTGGTATTTCTTTTGAAAAGCTATCCATATCTGTAAGAATGCTTTTATTTAATATACTGGAAAGCAATCCATTTCTGTTTTTATTTAATATATATATATATATATATATATATATATATATATATATATATATATATATATATATATATATATATATATATATTATATATATACACCTGAAGATATTACATATATAACTATAAATATACATGATATCTAAAATATTATCTAAATACATATCTAAAAATATGATATTTAAAAATATCATAAATATAACATCTAAAATACATGATATTTAAAAATATCATAAATATAATATTTAAAAATATCATAAATATAACATCTAAAAATACATGATATTTAAAAATATCATAAATATAACTTCTAAAATACATGATATTTAAAAATATCATAAATATAACATCTAAAAATACATGATATTTAAAAAATATTATATATATATATATATATATATATATATTTACTTAAAAAAAAAGAAGATATACTCAAAAATATATGTGCACACCCACAAACACACACACACATATATATATATATATATATATATATATATATATTTAAAAATATATGTATATGTGTACTGATTATCTTGCTTTGAATGCAACGACCACCTTTTGTGTGTTGTGTCAACAATCACCTATGACTAGTATACTATAAGATGACTCTCCAAGCCACCGATATATATATAAATATATATATATATATATATATATATATATATATATAATGTGTGTGTGTGTGTGTGTGTGTGTGTGTGTTGTGTGTGTGTGTACTTCTGTGTGTAAGTTCTCTTATAACAAAAAACTTAGGAAATACATTAAAAACTTTATGCCAAGTGCTAAAGATAATAAGATGACTTTCTTTTGAGAAAAGTTGTTGCTTAAGAAAGTTAATCCCATTTTTCTTATTTTTCTGGACAATGAGACATCAAAGTTGATTTCTTCAAATAACAATCTATTCTTCAAAACAACAAAAAATTGGTTTCAAAGATGAAAATATAATTCTAAATAATTTCAGATAGATCTAAAAAAAAGATTAATTCTAAAGACTTCTGATAATTGTTTTCATTTAGAAAAACTATCACACATATACAACATTTATAAGAAATAAAATACACAAACTTATATAAGTAAAGAAATAACAAAAGACTTAGAGATTTAAAATTATAGTCTATTTCAGAATTATAGTCTATTTCAGGGGCTGAATTATAGTCTATTTCAGGGAGCTGAAATAGACTATAATGCTAAATCTCTAAGTCTTTTGTTATTTCTTTACTTATATATTTGCTCTGTGACTCTAAAATTAAGAGCACACATTGAGCTCTCAAACTGCGACAGGTTTTTTAAATAAAACTCTTGTGTCGTAAGGAAGATTTCTTCTCTGGACTTTTGGATTATATATATATATATATATATATATATTAGTTTGTATGTTTTATATAAAATGTTCTTGCGTAAAATATTCTTAGAAAAAGACATTTGATTTTTACAATGATAAAAGCCAAGTATGATATAATAATCATACAGAATAAATGTGTTGAAATTATATATATATATATATATATATATATATATATATAAACAGTAAACAAATAATAGATGAATAATTGTCACTTCCCTTAATGCTTTAAAAATACTGTTGAAATATATAATATTCATAAAACTATATGTCCTTGTGTAAAAGATTATTAAGAATATACATTTGATTGTTATTATATTAAAAGCAAAGAATACTATTATAATCATACACAATAAAATTTACTGAAATTATATATATATATATATATATATATATATATATATATATATATATATAAACACGTGTATGTGAGTGTTAGAGTCTTATCTGATACTTTCATTATGACATCTAAACTTCAATAAGTTTTCTTACAGCTGACTTAAGAAAATATGCATTTAAGAAAGTCGTAAAAATTTACAAAAATCAAATGGGAAATTGTCTAATTACTACGAATATATGTTGTTTTTTTTTCTAAAAAACAAAAAAATTTAAAAAATAAAAAAAATGCTGAGCCATCAATATTCTACAGGGTCATCGAGACCCTTTAAATTCAATCGACTGCGAGACCACGACTCCCCAAGAATAAAAAGAAAAAAAAAAAGAAGAATCGGTACCTGTGTGCGTACGTGTGTATGTGTTTGTCGGTTAAGTGTACAAGAGCTTTAAAAGAGATTATATCAGCAAACCTTGATTGGATGAGAGAAACCAAATAATAATAATAATAATAAAAAAGCCCAAGAAAACAAAATCACGTTTTTCACCTACCACGGTAAAATTAGAGGAGCTGTCTTCATCCATTAGGTCAGCCTTGCAACTACTGACGATAGCAGCAGTAGTTGTTGTTGAAGAGCTGATGTTGTTGGGAACTGAAGCATTGGAATTAAGCAGCAATGGAGAAGACGAACGAGACACCACACAACGATTATCCTGACCACTATTCATCACATCAAATGAATCTTCTTCCAGGTCGGGCAGGTTAGCGTAACGCTTCATCTCGAAGCACGGCTCCTGTTTTATAAGCACTGGCTTTGCTAGACAGCTCAGTCGATGCCAAGTCACTTCTATGTGGCAGACTGACACTACCAGCTACTACTTTTTTTTTTAGTTTATTTTTTGTTTTATTTTTATGATTGTTAATATTATTATTATTTATAGATGATCAGTTGGACTGTGACACTTCGTTTCAAATTGAAGAAAACAGGTTTTTTTAGTTGGCTCTGGGTATGCTTGACGAACAAGTACGGATGGAAGTGGTAGTTAGGGGGTGTTGAAGAAAAGCCAAAAATAAAAAGAAGTTAAATTTATATGTATAAAAAGAATGTTAAAAAAAGGAGGGAACTGTCTTTAAGTTTTTAAAACACATATATCTTTTTATTATTATTATCATTATTATTATTATTAATATTAAAAATACTTGAAAGATAGAGTTCCAACTTTGTGTTTCATGAATGACAAAATACTTCCGATTTTTTAAAATTTTTTTTGTCTTTCTTTTTAAAGTAAAATTCTGTTTTTAATGTGACTGTGTGATAGCAGTGGCAAGCTGTTGGTCCCTTTTTTCCCCCTCTTTCTTTCTTTGTGGTGCAGGTATGGTAAATGTTAGTTCAGTTTCTTCCCTAACTGACCTTGTTTCGTATAGTTCTGCAATTCCTACTGCTGCTGCTGCTGCTGCTCTCCAGTTTCGCAACAGCTGCTCATATCTACCACTAACCACACCTCAAAATCCCAATCAAGTAGCAAGTGCGTAAATGTATAATAGCCCCGATAATCAACTTCTTTTTTTCCCCCTTTTCCCTTTCTCCTCAAATCTGAATGCACATGAAAAGACCCCGAATAAAGACAACCACGTTTATTTAAAAAAAAAATTCTAGTATCACTTGTAAAAAGAAAGTAGTATTTTATTTTCAAACTTAAAAAAACAAATCCAAGGCAGTGTAAAAAAAAGTAATTTTGTTCTAATAACGTTAAAATCTAATCTTTAACAAAGAAAACTAAAAGTGTTAAAAACAAAAAGAAACAGACTGTAATCTAATATTAATTTCATTAATCATTAGCATAAAATGCTGCAGTCTGTGTATGTAAATCTACACAGACACCCACGAGCTTTTTATTGATTCCCTATTTCACCAAGAAGACAAAGTCTCTCTCTTTCTCTCCTCTCTCTCTCTCTCTCTCAATACTTCAAAGCCTAAACTCGAGACTTTCTTCTTTCTTCCCCCCTTTTTTTTTTTAATTCACCCCTTTTCATTTTTTTTATCGTAGATAATATATACGATGTTACCTTTTTATTTCATCTTATTTTTTAATGCTTTAATTTCCCTATTTCACCAAGAAGACAAAGTCTCTCTCTCTCTCTCTCTCTCTCTCTCCCTCTCTCTCTCTCTCTCTCTGTCTCTGTCTCTTCTCTCTCTCTCTCTCAATACTTCAAAGCCTAAACTAGAGTATTTCTTTCTTTCTTTCCCCTTTTCAAATTTTTTAAAAAAATCATCCCTTTTCATTTTTTTTAACATAGATGATACATACGATGTTACCTTTTTATTTCATCTTATTTTTTTTTAATGCTTTATTGTAACCAAGAAAAGTTTTAAACTGATTTTTGTGCTACACTTAAAACATCAGCCCCACCCCCACCCCAAAACTTAGGATTTAATTCCAGAGAAAATAGTTTCAAAAGTTTTACGTTAAAGTATCTCGGTCTTCTATTGTCCAAAAGAAGCAGTTTCTCAAAAGTCATTTTTCCAGACCCCAACTTTCAATTTTAGAAAAAAAACAAGGAAAATGTGTACTTTAAGTAAAAGACAGTGTATATGTGTGTTTGTATGACACACACACTCACACTGCCTAAATATAGCTGAGTTAAGCAAGTAAAGATATTCATCGATTTTTTTTCAATTTTTTTTATTTATTTAAGACCATATATATATATATATATATATATATATATATATATATATATATATATATGTGAATGGTCTTAAATTTAAAAAAAAAAATTATTTATATATATATATATATATATATATATAGAATGGTCTTAAATTAAAAAAAAATTATTTATATATATATATATATATAATATATATATATATATATATATATATATATATATGAATGAATGAATGATCTGAAATTAAAATTTTGAGAATATATATATATATATATATATATATATATATATATATATATGAATGAATGAATGATCTAAATAAAATTTTTGAAATATATATAATATATATATATATATATATATATATATATATGAATGAATGATCTGAAATTAAAAATTTTGAGAATATATATATATATATATATATATATATATATATATATATATATATATATATATTATGAATGAATGAATGATCTGAAATTAAAAATTTTGAGAATATATATATATATATATATATATATATATATATGAATGAATGATCTTAAATTAAAATTTTTGGGAATATATATATATATATATATATATATAATATATATATATATATATATGAATGAATGATCTTAAATTAAAATTTTTGGGGAATATATATATATATATATATATATATATATATATATGAATGAATGATCTTAAATTAAAATTTTTGGGAATATATATATATATATATATATATATAATAATATATGAATGAATGATCTTAAATTAAAATTTTTTGGAATATATATCTCAATGATCTTGATCTAAAATTGAATATATATATATATATGTGTGTGTGTGTGTATGAATTATTTTTAAATTAAAAAAAAAAATTATATATATATTATTATTATAAAATGGATAAATCAGTACTGTAATTATTTGTACTAGCAAATATATGCAGCCTCCGGGTGCAAGTATTTCAGTTTTAATGTAATAAAATATCATATTAAATTAGAAAGGCTAATGAATTAAATAAGAATGCAGATAAAACTTACTCTTCCATCACTCTGGTCTTTCATTGCTAGATTTTGCTAATTTTACTATTTAGTTAAAATTAGAAAGTAAAGAATAAAATTACAGTTATTTCTTCTTGTTAATGGATTTCTCTTAAGATTTATAATCGAGATTTTAGCTCGGCTAGGAATCACAAGGTTCCTAGTTCGATACCGTTCCTCGCCAACTCAGCGTATGAGTAGCACAGGGATCTATGCGGTAAAGTGAGGAGCTGATGGTAGGTGTGGCGCTCCACCTCAGACACTAAAATAATTCCTTGGTCTAGCGCTAGTGAACAGGAGATAGACTCCCACGCTGTCTGGCTGATACTGACATTAGGCCGCCCCGACAACTTTACTTTTATATATTTAGTAAAATCAAATTTTTTATATCAATATGCAAATTAGCCTTCACATTCAGTGTGAATGGGAAGGCTAATTTGCATATTACCGCTATTTTGTTGTATATATAAATACAATTGTATGTTATTAGAATTTGCAGCAGCTAAATCAAATCTAAATTTAACATCTGTCTGTTTGTCTGACTAAAAATAAAAATTCATATACTTATATATTATGTTTTTTTAATGCAAAAAATTACACGGTATTTATAGAAATTACAGACATGTTCACACCAAAATATTACAATCTTGTGATAAAAATAAACTCAGACAAGAAGAAACAAAATTATAAACAAACACACTCATAGCTATTTCTTTGTATATATTTACCAACCCCTCCGCATGAGCAGGATGTGATACAAGGTCAATTTATTAAGCGAAGTTTAACAAGTTTGAATTCAGTTTTCCTTCTCCTAGACCGGTTGCCTAACCAAGGTTAAAAAGCCAAGACTGCCCTACTATTTACCCATAGCTGGAGTGAGAAGAGGATTCATACCTTTCCCAAGGTCATTAGCGCTAAATGAAAATGCAATTTCCACATCCAGGATTTGAACTCGGGGCGAGGAGTTCATTTCCTATGACTTTAACTGTTACACCACGCGCAATTTCTTTGTAGCAGTGTAAAACAGAAATATTTGTTACGCATTAGTTAGTTTGGACCTTAGATATTGAAGAATAATCAAACTAAGTTCCAATTACCGTTGAATTAGTAAGACACGGCAACAAGTGAATGTATCTTAATACAAACCCGTCTTGTTGCAATTCTACTGCAGAATGACAGGGTATTTATAAAACTCCACAATATCATTGAAACCAAGCAGCCAATCAGAACTCAAGGAAATGGAATCACCCAAATGCATGAATGGATCATTCTTGATTTCTATAAATACCAACTGTCTTGGACACTGCTTGAGTTGTGCTTAGCCAGTTGCTGTTGTTCAAACCAACAGTAGACTAACTGGCTCAATAGATATAACTTAATTTTGGTCATGCTGTCTCAAATATGGGAACACATAACTGGAAAAAAAAAGTTAATATTTAGTTCTTGTGTATGGTACATATATATATATATATATATATATATATATATATATATATATATACGTAAGTATATATTGGAGGCATGCATTGCATAATGGTTATCATCATAGGAAATGGAATTGAGTAATGTGAGTTCAAATCCTGGAAAAGGCTGTTTGTATTTCATTTTGTGCTAATGCCCATGGGAAGGCATGAATCCATCTGTCCTCCCCCCAGCTATGGATAAATAGTAGGGTAGACCGAATCCTTTAGCTTTGGTTAGGCAACCAGTTTAGGAGAAGGTAAACTCTGAATTCAAATCCACTTTACTCTGCTTGTTACATTCAATGCCTGATTTATACATTACCCATTCATACCTGCCTCAAAAAAGAAGCAGCCCCACATTGCATACCATGCCAAAAAACCCGACACAATCAAACACATTTAACAGAATGTAGCAACCTAAAACAAATACGAAAAAAATACTACCAAACAACAAATCTAAAACAGATATTCTACCAAATAAACCCAGAAAAACTACTCGGATACATAAAAGAAGCACACATCTACAACAAAATCTAAAAATCTTCCCAAAAAAATGAAAACACAAAAATATATGTTAAAAAAAATCATCTAAAAGTTTCATTCACAAAAAATATGTCAAAAAAAAAAAAAAAAAACCTTTAGAAAATTAAACATTATCACCAATTCATTTCAAAAACGTAGTCGGCATTAAATGACCCATTGAGGTTGATATGCCGTAAAACAAGAACAAAATCAAATCAAATCAAAATCAAAGACTGGGGGGGGGGTGATTCTATCTCATCCCATGGATCCATTTTACCCCACCCTCCCCCTACATTATTTTCATACATTATGTTCATTTTTTTCAATAATAAAAAATGATTTTATAATTATCATAGGTTTTATAAAGAAGGTCTGGGTGTCCATTTGGCAGGGGGATGGGTACAGGGCAATTACTCTGTTATAAATCAGTCCCTGGTCACATCCTGCCCATACAGGAGGGTATGGGTAAATATGCACAAATTAGATAAAGTATTGTGTAAATTGTTGCATTTAAAAACATAATGTAAACTATATAAATTCTTATTTTTAGTCAGTACAAACCGATAAAAAGTTGAACAAATGCTGAATTTAGCTGCTACAAGTACTAAAAAGTCAGCTTGCCACTTTTTTTTCTTCCCCCCAGAATGTTGTAGCTCAAAGTTAGGGTGTGTGTAGGGCCGATTTAGCCCAGTCGATAGAGCGTCCGACTAGGAACCACAAGATTTGGGTTCAATACCGGCCCTCGTTAACTCAACGTATGAGTAACACAAGGATCAGTGCAGTAAAGTGAGGAGCTGATGGTAGGTGTGGCGCTCCATCTCAGATACCAAAAACAATCTCCTTGGTCTAGCGCTAATGAAAAAGGGATAGACTCCCTCGCTGTCTAGCTGATACTGACTTTAGGCCGCCCTGACTGATTATACACAGATAATTATGGTATATGAATCTGTTTTCTCTGCTATATGACTAACATCAAAAACAAAGAAAGAAAATTTGAAAATGGTTAAAAAAAGAAAAAAAAGAAGATATACGAATTGGTATATCAGTCACATGACCTAATATCATTAAAAATTGAATTTGATACCAAGTTCAAATTTCTCATTGATATTTAAAATGTGACCGATTTTAAAAGTTACTGTCTATTATAAACGAGAGATTTTTTTTTTTTCCCCAGAATTTTTTAACACAAAGTTAGGTTTCTCTGAATGTTTGAGATGAGGCTTGAAGATTAGTATTATCTGCTTTATTCGGACTATTGTCCTCATCTTCATTGTTATCTACACTATTTCTCTGAATGTTTGAGATGAGGCTTGAAGATTAGTATTATCTGCGTTATTCGGACTATTGTCCCCATCTTCATTGTTATTTGTACAACGTTTCGGATATACCCTCCGGCCTTCTTCAGGTATTTCTTGTGATGGCTCCCGAATACGACAAGAAAGTTCCCGAGTTCGAAAAGAAGGTTCCCGAGTCCGACAAGAAATACCTGAAGAAGGCTGGAGGGTATATCGGCCGAAACGTACAAATAACAATGAAGATGGGGACAATAGTCCGAATAATGAAGATAATACAAAGTTAGGTGTATGAATGAGGGTCATTCAATAAATAAGGTGAATTTTGCCTCAGGAGTTTTGGTACAATTTACATCTTTTTCAAGGAAATCAGTAGTGGCTGGTTGGTTATTTTTATTTTACGTCATATCAACCTTTTTGGGGTTATTTAATGCTGAATCGAGTCATTTTGATATTAGATTGCTTACTGTACATGGTCATCCATGTAACTATTGAATAAGCTCATCACTGCTTAACTTCGGTGATCTAGCGGCAACCAGTGCTTTCCATTTGACTTAACCGTAAACCTGATGGGTTCAGAGCTTTTGTGTCTCAGAAGACTGTCAGCATGATCTTCTGCACTGACCGATGCACCTAGAATTTTTTCTTTACCGGAAAGTCAGTGTGTTTCCATGGACACTATTTTCGAATCAGGCTCATAGTAACAAACCCATGTTTAACACATTTGTAAATTTTTTTTTTTTTTACTAAAACATACTTGTGCATACACATAACACATTCTTCTGTAAATTTCACATGGTTTGCACTTTTCAGCCACCAAACATTTGATTTTATTTACAATCTATTGAGGAGTGATATTATATTCCACTATTAATTCAAAGTAATTTCCAAGAATCCAAATAAATAAAATTAAAAGAAAAATGTTTTTCTTTCAAAATCAAAACACAGTTCTCCTGGTTTGAACAGAGGTCTGTCATCAAATGTTTGGTGGCAGAAAAGTGCAAACCATGTGAAATTTACAGAAGAATGTGTTATGTTATGTAAATTTAAGTGGAATTAAATGTAAATGGCAATTTAAATAAATGAAAGAACTTATTTACTAAAAGTATAAGTAAATGAAATTGTTAATGAGATAATACGACTGGATAATTTGGAAGCTGAGAATATTATTCTTATTGTTTTGTATTATAAGTAAAAAGTAAAGTCGACGGGGCGGCCTAAAGTTGGTATCAGCCAGTCAGCGAGGGAGTCTATCCCCTTTTCAATAGCGCTAGACCAAGGAAATTGTTTTTGGCATCTGAGGTGGTGCCCACACCTACCATCAGCTCCTGGCTTTACCGCACAGATCCCTTTGCTACTCCTACGCTGAGTTGGCGAGGACTGGTATAGAACTAGAAATCTTGTGGTTTCTAGCCGAACGCTCTACCGACTGAACTAACCAGAAGATAAAATTTTAAAAAAGGAAGCCCATTATTATTATTATATTAACATTACCGACAAATAAAAACATAAGTTATCATAAAAAGGGTATCGCGTTTTTTTTTCTTTTTTTTTTTTTCATTTAATTCGTACATCTTTTAATCTTCAAACATCGCAAATCATGATTTTATTACAAAATAAGTTGATTTGGATTCATTCTCACCTTTTAGGCAGTAACATCTCCTCCACAGAAAACGTCGTTAATGCACGCATAGGAAAGGCATGGGCCGCTATAAATAGATTATCTATCATATGGAGGTCCAATCTCACAGACAAGCTAAAGAGACAGTTCTTCCAGGCCATTGTCGTGTCAGTGCTGCTGTATGGCTGCACCACCTGGACCCTAACTAAGCGACTAGAGAATAAACTAGATGGGAGCTGCACAAGAATGCTGCGGGTGATCATGAACAAGACGTGGAAACAGCATCCTACGAGAAAGCAGCTGTATGGCCACCTACCACATATCACACAAACCATTCGAGTAAGACGGACAAGACATGTGGGACACTGCTTGAGAAGCAAGGATGAACTCATAAGTGACGTCCTCCTGTGGAAGCCAGCACATGGACGGGCCAGTGTGGGCTCACCAGCAAAAACGTACGTTGATCAGCTCTGTGCGGATGCAGGATGCTGCATAGAGGACCTCCCGAGAATGATGAGCGATAGGGACGGATGGAGAGAGATTGTCATGGATATCCGCGCTGAAAGCGAGACATGATGATGATGGTGATGAGTTATTAAAAATTTGTACTTTTTATTTAATTTTAAGACCGTTTATTTTTATGGTAGTAAGAAGTGGTGATAGTGATTATCAGTTATGGGTTTGAAATGGTAATAATTAAAGAGGGTGGGTCAACTCACACTTGGCGCTCTTAGAAAGGCTAAAAGCATATAGGGAGTGTTTAGTTAAGATATATATAGTGAGGGTTAAATTGATATGCAGAACTCAAGAGAGGGATTGGTGACTTTATGACTTAATTGCCAATTACTGCTAATTGAAGGGATGAAAATGATTTTTTTTTCAAACATAATTTAATCATAGACCTAAGGAATAACTAAGCATAAATTCATTAAACTAAACAGTAAAAAAGCCTATAGGATCTAAAAAGTCATTCGCTCAGCTTTAGTATATATATATAACTGAATCAAACATCAAAAACTGAAACGGCCAATTAGAAAGGGTAATTTTCAACGAAGCAATATTCAAAGTGGAGAAGTTCCAACATGTGGTTTATGTGGAAGAGTATGTCTCTCCAGGGCTGGCCTGGTGAGTCATCTGAGAAAACACAGGAATGGAGAGTCAAATACAACTGGCATATAAATATGATGATAAAAAAAAAAATTTAAAAAAAAAAAAAAAAAAAAAAGGGAAAAAGCAGGAAATGGTCTTACTCGAATCACGAGTTGACAGCCATCATTATATATATATATATATATATATATATATATATATATATATATATATATATATAAGAGAGAGAGAGAGAGAGAGATAGAGAGAGAGAGTCTTATCTTTATCCCTTTACATCAAACTGGATCTTGGTAAGATCTTCATGAATAGTTATATTTACCTTGGAAATTATTTTAAAACTAATTGTGAAATATAATATCCTTCAAATAGAATAGATTATAAATAAAATAAAAAGTTATTTTATTTTTTGAATTGTTAAGTGACTTTTGCACCACCCTGTATATGTATGTGTGTGTGTGTGTGTGTGTGTGTGATATATTACGCACAACCATATATAAACAAATAGCGTCTAATCTTCTTTGCGTAGAATTTTTTTATTTTTATTATTATGCAGCCAAATAAATGTTTCCGACTGCAACTATATTGATTTTGGCGACTTAGAAAAAAAAAAAAAAAAAAAAAAGAAAATAAAACACAAAGAAAAAAAAAAAAAGAAGCTAAAAGCAAGTTGTTTAACCTCCAATAAGTCGGCTTGTTTGATCATTGGTTATATTTGGAATATTGCTTATTGGTGACATTTTGGCCAAAATCCATTTGCAAATTACAATTTTGGGGATACAGCATTATTTAAATTCAAACTACTTAACCAACATTTAATTCAGTAATAACAGATGAAAAACAAAATTAAAATAAATCCATAACATAATGAACTAATCAAAATAGAATTTTCTTTTGAAAATCAGAGGGAGGCAAACATTTCTATCGATAGCAAATCATTTACCATGTTACTGCTGCCCTTGATCAGGATTGAACCTGCAATCCAGAGATAACTGTCACTTAGAACTGTCTTAACCTAACTACCTTATCCACTAGGTCATGTGTCCAAAAAGAAGGTTCCCGAGTCCAACAAGAAATACCTGAAGAAGGCCGGAGGGCATACCGCTCGAAACGTTGTACAAATAACAATGAAGACGAGGACAATAGTCCGAATAACGCAGATAATACTAATCATCAGGCCTCATCTCAAACATTCAGAGCAATAAATTTGAATTATTTGGGCTATTGTCCTCATCTTTATTGTCAGCTACACAATGTTTGGGCCGATGATGACAGATTTGCTCTTTTTCCTAAACCACTGTCATCAGGCCTAGAAAATATACTGGTTGCATTTCCTACAGAGAAGTAAGATCCTACCCCCCACCCCCAAAAAAGGGCATGCTGGATATGACACTAAACTGTATCAATGGGGCCTTTCTAGGCCCCAATGATACTGATTGTATTCCTTGCAGAGGGGTAAGATACTAACGCCCTACCACACCCAAAAAGGGGAGCACTGGATATGACACTAAACTGTATATATATTTACCAACCTCTCCGGATGAGCAGGATGTGACACAAAGTCAGTTTTATTAAGCGGAGTTCAACAGGTTTGAATTCAGAGTTTTCCTTCTCCTAGACCGGTTGCCTAACCAAGGTTAAAGAGTCCAGTCTGCCCTACTATTTATCCATAGCTGGAGGGAGAGTAGGATTCATACCTTTCCCAAAGGTATTAGCGCTAAGTGAAAATGCAATTACCACATCCAGGATTTGAACTCGGGACGACGAGTCCATTTCCCATGACTTTAACCATTACACCACACGCTTCCCTAAGTAGATGCTTAACCAACAGAGCTAAACATACACACAGACATACAGACATTGCATTTTACATAAAATAGCAATGAAGGGTATTCCACACTCGCCAGAGCTCCAGAATTGTGACTTCACCATTAAATGCAGTTCGTCATACCCAGGACATTAAGACCCTCAGCTACTGCCTTCTAGCACATAGATGATAAATAGTGTTGGGTGTTTAATAGATATCTATTCATTATCTATTAATAATGGAGATTGTCTGTATTTCTGTCTGTAACAAAAACTACGTCACAGCTTACGTCACAATATTCTTATGCTATATACACCCAAAATTTGAGTAAGCAATTTTAAAAATTGTTTTTTACTTTCATGCTTTTTTTTTCAAGGTAACAAGAAGTTAACTAAAAAGTTTACAAATAAATAAATACCTACGATTTTGTGGAAAATTGATGTGGAGAATATTCAAAATAATTGTTTGATTATTACATGCATGCAACATTTTATTTGAGAGGGACGGGGCTCAGTTTTCATTTCAAATTGTTTTATTTTTTTTTTTACTCCTTTAATAAATATGAGGATTTGTCTTGCTTATGATACAAACCTCCTGACATTGAATTTTTAACTCCCACCCTCTCAGGCAATGTCTTTCAAAAAGTAATTTTTACGACGCCCAGAGGGTGTTTTCTGTTGCTAGTTACTTTTAAAAAATCATAGCACATGCCTAGATTATTATACAGTATTTTGAGATTCCTATGGAAACTATTTGTACTTTATTAAATTTTGCAACCATTCAATTTTTGCAGAGATACACCGCATGCCATCCTTGCAATGGTATCTGAAATTCCAGCTTTTCTAATCAGGTCATTTTGTGCATGATCTCCTCTACAGTATCAAAACAGTAACTCTTCAGCTTCTGGAAGAAGAAGAAGAAGTTGCTGGAAGTTGAAATTGGTGAGTAGGATAGGTGTGAAGTGACAATAGTGCTAGTGTGGCACAAGAATACATGTACTATCACAATCGAGCACTCGGTTCCCATGACACCAGGTTGTTCAGAAGAACTTGACATCAACAGTCTGGCGCTGAGAGACAAATCCAGAGTCAGTACTAGCTGAAGGTCATCCTAACCTTTTGATCATCTTCTAGTCATGTTCTGTGACTGAAAACACCGCACTTGGCTTGTTGCTACATTTTTTCTGCATCAATATTTCAGAGGGTCCATTGCCAAGTTTAAAACTGAATTTTGGCTCTCTGGCTCAAGTTTAAGGTCCGCCCTGAAATTGCAAATGCGTAGTCACAAGAAATATGTGTAACACATGTCTAAATTTCTCTGAAATTTTTTGGATGAGACTTGATAATTAACCAAGGTTAAAGAGCCCAGTATTCCCTACTATTTACCCATAGCTGGAGGGAGAGTAGGATTCATACCTTTCCCTAGGGTATTAGCGCTATGTGAAATACAAACAGCCTCATCCAGGATTTGAACTTTTTGGTTAATTTAATGTAGCGCTAGACCAGTGAAATGGTTTTGCTAAATTGGAGTGCCACACCTACAGTCAACTTCTGATACTTTACTGAACAGATCAGATTACCCAAGCTGTGCTACTCATGCGCTGAGTTGATGGGGACTAGTATCAACCCAGAACCTAGCACTAGACCAGTGAAATGGTTTTGCTAAATTGGAGTGCCACACCTACAGTCAACTTCTGATACTTTACTGAACAGATCAGATTACCAAGCTGTGCTACTCATGCGCTGAGTGATGGGGACTAGTATCAAACCCAGAACCTAGCACTAGACCAGTGAAATGGTTTTGCTAAATTGGAGTGCCACACCTACAGTCAACTTCTGATACTTTACTGAACAGATCAGATTACCCAAGCTGTGCTACTCATGCGCTGAGTTGATGGGGACTAGTATCAAACCCAGAACCTAGCGCTAGACCAGTGAAATGGTTTTGCTAAATTGGAGTGCCACACCTACAGTCAACTTCTGGATACTTTACTGAACAGATCAGATTACCCAAGCTGTGCTACTCATGTGCTGAGTAGATGGGGACTAGTATCAAACCCAGAACCTTGCGATTCCCAGCTCTACTGACATAGCTAAACTGACCCCTAGCAGTTATAAGTTAGACTTATTTGAAATTTATTTAAAATAAGTAAAAAAATGACACCACAAAACACAATCACATTTTTTTGTCGCTTGTTATATCAAGTGTAGTACTTAATAAATCTGAAACAAGTCCATTTCCCATGACTTTAACCATTATACCACTCGCTTCCCTAAATTCTTTCGATTAATCCATCTTCCAGTTATTAAAGTGAATGTTTTGATATATCTGTTCAATAAATCCTCCTTGTGATATCACGAGTTCTATTAAAATCTACTTGTGCAATATTAATAATTGCACAATCAGAAATATATTGTAGAAATTGCATTAAAAAAAATTGTAATCTCAATCAATAACGTCATTTGAGAGGAAACGTTTTCATGATAAATTCTTTGAGATTATCACAATATTCTAGGTCAATCCAAACTTCATTATTCAGATTTAATCATAAAAGTCACTTTAACAACTGGAAGATGGATTCATTGAAAGAATTGTTTAAAAGAAAGAAGAATAAAAATAAAAATAGAATTTTAAAAAAGAAATAAGATTTAATAACAAAAATGTTTTATTTCAGAATTTGTAAAAAAAGAATAAGAATGAAAATGAAAATGAGAATGAGAATAAGAAATATGAGGAAGATAAGAATGAGAATAGGAAAAAGATTGAGACATAGAAATAGAGAATAAAAAGCATGAGGTAACAGAATTGGGAAAAAGAAGAATAGGAAGAAAAAGAAAAAGATAAAGACAAAAAGAAAGAAAAAAGGGGAAAAAAGAAAGAAAAAAATAGAAAAAAAAAATTTTTTTTTTAAAAAGAAGAAATTTAAGAAAAAAAAGAAGAAATTTAAGAAAAAGAAAGAAAAAAAATGAATGAAAAAATAGAAAGAAAAATTTTTTTTAAAAAGAAGAAAAAAAATGAATGGAAAAAAGAAAAAATGAATGAAAAAAAAAAGAAAGAAAAAATGAATGAAAATGAATGAAAAAAGAAAGAAAAAATATTTTATTTCAGTATCTGAAAAAAAAAAAGAAAAGAAAAAGAAGAATGAGAAGAAGAATGGAGAAGAAGATAAAGGGTATTAAGAATAAGAATAAAAATAAAAAGAATGAAGAATAAGAATGAGAATTAGGAGAATGAGAAGATAATTCTTTTTAATGGGGAATATGAAGAATAAGAATAAGAAGGAATAAGAATAGGAAGGAATAAGAATGAGAATTAGGAATAACTAGAATGAGGAATAAGAAACAAAAGATAAAAATGAGATGAAAAAGAAAATATCTTATTATAATGGAGATTGTGTGTTTTTCTGTCTGTAACCGAAACTATATTACTACTCAAGTTACAATTCCCTTAGTTATTGACATCACATTCTCAATGATTTTATTTTTTATTTAAACCACAATTATTAATAAAATTGTTTTACATTATTAATACTGTTAACCATATCTACATACTAACAACATGCAATTATATTTATATATACATCAAAATAGCGGTTTACAGTGTGAACGGGAAGGCTAATTTGCATATTGATATTAAAAATGTGATTTTAATAAATATGTGCTTAGTATTATTGATTTCTAATTGTTTGGTTTTATTTTAATGAATATAAGCAAAAATCTCTTCAATGAATCTTAAATGAAATCCATTAACAAGAAAAAATAACTGTCATTTTATACTTTACTTCCTCTTTTAACTAAATACTTAAATTAGAAAAAATAACAATGAAAAACGGAAGTGATGGAAGAGTAAGTTTCAGTTGTTCTAATTTTCGATTATACTCCCTCTGTTTCAAATCATTTTATTTGCATTCTTATTTAGTTTCATTAACCTTTCTAATTTAATATGATATTTTATTACATTAAAACTTAAATACTTGCACCCGGAGGGTGCATATATTTGCTAGTTATTATAATGGAGATTGTTTTTTTTCTAACTGAAGCTGAAACTAAAAACTGACTTCCCAATTACTTTTGTTATATACGTTATATTCTCCAAACAGAAATCAAATGGAACACGTTTGTTAACTAATTATTTTGAAATATTAGTTTTCTATTCAGCAATATAATTCATAAAACAATTGACGTTTATCATCCGTTTTACAAGTTAATTTTTTTGGCATCTTGTTTTGTCCTGGAATTGGTCCAACAGGTGCACTAATCAATGGTTGTGTTTTGCTGAATACGCATCAGCCCTTGGCATTGCAATGGGGGCAAATTACAAGGTGTTTCATAAAGGAATGAACCCCTAAGGATTGACAAGACAGATTTACATGCACAGAAATTTTATGCTCCCTTTTAGGGGAGCTACGTAGGGTATTACTGTTATTATCATAAGAAATGGACTCTGAGTGTACCACAACACTGATGGAAGTAATATCTGAACTGCAAGGGGGACTATGTTGAAAAATAAACTTCATTTGGTCCATTCCATGAGAGTATCTTGGTTAACCTATGAACTTTTCAGCCAATTCTTGTAGTTTTTTTAAAACTATAATTGTTATCAAATAGGAATATTTACTTGAAACCATGTAATTGCTCATCCCCACCTTCCATTTGGCATTAAATAACCCGATGAGGGTTGACATGTAGCAAGTAAAGTCGTCGGGGTGGCCTAAAGTCGGTATCAGCCAGACAGCGAGGGAGTCTATCCCCTTTTCACTAGTGCTAGAGATTGTTTTTTAGCGTCTGAGGTGGAACGTCACACATTCCATTAGCTCCTCACTTTACTGCACAGGTCCCTGTGTTACTCATACGCTGAGTTGGCAAGGGCCGGTATCGAACCAGAAACCTTGTGGTTCTCAGGCAGACGCTCTACCGACTAAGCTAAACTGACCCTTGACATGCAGTAAAACCAACTTATTAACCAAGTCTTGACCCTATGTCAACTGGTACTTCAGCCAGTAAGAATAATTATAGATCTAGAAAATTGATTAAAATACATTAAAAAATATCAACTGCTCTCTGACGTGTCAAATTGACCCCCTCCCTCTATATTTAACACAATGAAACTTGAATAAAAGTTAATATTATCTTCAAAATTTTTGGACCTTTCAAAAGAAGAAACATTAAAAATTTCCTGATGATTTAAAAAAAAAAATTTTTCAGCTTACGGAAATAATGAAAATTATTTTATTATAATTATACATTTTTTCATGCTCAGAATTGCGGAGACATGGAATAAACTGCCTGTGTCTGTTGTAGGCTGCTGAAGCACTGAATCTTTCAAAGCCTCCATGCTTCCTGTAGTCCGCCGACACTATACCTGATGCCACTCTCCACGTACATATGCACACACGCGCACACATGCATGCATATTACTACTGTAAACTGTTCATGTTCCTGACACTAATACATATTCTGTGTACTTGACATGAGACTTTGATGAGTTGTGGTGCACCTGAGCACTGTACACAATAAATTTCATTATCATACCTTTCCCAAGAGTATTAGTCCAAAACTGCATGTAATAGTGTGATTGGAGTTTGAATAATTACATGAGAAGATTTCTTTGAAAAAAAAATTTTTTTTTTCTTGGAAATTCAATTAAAAAGACAAGTAAAAGTCTGACAAAGAATAATAATTATGACATTTTTTTAGCAGAATTCAGAATTCATTGGTTTTTTTTTACTAAAATAAATGGTAAAGAAAAACAATTTCCTCATAAATTTCTACCATAAAATAAACTAAACCCTCATTTTATGTCCATGTTTTTGCAATAAATGTTTTATTTTTCTTGCATCCGTTATTTTACAATACTAAATATTTTCTTGATTCTTTATTCTTTAACAAATAAAGAAAATATATTTAGTATTGTAAAATAACGGTGCAATAAAAATAAAATATTTATTGCAAAAACACGGACAAAAATATTCAGTTTATTTTATGGTAGGAATTTATGAGGAAATTGTTCTTCTTTACCAAATAAATCACGTATAGAATAATATTATGACATCTTTTTTAGCAGAATTCAGAATTTATGATTTTTTTTCTAAAATAAATCTTGCATAGAAAAAATCTTTTGATATAATTATTCAGACTTATCTTTATAGAAAAAATTTTTAAAATCTTATTTATCACTTCATTTTTTTTCTTATTTCATTAAATGAAATAGTGAGGGGGTAGACCTTGTAAAAAAAAACCCAAAAAAAACAATATTTCCCCTAATTGGTTTGGTTTGTTTTTGTTTGTTTTATGGCATATCAACCTCAGTGGGTCATTTAATGCTGACAAAGTTTTGAAATAAATTAATTCTTAATGGATAGGCAATTTTTTTTATAAACAATAATTTGGATTATTTTGATTATTCAGACTATTGTCCTCATTTTATTGTTATCTACACAACATTTTGGCTGATATGGTTTTGGTTTAGTTTGGTTTTATTTTGTTTTATGGTATATCAACCTCAGTGGGTCATTTAATGTTGACAAAGTTTTGAAATAAATTCATTCTTAATGGATAATACAATTTTTTTTATAAACACATTTTTCTATTTAACCCATAGATGGGATCCTAACAGGTACTACCACTCAGGGTCAGAGTGGACTAGGGAGCAATGGTGATGAAGGGATGCTCCACATTCCCCAGACTTCCAGAACTGGAACTTACCATCAGATAGAGTTTAACAGGACATAAAGACTCTCAGCCACTGCCTTCTAGCATGTATATAATAAAAAGGGTAGGGGGTTGCCATAAGGGCAATAGGGTTGGGACAGTCATATAGGTGCTAGTATTTCCCCTAATATATTTAGGAAAAACCTATTTTGAACATAATTTCATCAACAGGTAATAAGTATTGAAATTTGTGAAAATTTGACTCTTAATTGATTTTTCATAGAATCTTTAAAAACCCTGTTTGTCGTAACTTGTTTTTGGCTACATTAAATTTCAATTGATTCAATAGTTTAAACATTGTTTTCATTCATAATTTTCATTATTTCCTTAAGCTGAAAATTTTTTTTTTTTTAAAGTCATCCAGAGTTTTTTTAATGTTTTTTTTTTCTTTTGAATGGTAAAAACCCTGTTGTCGTAACTTGTTTTTGGCTACATCAGATTTCAATTGATTCATTAGTTAAAAAAATGTAAACATTGTTTTCATTCATAATTTTCATTATTTCCTTAGGTTGAAAAAATTTTTTTTTTTTTAAATCATCCGGAGTTTTTTTTAATGTTTTTTTTCTTTTGAATGGTCCAAAAATTTTGAAGATAATATGAACCTTTATTCAAGTTTTGTTGTGTTAAATATAGGGGGATGGGTAAATTTTCACGACAGATTGGATGTCCCTAGCTTTCGATAAGCGTCTTTGTGGCTTGTATACATGGGTTTTTTTTTTTTTTTTTCATTCGGCTCAAATAGTTTTGTCGATTCCTGTGTTATTATTTTTAGTTTACAAATGACTCATAATTGTCTAATATGTTCCAAGTTGTGTTATTAACCTGATTTTGTGCCATTCTAGTGTGCCAAAGCTTACGTAAAAAAAAATAGGTGTATAATCAAATGTGTTGTATACGTTTTGTCTACTCACAGCAACTGCCATTCTCCGCACAAGCAGGAGAGAGCGCACAAGATATTTTGGTTTAATAATTAAATACTATTTGCTACAAGCCTTGGACGTGTTTTTCTTTCTTCCCATTCGTCTTCAGCCAGCACTGTTAAATAGAGATTATACCCTTAAGGAGCTTCGTATGAGAACAACAAAGTTGAAGAAGTACAAGAGTCGAGATTTAACTGGCTTCCCATTGGTTGGAGGGAGGGAGTAGTTTTAACACCGGGGCAGTTTAACACGGGTGTATATATGTGCGCAAGAACCAATAATGGCTTAGTTCCATTGACCAGAGTCATTTTTATTTTTTATTTGGCTCAAATAGCTTTGTCTAGGGCTGGTTAGCTCAGTTGGTAGAATGTTTGGCTGGGAATCACAAGATTCCTGGTTTGATACCGCCCTCGCCTCAGTGTATGTGTAGCTCAGGTATCTGTGCAGTAGATTAAGAAGCTGATGGTAGGTGTGGCGCTCCACCTCAGATGCTAAAAACAATCTCCTTGGTTTAGCACTAGTGTAAAGGGGATAGACTCTCTTGCTATCTGGTTGATACCAACATTTTTTTTTACTTTGCACTTAAAATTTGTACCGGATACATAAAATTCAATTTGCAATAAACTCTTTCCACAATAACATGACACTTCCTGAGGAAATAGAGACTGAATTTGGTTACTGACTATAGTCAGCAGGTACGAATAGCATTAACCTACTGCTGATTTAGTGAGAAAGAAAGTGGGTCAATATAAAATATTCAAGATGGAATAAAATGGCAAATATTTTTAGCATATTATTCTTTTTTTCTTTTTTTTCTTCTTTTTTTTAGAAAGGTAAAAATGCAGCTTGAACATTAAAAAACAAAGCGGTGTGCACTTTATGAAAAAAATTTACACAGCACATTTGAGAACGACTGTCCTAAAGATGTTCTTTGAAATGAGTTCCCTCCTTCCACCACACATTTTTTTTCCCCTGTGAAATATTTTTCTATTATCTTTTGAAAAGCTTAGTGTAGAATTTAAAACAAACAAAACAATGTTTAGGTGGATGAGAAACAGCAACATGCCTGCAGGTGAGATCTTACCTTGTTATATCAACATCTTTATTAACAGAAAGGTTTACACAATGCGTTGAAAAGTAAGATAAACAAAAGGGAGCATTAAAGATTGTTTTGTTTTCTTTTTATGTTTTTTTTACAATTCACATAAGTTGAATTGTAAGGTGCCCATATATGTTGTTATCACTTTTTACAAAGGACAGAGAAAAATAAATAAATAGAAAAGATATACAATTTTTATCTATAGAAAGATCACACACATACTGTGCTGTCAGTAACACTTGCATTAATTCCTGACATTATATATATATATATATATATATATATATATATAAAAAAACATGAGAATTTTAGTGATAGATATGAACAGATTGAGAAAAAAGAGATAGATATATACTTGAGATAGATACATTAAAAGATATGAACAGGTGGAGACATATTATGATCAATTATATTAATCTATTATAATACATAAATAAATATGAACTACTTATATATACATTATGATGTGACACACACTATATATATGTCAAAAGAAAGGAAACGAATCCGACGGTATGAGTATAGATAAAAGGATATGAAAACAACACAATATGCTGTTAAAGTGAAAACATTTTATTATATATTCATAGCTAATATTGAACAATATTTCGATTTTATAAAAATCATCTTCACAGCTTGTTTATACTCCATACTATCAAGAGTGGAGACGAAAGTCATATGAATTCAAAACAAAAACCTTGATATTGCAAAAAAGTGATATGAATTTTTGCAACATCAAGGTTTTTGCTTTGAATTCATATGACTTTCGTCTCCGCTCTTGATAGTACATATTGTGTTGTTTTCATATCCTTTTATCTATACACATATATATAACAAAAGTGAATTTTAAATTTTCAAATATTTTTAAACAATGCCTAAGCTTGTCATTACTAAATCAAAATTCAATAAAAACGTTTAATTTTCATAAACTTCAAAGCTTATTCTTAATCTAGATAGTTTAATCAGTCTTGAAATTAATACTAGTTAGACTAAATAACTCCTGATGATGGCCTAATGTTGAAACTGCTCGATATTAATAACAAATTAATAAGAATTATTTACCCATGTTTATGTGCTGATGTTTTCATTCACACACACAAATTTATATATATATAAGTAAAGAAATAACAAAAGACTTATAGATTTTGCATTATAGTCTATTTCAGGGAGCTTAGACAAAGTGTCTAATTATCCCAACGCATCTGATGAGTTGAGAGAATTAGACACTTTGTCTAAGCTCCCTGAAATAGACTATAATTCAAAATCTCTAAGTCTTTTGTTATTTCTTTACTTATAAATTTGCTCTGTGACTCTAACAATAAGAGCACACATTGAGCTCTCAAACGGCGACAGGTTTGGAAGATTTCTTCTATGGACTTTTGGATTATATTATATATATATATATATATATAGTTAAGAATTAATGAAAAAAATGAATGAATGAATGAATAGAATAAAAATTGAATAGAATAAATGAAAAAGATCTTTTCCAAAGAACCTCTCTTAAAAGAAAAAATAATAATAATTTTTAAGAGAGTCCCTGAAAAATTTTTTTTTTTTTTTTTTCTTTTAAGAGGTCCTTTGGAAATATCTTTTTCATTTATTCCATTCATTTCATTCAATTTTTATTCTATTAATTAAAGATGAATTTATTAAGATGAGTTTATGATGATACTTAAACGTTTCGGCTTATCTAAAACCTTCTTCAGGACAATATAATAAAAAGAAGAGAAAAGGATTTTTTTGTTGTTCAAATGGTCATGGATGTTTTTAAATGACTTGAATTAGAAATGTGTATTGAGAAAAAGGCTTTTAACCATTACCTATATATATATATATATATATATATATATATATATATATATGTAAGATAATCCAAATGCCTGGTAAGTAAGGGATGATTCTATTTGAGATCATCAAAATCTCACTGTACAACCATACTGTATGCTATTGTAGGTGCAAACATATATATTCATACAAGGATTTTTATGAATCTCTAAGAGAGCTCAATGTATAATAACCAATAAATTAGATTATACAGAGAGCAATATTTAACTTTCAAAGAATTTTGAAATAGAGGGTAAAAATGAACAATATCAATAAAATCTTTGAAAGTATATATATATATATATATATATATATATATATATATATATATATTATATATATATGTGTGTGTGGTGTGTGTGTGTGTGTGTGTTGTGTGTGTTCTTAATTGAAGTCATACCTAATTTTGAAAATTAATTAGTTAATAATTAATGAATTTAGCGGGCATATATGTTCAAAAGTAAGGCTAAACAAATTGAGAAAATGTCAATTTATTTAGCCTTACATTTGAAAATATATACCCACCTAAATTCATTAATTATTAACTAATTAATTTTCAAAAATAGGTATGACTTCAATTAAGCACATATCCTCCAAAAATTGTCGGCTAAAAAGGCCATATCAAATAAACACATTGTTTATTTACTCACTCTCATATAAAAGAGAGAGAGAGAGAGAGAGAGAGAGAGAGAGAGATTAATGAAGAAGTCTTCAAATTTAATTTTTTTTAAACTGTCTCCTTCAATTTGAGTCAAATTTTTTGGCAAGGATAAATATATACAGAAACTGCTAAAAGAAATTCCTGTTGAATTAAGAGAAAATATAAAACATATGACACTATCATCAATTCAATAGCAAATTAGACATGTTTTGTTTTTTTTTTTCAAATAGAAAAATAGAAGAAGTCAATTCACTTTTAAAATAAAAATAAAAAGTCGAGCAAAAATGAGTGAGGCGATATTTTCTTATCTTTTTTCTTTTTTTTTTGACACTTAGATTGACTTACCTCGTCCGTTAGGGAATATTTACTTGAAAGAGACTCCGTTCGATTAAACCATGTGGGCATTGTGTCGGGTCCCAACTCAGTTATCCAACCAATGGTAAAAGACGGAGGCTTACCCCAAACGACACAATAAGACGTAGATGTAACTGACATCAGTTGATGAAGGAACAAATCGTATTCAACTGGTGCATTTCTACGCGACAAAAACGCACTTTGCCATTGACGACTAATTCACCTACAACCTGTTACCTGGCATACTGAAGCAATGACAACAACATAGGTGACATGTTTTGTCTACCTACTCATTATCCTTAAAGTATATACTTTTCATCTTTTAACGTGTATGTATATGTCTCTAAGTGAGTGAGTGTGTATATGCACGCAGCCCCTATATATAGATATATATATATCAGACATTTTTGTAGCATTTGATACCAAGTATGAGTAAACGTAAATGTTTCAGAGATACACACTTAAAAAATATCACAAAACTACAAACAAGCATATATGGATGTGAGCGTGTTTGTGTGAGTATATATATATATATATATATATATATATATATATATATATATATATATATATATATATATATTTACCAACCCCTCTGCACAAGCTGGATGTGACACAAGGTCAATTTATTAAGCGGAGTTCAACAGGTTTGAATTCAGAGTTTTCCTTTTCCTAGACTGGTTACCTAAACATGGTTAAAGAGCCCAGTCTGCCCTGCTATTTACCCATAGCTGGAGGGAGAGTAGGATTCATACCTTTCACAAGGGTATTAGCGCTAAGTGAAATACAATTACCACGTCCAGGATTTGAACTCTGGGCGACGAGTCCATTTCCCATGACTTTAACAATTACACCACACACTTCCTATATATATATATATATATATATATATAAATAGATAGATAGATAGATAGATAGACAGACAATCAAAATTGAATGGTTTAAAAACTACCAACTTAAGTTTCTCACAGTAGCCCGAATCTTCAGGACCCTGAAGATTCGGGCAACTGTGAGAAACTTAAATAGGTAGTTTTTAAACCATTTGGTTTTAATTGTCTATTTAGCTCTTTATATTGAGCACGTTTTAATCAGTTTTAGTGAAAAAATCCCCAAGTAAAAAAAATTGTATACTTATTTGTGTAGTGGATTTAATGGTAACTGCGTTTATATATATATATGAGAAGTAAACAAACAGACGATGTGTTTTAATATGGATTTTTTAGCCGACAATTTTTGGGAGAATATGTGCTTAATTGAAGTCATACCTAATCTTTGAAAATTAATTAATTAATAATTAATGAATTAGGCGGGAATACATATTCAAATGTAAGGCTGAACAAATCAAGAAAAATCAATCTCTCTCTCTCTATATATATATATATAATTGCTAAAGAAAAGGCTTAAAAATTGGTCATTTTGTGGTTATAGATCTATTTCTACCCACAGCTATCAGTGTATATCATCAAACCGCTGACTTTATTGGAAATGGTAAACAGAAAATTCACAAGGTTTTATATACAATTTTCCTGGGAAATCCTGAAAGGTTTCGATTACAGTTCTTCTCATCTTAGGAGGAAGTGTCTATGGTTAGGGATTAGTTTGCCAGAGGGTCTCTGGTTTTGTCCCTTCAATAAATTTTTATTATTCAGTGGAATTGGCCACCTTACGTCTCTGACCCTTGGATTATCTATTTTTTTTATACTTTTTAAATTCTTTTACTGGTCATTTCTGCAGGGGTGCAGTCAGTGTATTCTAAAACCCCAGTCGACAAGGCTGTCCTGATCTGTGATTTCTACACATTCAAACCAGCACCAATAGACTGCATGTTCAAAGATGACATTAACAGCATGCAATGAATACTCTAATTCAAAATATTCATCGATCAAAGAAAACATTGTATAATTAATGACACGGTCGTGCGTACATCGTCCAAAAATGACCAACAAAGGCCAAAAGTACATGCACTCCATTTATAACATTCAGAAATTCAGCACAATTATTAAACATTCATTCACAGTTGTAACATCTTGAACATAAAAAGGCTAATATAAAATTCAGCTCTGAATATTTCTCTTTAATAAAATATGCAGACAATATATATATATATATATATATATATATATATGAGAAGTAAATACACAAGCGATGTGTTTATGATATGGATTTATTTAGCCGACAATTTTTGGGAGAATATGTGCTTAATTGAAGTCGTACCTAATTTTGAAAGTTAATTAATTAATAATTAATTAATTAGGCGGGCATACCTATTTAAATGTAAGGCTAAACAAATCGAGAAAAATCAATCTCTGTATGTACATTTCGGCCAATTAGGCCTCATCAGCAGAGCTTTTGAATTTAAGAAAGTAAAATACAAATTGCACAAGGCGGTCTTTCTATCTATAGCTCTGCTGATGAGGCCTAATAGCCGAAATGTACATACAGAGATTGCTTTTTCTCAATTTGTTTAGCCTTACATTTAAATAGGTATGCCTGCCTAATTAATTAATTATTAATTAATTAACTTTCAAAATTAGGTACAACTTCAATTAAGCACATATTCTCCCAAATATATATATATATATATATATATATATTGGTTTGGTGGTTGGTTTTGAAGGCTATCACAATGCAAGTGTAAAGAAAAATAAGGTAACTATGGTGTAGTTTGTTAACCTTTAATTCATTCTTAATCTTAATATTTCGAGATAAAAATTTCTTTGACAGAAGATTTCTGAAACTGAAGCTGTTGTTAGTGATCGTCCATATGATATAAGCAATGACATAGTTTCGGTTACAGACATATAGACACCGAATTTCCATTATAATAAGATATTAACTTACTCAATTTTGAATTTAAGAAAGTAAAATACAAATTGCACTATATTTGTAATCACTTTTGCTGTTTAAGATCAAACAGTGCCTGGAGGGATTTAAAACTCAAGAAATATGGCCGTTGACCAAATTGTAACTAGTTGAAGACAATTTTGGAACTTAACTGTTCAGTAAAAAAAAAGAAAACAGTTTTTTTTCTCTGATTAAAAAAAATTATCCTGTGTCACCTATCGGTGATGAAGGGGTTGGCAAAACACGTATATGTGTTTAGGTTTATCTTATCTCAGGGTTATAAGTTGCACAGGGATCTGTGTGGTAAAGTGAGGAACTGATGGTAAATGTTGCGCTCCACCTCAGATGCCAAAACAATCTCCTTGGTTTAGTGCTAGTGAAAATAGATTCCCTCACTGTCTGGCTGGTACCGACTTTAGGCCACCCTGACGACTTTACTTTTAACTTATAATAATCTTAATTTAACTCACTTTCACTCTTTTTTAAAAGGGGGTTTGTAAAATATTTACCTTGATTTGCTGATAAAAAAAAAATCTGTGGGTAGGCATTTTAAAATATCTACATTAATTTGCTGACAAAAAAGTGACAAAAACACGGTTCGGAAAACATCTTAGTTGGACTTATATTTGTTATTAGTTTGGGTGTTTAAACATGTTTCCCCAGTATGACTCACTTAAATACATATATTGAGTGTGCATAAACAAATCTATATATATATATATATATATATATAGGTATTTGCCTCTCATCCCACTTATGAGGGTGTGACACAAGGACATTTTTATGTGGGCCTACCCACAAGCCAAAGCTCATGGGTGGTAGGTGGAAAAAATTGCATCGATCCCATCAGCATTTCCCCTCAAGGGGGGCTCCTCAGGCACTGGGCAACAAACCCAGCCCTGCCCCTTTAAATCAAGGGGCCCCTGGGGATCGATGCTATTAACTTGTAAAGATCCAGCCGAAGCCACTGGACCCCCACCCCGTTGGGCGGGTCTTATATATATATATATATATATATATATATATATATATATATATATGAAACCAGTTATTGGTTAAAACTTGTTTTTACTACTCTGTACTTATCTGAATTGGTTTTACTTAGTTTTTTGAGTTTGTTTTCCATTCATTATTAAAAACGTTATCTTGTTGAATTGAACTAAATAAGTTATATCTTATGCTTAGTCATGTAAAAAAAAAAAAAGTTGGCAGAGTGGACTATTGTTAGTATCAGCCAGACAGCAAGGGAGTCTATACCCTATTCACTGGCACTAAACCATGCAAATTGTTTTTGTGTCTGAGATGGAGTGCCACACCTACCATCAACTCCCCACTTTACCGCACAGATCAAAGCTGAATACTCACGTGCTGAGTTGGTGAGGGCCAGAATCAAACTTGGAACCTTGGGTTCCTTGGCAGAAGCTTTACTGACCGAGCTAAAGCACCGATTTAAGGGACACGTCTTTGTTACCCATAGCTGGGGGGTGGGGTAATTAAGAGATGGATTCATGTCTTTCCCAAGGGCATTAATGCAAAATGAAATGCAAACAGCTTTATCTATGATTTGAACTTGAACACTATGGGTATGTGTATGTGTGTGGTGTGTGTGTGTTAATGTATATATATTATATATATACGATTTGAAGCGCAAATACCAGGGGTAAGGAAAAAAACAAAACAAAGTGCTCAATATGTTTTTTTATAAAATGGATAAAAGTAACTTCGAGTTTCATCGTCTGATCGTCAGGGTTAATCCGCTGAAAAAAAAGTTTTTTAATGTCAGTTTTTTGACCGTTGAAACTCTGATATATGAAGTGTTTTAGCTAAAAATCGATAAAAAATAAGACCCGTTTTCATACATTACCAACGCATTAATCGAAAACTCGATTAATTCATAGATTAACCCTACGATTAACGATGCTCAAGGTTACTTTTACCATTTTATTAAATATATATATATATATATATATATATATATATATATGTGTTGTAGATTTTGCGTCTCTATATGCTTCTGGTGCGTATATATATATTTGAAGATGTATTTTAGTATTTGTATCCGTTGTTGGAAATGCATATACCAGGTTTGGGCATAGGTGTGAAGCATTAACGTACTATATTATGCTAATGTTGTTACCATAATATGTTAGTTAAGGAATAAATATCAGAAACCATAATATGTTAGTTAAGGAATAAATATCAGAAACCATAATATGTTAGTTAAGGAATAAATATCAGAAACCATAATATGTTAGTTAAGGAATAAATATCAGAAACCATAATATGTTAGTTAGCAATTTTTGAGGCAGGAAACCGGGACGCACTTCCTCATAAATTACCAAGATATTTCATCTATCAAATTATAAAAGTCTCCTAAAGTTCTTAATCTTTTTCAATGATAACAATTACAACCACCTGATATTTTATATGATACTTTTTCCATCCCATAATAGTCATTACATTTAAATTTAATGCACTAAATGCACTCAATTCAAATGGAACAGATGTACTATTTCATTTTTCTAACTTGATTGTACCTGAAAATAAAAACCTATTTTTACCTACACAGAACAATTCACACATGAATAAAAAGCATATAAGGTATTAAATATTCAATTATATACGTCATAATTATTAATATATTATAAGTAATAATAATATAATACTTGTTAGATAAATACCTATTTCATTTCAGTGTATGGAGGCGCGTGATCTAATGGTTAGTGTCATAGGAAATGGACTCGTTGACCTGAGTTCAATTCCTAGACGAAGCTGTTTACATTTCACAAGGCGCTAATACCCTTGGGAAAGGTATGAATCCAATTCTCCCTCTAGCTATGGGTAAATAGCAGGGCAGACTGGGCTCTTTAACCATGGCTAGGAAACCTTTCAAGGAGAAGATGCATATGTGTGTTTATGGACAGTGCAAAGGATGTGTTTACAAATCGGTGGGTTCCAATGTGAATGTGTGTGGAACCCACCGATTTGTATACACATCCTTTGCATTGTCCATAAACACACATACGCATCCCCTAATACACTAAATACATACGCATATCACTTCATCCAATCATAAACATATTATGCCCGTAAAAACCTTTTGAATTTTTCGATTTTTTCGATTTTCCTTGTATTTGGATCAACGTCACCTGATGAATGCATGCGATTTTGCATGTATGAAACCTAAGGTTGTGACTGTTCTATTGCCATCAAATAAATAGATATGTAATACCTTTATATATTTATTTATATTATATTATATATATATATATATATATATATATATATATGTGTGTCAAAAAAGTATTGAGATTTTCGGTACTTTTTGACACATCTTGTATTCTGAAAAATTAACATTCCATTCATTCTTCATTTGTATCTTGGTAAATACAGCTTTAAAATCTCAACTTTTCGACACATCTTGTATTCTGAAAAAAAATTAAGGTTACATTTATTGTTCATTCCTATCTTGGTAAATACAGCTTCAATCTCAATACTTTTTTGACACACCTTGTAAGTGTGTGTGTGTATATATATATATATATATAATAAATATGTATGTTATGTATAAACTTTGTTCTTGTGAATGTTGTTTTTTTGTCTTTTGAAGCATTGGAGAAAAGAACAAAAACAGAACAAAAATCAGAATTTTAATATTCAATTGTTGTTCTGTTCCTGGTTTGATCAATTTTGATATTTCGGGTGAACCTTCACCTTTTTTCAAGGTATATATGTGATGTCTGGAGAAAAAAAATGAAATGCTGTATATGAGAGCAAATATATATATATATATATTACATTTTTGCTCTGTGACTGACAATAAGAGCACACATTGAGCTTTGTAAACTACGACAGTTTTTTTAAAAAAACTTGTGTTGTAAGGAAGATTTCTTCTCCAGATTTTTGGATTATATATATATATGTGAATAAAAAGGCCTTAAATACCATGGATCTGGAGCTCTCATACGGAACCTGAACTCTACAACAAACTACTGGTAGAGAATAGGACCAGCCTAGAATCACCTTGTACCAAGAAACTTGGTACCACACCAAAGTATATATATATGTATATAATATTATGGAACCAAAAAGGTATTACATATAATCTTTATAATTTTATATAGTAGTCCCTGATGTGACATAATCCGGTTTTGAAAAAAAATAAAATAAAACCCGCCAAAAAGAGTCAATAAGTTTTATGGACAGGTCAATACACATTCCTTGCAAATTATTCATAGAAGAAAGAAAGAAAGAAAAAGAAGGTGTTCATTAAATCTGTGTCCATTTGACTAAGCATAAGATATAAGTTGTTTAGCTTGATTCAACAAGCTAACATTCTCACTTTTAATAAACGTTTTATGAACTAGAAATGGAAAACAAACTTAAAAGAACGAAGTAAAACTCAATTCAAATGAATAAGTAGAGAGTAATCAAACAAGCAAGTTTTTTGCTCTTGAGATTGATCACAAAGAAACCAGTACCTGGCTTTATATATATATATATATATATATATATATATATATATATATATGTGTGTGTGCGTGTGCGTGCGTGTTATGGAACAGATTTGTTTATGCACACCCAAATATGTGTATTTTGGTGAGTCATACTGGGGGGGGGGACATGTTTAATCTAAAATACCAAGACTACTAACAAACATAGTGCAATTTAAATCTTACTTTCTTAAATTCAAAATTGAGTGAGTTAATATTTAGATAATATATTCTCACCTACCCCCTCCAACTGTATTTTTCAAATGGCTCTTATGGCAAAGACCATTCCCTTTTTATCATATATATATTTACCAGCCCCTCCGCACGAGCGGGATGTGACATAAAGTCAATTTCTTAAGCGGAGTTCAACAGGTTTGAATTCAAGAGTTTTCCTTCTCCCAGACCGGTTACCTAACCAAGGTTAAAGAGCGCAGTCTGCCCTACTATTTATCCATAGGTGGAGGGAGAGTAGGATTCATACCTTTCCCAATGGTATTAGCGCTAAGTGAAATACAATTACCACGCCCAGGATTTGAACTCAGAGCGACGAGTCCATTTCCATGACTTTAACCACTACACCACGGACTTCCTTTTTATCATATAGGGGCTAGAAGTGATGGCTGTGCGTTAATTACCAGTATTTAGTAATATATATGGAGTTAATGAAAATTCTTTCTAGCAATTTGGTAATACACATGAATATATGAAAAACTTGGCATTAAATAACACACAAGGGTTGATATGCCATTAAATCAAACAACAAAACCAAACCCTGTATTACATTCCTATATTTGTTTTTAAAGATTACCAAATTTACCTTTACATTAAGAATTGATGAATAACTAATAACCTGATCTTTGGGGCGGGGGGTCTATTGGCTTCGGCCACTGACTGGTGTTGTTAATTAATGGCATGATCCCAGGGGCCATCCCCCTCAGGCAACACCTACCCCCTTGATTTAAAGGGGCAGGGCTGGTTTTATTGCCCAGTGCCTGAGGCGTCCCCTTGCGGGGGGAATGCTAACGGGATCCGTGTATTTTTTGAGCCAGCCATCTACGGTTCACGGGTGGTCTCACATTAATAGGGCCTTGTGCCGGACCTGCATACATGGAATGTGAGGTAAATACTATTAAGAATTGATGAAAATTTTCATTGGTGGTCTATTCTGGACAAGAGCCAAAATCTTATAAGATGAGCTCTAATTATACAAGTTTAAAGCTGATGTCTTTTATATATAGCTACAAAGCAAAGTCAATCAACTTTAAATATACATAATTGCACTTACAGACTCCTTGAGGAGTACAGACATGGGAGTAAGACTTGGGGGGTGGGGTGGCTGCAGAGAAGGCAAAGACTTATTTTAAGCTGCATATCATCAGTAAACAAAGACTTTAGTAGAAATTAGTGTTTTCATTTGTGTAAAATTTCAGGCTAATTAACAACCCTACTCTTTCCTTACATATTTAACCAACCCCTCAGACCAAGTATCCAATAGGCACCCCAAATCATCAACTTAATGAAAGGTTCATATTTTAACACATCACCGGTAAGTTAGACTTTCAAATATTTGAAAATAAACAAACAGATGATTTTTGAAATTACATTGTATCTGACAAAAACAAATTTTACAAATTTTGTGATAATATTTCTGAATA
The DNA here is from genome assembly GCA_023376005.1 of Doryteuthis pealeii. NCBI lineage: Eukaryota > Metazoa > Mollusca > Cephalopoda > Myopsida > Loliginidae > Doryteuthis > Doryteuthis pealeii. Next base: position 75,403,865 of record CM042155.1, read on the forward strand.
GCATCCTTTTATTTAAATAAACATAAAAAATATTTTGCAAATAAAAACTGTATCTTTATTTAAATAAACATAATTGCATTTCTCTTCTGATCAAGTAAAAACTATTTTAGTATAAAGACGTCTTTCGTCTTTTTTTGATTTTATCGTAAGAGTTGAAAAATACTCAAACTTCTGATTAAAAAGTATTTAATTAAAAAAAGATTTTGCTATTGAATTTTAATTTGATCATGTGTACCAACCATCTATTTATTTAATTTATCGTAAGTTCAACATCTCTATTAACTCTGATTAAAATCATTTGTTTACAAAATTTGGAAGCGAAAGTTACCGGTGACGAGTTAAAATGTGAACCTTTTGGGGTGCCTATTGGATACTTGGTCCAACCCCTCCACACGAGTAGGATGTGACACAATGTCAATTTTAACAGGTTTGAATTCAGCAGAGTTTTCCTTCTCCTGAACTGGTTGTCTACCCCAGTTAAAGGGCCTAGTCTGCCCTATTATTTACCCATAGCTGGAGGCAGAATAGTTGGATGCATACCTTTCCCAAATATATTAGCACTATGTGAAATGCAAACAGTCTCGTCCAGGATTTGAACTTGTCTTACTGTGTCCATTTCCTAAGACGATGACCATTACACCACATGCCTCCTTAAGAGTCCTCATATGCCAGGACACTAAGACCCTCAGCCACTTCCTTTCTAGCACATATATGATAAAAAGGGTTGGGTTTTTGCCATAAAAGCAATATGGTCAGGACAATCATATAAGGTGCTAAGGCTTGATGTGACCAGCCGATTGATTGTAGGGAGCCTCTCCAACCACCTGTCTAGAGTGTTGCAGGTCATGGACTGCTCAGCTATCAGGATTCTGTCCTTAAGCATCATGGGTTACTGCCCATGACCAACTGGTGGCCCCATTGTGCAAGGGGGTCTTACCTCTCTGTAGAGGTATAGTTGGTATATTCTACAGCCCAAGAAAATAGTGATTTAATAATAATAATAATAATAATAATAATAATAATCTGTCATCTCGTGGATTTTGCCGTCCCATTCAGTGAAAATGAAAAAAAGCGAAAAGATTGACAAATACTTAGACCTTGCCAGAGAACTGAGGAAACTGAGGAACGTGAAGGTGAAGGTCGTGCCAATTGTAATTGGTGCCCTTGGAACGATCCCCAAAGCTCTGGCAAATAATTTGGGTGAACTATAAATCAAAGAAAGAACCGAGACCATCCAAACTACAGCACTGTTTGGATCGGCTAGAATACTCAGAAGAGTCCTGGAGACCTGAGGAGACTTGCTGTCAATCAGATTCCAGTGAACCAACAGCTACGACAGGTGTGAAAAACTACTACTACTACTACTACTACTACTACTAATAATAATAATAATAATAATAATCACCGAGAATTCTATGCGTTTCATTTTTAAGAACAGATTCTGTTTTATGCATGACTTTGAGATAAAAAGGGTTCACCTTGTCCCAGCCAGAAGACGAGACCTAGTATTGATTAACAAAAAAAAAGAATTTTTCATCTGGTAGATTTTGCAGTTCCAGTAGATCACGGGGAAAGGGTGGGAAAAAAAATGAAAGGATAGACAAATACCTAGACCTCTCTAGAGAATTGAAAAATCTGTGGAATATGAGGGTGAAAGTGATACTGATAATAGTTGGGACACTTTGAACTTAGAAAAAAGACTAAAAGTACTAAAAATCAATGGAAAAATTGAGACCATCCAGTCAACAGCATTATTGAAATCAGCTGCAATACTCAAGAGAGTCCTGGAGACCTGAGGAGACTTGCTGTCACTCAGACTCCAGTGAAAGACCATCAGCTAACACTGATGTGAAAAACTAATAATAATAATAATAATAATAATAAAAACTAAAAGATTCATTATTAAAAGTTGTGTTATGAGCTACTCATCTTGAAGTTTTCCGCAATTGAACAAAATGAAGTGAAATAAATGAGGTTTAAGACAAACAGGATTAAGATGATTGTTGTGGATTAAAAGATTAATAACAAAATATTATTTCATTAGAGATTTTTCATTTTTAAAGAGTTATTAATCAGGGATTAAAAGATGTTTGTTTACAAATAATCAAATTGGGATTGAATTCTAAAAAAATATGAATAAAAAATATAATAGGAATAATAGAAAAAAAAAAATATATATATATATATGATAAGAATAAAAACAAAAATAAATGAATAAAACTGATAAAAATATTAGATAAATAATATTAAGTGGATAATGATACATAAAATAATAATGATTAAAAAAGGGTTTTTAAAAAAGTAAAAAAAATTTTAAAAAGTAAAAAAATAAAAAAGTAACAAAAATAAAAGAAATGTAAAAATAAAAAAATAAAAAAAAATAAATAAAAAATAAAAAATAAAATGTAAAAATAACAATTAAAATATATATCAAATCATAAAATGAAGTCTAAATTAAAGATTTAATAATCAAGCTGAAAGATTTTAATATACCCTCCCTTCCTCTGTACTAGAGTTTGAAGCCCTTGGTAAATGTCAGGATTTTCAATGCTTATGACACTGATTTTAGGAAGACGTACTGAGGAACCACACTTTGTTCTTTGAGAGCTTTAGTTTCTTGTTGAATAACAATATGCCAATTCTCTGAATTCATTGCTTCCCTATAATTTTTAGGGGCTGTTTGCATTGAATCTATTAATAATGGAGATTCGCTTCTGGTTTTTGTCTGTAACAAAAATTACATCACTGCTTACATCACATTACCCAAAATCGTCATAACTTAGAATAAAATTTATTCTACGATTTTTGGCATGTTCAAATTTTGAGTGTATTTATTCAATAAAAACACTCAAAATTTGAACATGCAACATTAGACAGTCCTCATTGTATTTTAAAACAAGTTTTGATAAATACATGACTGGTATTATATATCTATATATAGTTTGTTTTATTTTAATACATATTTAAAGTTTACATTTCAAATTGTTTCATTTTTTAATCCTTTAATGAATTTGATGATTTTTCTTACTTCGGGTACAAACTCGCTGACATTGAATTTTTTACTTCCACCTCTCAGGCAATATGTTTATCAAAAATCTATTTTTACATCGCCCGGAGGGTGTTTTTTTTATTTTGTATTAGTATTAATGATGAGTTGTGTATTTTTTAAAAGTCCCAATAACAAAATTATCTGGCTTTACTTTCTATTTTTTTTCTCTCTCTCTCTAATACTTAGGATAATATGAATTTGTACCGGTAATTTCCTATAAGTCTAACATGAACAAAGGGGAACCACTCTGGACTGATAAATTATTTATTTTCCCAATTAAACTAACCCAAACCCTGTCTTCTTTTTTCCTAGTAGATCAATAAATAAATAATCAGTCAAGAGTGGTTCCCCTTTGTTTTATGTTAGACTTATAGGAAATAACCTTTGTACTTTCCTCATTTTTGTCAATTTCTTACCCAGAACACCCACTCCTCTATAGCAGATACAGTCTGCATATTCTAAGCTCTGTCGATGGAGGGAGTTTAAGGATTGGGTTTATAGACAAACACCGGAGACACCCCAAAAGCGAAATGCTGATGAAACTGAGCTATTTTTGGCACCACCTTCAATCATATTTTAGATTCATTTTTTGAAAGAAAAACCCCAAAAATAGTCTGTTCAATGGTGCAAAATCAAGTGGGCATATTGTGCATCTATAGATAGCGACATTTACGCCTTGCACAATAACGTCAGTTAAACCTGAATGCAACAGTTATCCGAATTCAGTAAGGTGTAATTATTCTAACGTCAAGCTTCAAACGCCTCCACCCATGCGTACATTAATTGTTCAATGAGGCCGATCCATTGCAGTGGTTGCAGCCTGATCTTATAGACCAAGGATTATTCCACTTCACTTGATCCATGGATTGGGTCGGGCGTGACTGATAGGGAGAATTTGTTTGGGGGTCTTTCATGTATACAAATCTAACCAAATGGAACGGCTGTAACCATGAGAAATTCCCAGGTTTTTTTTTTTGTCCCTGTGAGAAAATCTTGCAACGCCTGGCATTAAATTTAATAAAGAAGCAGGTTGAGATTTTGTATACTTGAATTTTGAACAATATTTGAGAAGTAGGGGTTGAAAGTAATTATCTTCTATTAATAACAGATTCAGTCGCTATTTGTAACCAAAACTACGTCACTGCTTATGTAACAGTTGTAATTTTTTTATTTGAAATGTAATATTGATTGATTGAATTAATCACCTCATTTATATCTTATTTTTTTTTAAATCGTAAATTATAGAATTAAAATTTCTTATTATATTTTTATATGTGATGTCATTCCCTTTACCTAGGTGAAAAAAGTTCTGACGTCTCACCAGGTCTTTTTTATGTGGGGAATTTTATGGGGCATTCAATTTGCAATTAGTAATAATGGATCTGTGATGCTAACTTTCCCCTCTCTCTTGCCTCTACCCAGGCAACACTGGGCAGCCACTTCAAGTTCTATATACATATATAAAAGGCAGTTGGTGTGTATGTATGTATGTCCAGATGAAACTTCAAAAATAAAACAATGACAAAGCAAATATATATAAACACTCAGTCATCAGATTTTGTTTTTTGAGCAAAATTAATTAAGATTTGATACCCAGGCTACACCAGGCAGCCACTTCTAGTCCTCTATACATATATAAAAATGGACTTATGAAAAATCAATTAAGAGTCAAACTTTCACAAAGTTTTTGATACTTATTCACTTTTAGATGAATTTATGTTTAAAATAGTTTTTCCTAAAATATATTTGGGGAAATACTTTTTTTTTACTAGGTCGACCCCCCCACCCCCATATTTCATTTTATGAAATCTAAACAAAATATATTTTACATGTACGATCTTAAAATTTTTCTATAAAGATAAGAGGCTGAATAATTAAATCAGAAATTTCTAGAATCGTTTTGGAAGTCCTTACTGTTGTAAAGCAAAGCAAAACAAATATCTCAATGGAGTGGAGTGAATATGATGCTTTTTAAGTAAGTAAGTAATTTTTTTAGAATATTAAATATTTTATTTATTTAATTCCCCCCCCCTCAGGCAATATCTTCCAAAAATTTTTGTTTTGCTAGTACATATAATTCCTAATCTATTGGTAATTAAAAAAAAAGTAAAACTGACGGGGTAATCTGAACATTAGCTACATAAATCAGAGTAACCTTCCCTTATATGTTTTACTTTGAGGAAGCCGTTTGTTTTGGTTGTCCATTTTCATTTTGCCGTAAATCTACACTGAAAATACGAATTTGTTCAAATCAATGCAATTGCATGTTTTAACATGAAAATATCATAAGATGTGTTCTTCATAACAATTAAGTTCATTTCAAATAATGCAGCAGCTGATGAACTGGGCTATTGTTGGTATCAGCCAAACTTTTTCTTTACTGGAGAGTCAGTGTGTTTCCACTCTATGAACTGCCTTTTCCAGTAAAACACGTTTCTCTGTATATATCACACATTCTTCTGTAAATTTTACATCGTTTGCACTTTTAAACCATCATTCTAAATAGCTTAAAAAATATTTTTTGCAAGATTAAAATAATTTTTGCAATAAACAAATTCCAAATTATGCAGAGTTTACATTTATGGGAAAAATTCTGAATATAATTTTTTTTTAAAGACTTCCTTTTATTTATTGAATGGTCTTATATATATATATATATATATGATGTTGTTGGTTGATGTTGAGTCCACGTATGCTTCTTTATAAATGAATTTTATTCTTATGAACGTTTTCTGTGATATCAGGAAGCATAGGAAATATATAACCATTATTTTGTCCTTGGTTCATTTTATTTTTGCCTATATATATATATATAGTAGATATCAATCCACTTTACTAATGTATTGAGCACTTTATATTCTTTATAACACTGACTTATTCAGTTAATATTTGTATCAACAGTCAATATTGCGATTAACTCGATATTTTATTCCCCGGTAAGTCATCAATATATATATATATATATATATATATATATATATATATATATAGAGAGAGAGAGAGAGAGAGAGATAGATAGATAGAGAGATAGATAGAGATAGATAGAGATAGAGAAGAATTGTATGGTGTGAAATATCTATCTTTTAAATAGAGAGGTCAGGAAATTATGAATGCTGAGATTTATAAGGAGTGTCATTATTTTTTTTTATCAAAGCACAGAGATCAAAAAGATATGACAGTTTTAAAACATGTATTAAAGAAACAAATTAGCATCTAATAAGAAAAAGAAAAATGTTTGAATACCAAAAAGGAAAACAAACAAAAAACAAAACAAAAAAAAAAAAGATGACTAAAAGATTTTTTAAAAATTAAATAATGTATGAGCATCAACCTACATGTTGACTCTTATGGAATATGACCAGGCAAAATTCTGTAACAGTTGAACGAAAACAGAAAATAATAGGTGTGCTGTTAGAAGTTGTACCCTTAGAATGTGTTGGTAGGTTGGGTTTTACAGCATGTCAACCCTTGTTGGGTTATCTTATGCCAAGGATATTTTGTTTTATTCATTCTTGATGGGTATTCAATTTTTCTTTTAAACACATTTAGCCTAGTGGATAAAGGAGTTAGGTTAAGACAGTTCTAATTGACAGTTATCTCTAGACTGCAGGTTCAATCCTGGTCAGGGCCAGCAGTAACATAGAATAATAATTAACACAGCTTAACACCTGTACCCAGCTATGGTTAGCGGAATGAGAACAGGATACCCCCGTTAGGTTCAAAGTTCTGTGATGGCTCCCAATTACGACAAGAAGGTTCCCAAGTCCAAGAAGGTTCCCGAGTTCGAGAAGGTTCCAGATTCTGACAAGAAATACCTGAAGAATGCCGGAGGGCACATTGGCCAAAACATTGTACAAATAACAATGAAGATGAGGACAATAATCTGAATAATACAAATAATACTAATTACCAAGCCTCATCTCAAAAATTCAGAGAAATAACATTTTTTAAATTCATTTTTTTTCTATTTAACCCATAGATGGGACCCTAACAGGTACTACCACTCTGGTCAGGGTGGATCTGAGAGTAATGGTGATGAAGGGGTACTCCACACTGTCCAGTGTTTCAAAATTGAAACTTCACTACAAGATGCAGGATACCCAGGATACTAAGACTCTCATCCTGCCTTCTAGCATGTATGATAAAATGATTGAAGAGTTGCCATAAGGGCAATAGGATTAGGACAATCATATAGATGCTAGGGATTGATATGACCTGCCGATTGATTGGAGGAGGTCGCTCTGATCACCCGACTTGCCTAAGTAATGGCCAAAGTGGAGTGTTGCATGTTATGGACTTCTCAGACACCAGGATTCCATCCTTAAGCATCATGAGTTGCTACCCAATGGCACACAGGTGGCCCTGTCGGGGGGATTTTACCCCTCTGCAGGGCCACTCTGCCCCAGGTAACATAACGACTTTAGAATGCATGCTGTTAGAATAGATGTGCTGCTAGAATAATAATGATGAAATTATTATGTACAGTACCAGGTGCACCATAACTCATCAAAGGTTCATGTATTGTACATAGAATAATGTACTAATGTCAGGAACATGAATAGCGTGCAGTCATAATATACATGTATGTGTGCATGCATATGTGTATGGAGGGGGGATATCAAGTATGGTGTTGAATCACAGGAAGTATGGAGGTTTTAAAAAATTCATTGTTTTGGCTGCCAACAATGGACGCAGTTTATTCCATGCCTCAGCAACTCCAAGCGTAAAAAAAAAATAAGTATGTTTTTTAATGAGTTTACTGTTAGAATTAGTATGCATTAATAATGAGTGCTGTTTGACTAATTTTTCTGTGCCGTTTGAATGAGTGCATTTGAATTAGTTTGCTTTTAATTGAATGGTGTTAGAAAAATATTCAAATATCACTCACAATATATCAAATGCCCTGGTATTATGAATGGCAATTTAAAAACTGAATTAGGGACTGGCAAAAAAAATCGGATACTACAAGTTTTAAAAGCAAATTAAGAATAATTAAATCAATTATTTAAGGTTAAACTTTGTCAAAATCGATAAGTAGTAGCATAATAACCATCATTAAAAAGAGAAAAATATAATTACATATGCAGTTTATTTTTAAAAGATTTAAAACTATTTGTTTTGGTCAATTTCGACGCGATCCGCCATTCAGCCTCTTTTTCAATGGTTTTAGGCGCTTGTTTACAATTTTAACGTAACATTTTGGATGGAAAAAAAATTTACCAAATATCAGGTAATTATCCGATTTTAATGAATTTTTAGTATTGATTTAACAATTAATGAATTTTATAATGCATCAGTTTTTTTACTTCAAAACTTTAATTTAGTATTTTTGCTATGAAAAATGAATATATAAAATTCATTTAAAATATGAAAATCCTGATGTTAAGTTTAAAATGTTATATTTTTAGATTCTAAAAATAAATATCTACTTAATGCAATTTTAGGCACTAAAATAATAAGTTTTGAAGAAAAACTTTATTGAAAATGTACCCCCTCCCCCTTTTAAGCAGAAAAAACATTGATGTATAATTTTTTCTTTTATAAAATAATAACCAATTAAATAATTATCGAAATGAGTAAAAAAGAAATCTCAAAAAAATTAATTATTTATCATTTTTTTACATTTTATTTTTCGATTATCGGTACTTATTTTCTCATAGAAGTGCAACCGTAAAAAATTTTTTTTTGTTTTTATTCATAACTTCGGTCTTTTATCTCATTATTTATACTGTAATTAGTATTGAAAATGATCAACTTGCAAAACATTTTACACCCCCAACATAAGGGGGGTCAAAATTAAGTGACCTGAAAAAAATGAGAAAGTTTTGAAATAAAATAAATAATGCATTATAAAGATCATTTATTGATACATAAACACTGAAAATTTCATTAAAATCCAATAATTTCCTGATTTTTGGTAAATTATTTTCTGTAGGGGGGCTAAAGTCATTTTGTCAAAAACGCATTTTAGGCTCCGTTTGCCAGTCCCTAAACTGAATACTATTTCTCTGAATTTATGAGTGGCGCAGCTGATAGCTTTTTGATTCAGTGTGTCCTGGAAAATACATATTTACTTTAAATGAGTCCCAACTAAAGTTTCCGGAGTGGTAATACCTGTTAGGGTCCCATCTATGGGTTAAATAGAAAAACATGAGTTTATAAAACAAAATTGTATTATGCATTACGAATTAATTTATTTCACAACTTTGTCGGCATTAAATAACCCACCGAGGTTGATATTCCGTAAACCAACCAACCAACCAACTAAAGTTTCTTAATAAATTGTAGGTTTTTATTTATGATCTGGGGAAACAACTAAAGCCGTCTAACTCCTACCTTGTAACCTATCCTGTGTAATTCATTTCTAAGAAACTATTGAAATGTATTTACACTTAGCTTGAAATGGTGAGGGAAGAAAAGAGAAAAACACTGGGGTGCATGGATAAGATTTTGCTACATCTGTTTAGATTTTTATGCATCTGGGATGCAAGACACATTCTATCAGCATGTCTGGATGAGACTTTATAATTTGTAATATTCGGACTATTGTCATCATCTTTATTGGTATCTACACAATGTTTCGACCAATGTGCCATTCATCCTTCTTCAGGTGTTTCTTTTTGAACTCGGAACTTTCTTGTCAAGCTCAGAAGCCTTCATGGAACTTCAAACCGAACCCTTTATTCAATCCATGAGGGTAGACTGTTCACATTCCGTTAACCATGACCGGTTACAAGTAATAATATTCTATGCTATCACCCTTGGCCAGGATTGAACCTGCAACCTAGAGATGATTGTTACTTGTAACTGTATTAACTCAACCCTCATGAGTATGAAAAGTGAAATTTGTAGTGAAGAAGTGGCTCAAAGTACAGTCAACAGAATTTTACGGGGCAGGGATACATGCTCTCATTCGAAGGTGGTACATTGCTATTAAAGAAACAGTGACTATGTGGAGAAGTAGGGATGTGATCCAGAGGATCAGCTTCATTTTGATGTATGATACATGTTCCTGTGTTGGTAATTATACCTGTCCTAAACAAAATCCGGCCTGTCGGCTGGGGCGTTAGAATGCACCGACTGCACCTCTGCAGAGACGTAAGACTCCCCCAATGGGGCCACCCGTTGGCTTTGGGTGGCGACCTGTGATGCTTAAGGATAGAGCCCAGGTGGATGAGCAGTTCATGACATGCAATACTCCACTTAGGCCCTATCTTGGGATAGACGGGCGGTCGGAGAGGCCCCCTCCGATCAATTGGCTGGTCACGTCAAGCCCTAGCACCTATATCATTTTCCCAACCCTATCGCCCTTATGGCAAGCCCCAACCCTTTTTTATCATATGGGTGCTAGAAGGCGGTGGCTGTGGGTCTACATGTCCTGGGAATGACGTTAAACTCTATCTGATGGTGAGGTTTGAGGAATGTGGAGTACCCCTTCATCACCATTGCTCCCTGGTCCACTCTGACCCGGAGTGGTAGTACCTGTTAAGGTCCCATCTATGGGTTAAATAGAAAAATGTATTTATAAAAAAATTGTATTATCCATTAAGAATTGATTTATTTCAAAACTTTATCGGCATTAAATGACCCACTGAGGTTGATATGCCGTAAAACAAAACAAACCAAACCTAAACAAAATGGCATTACTTTTTGACACACCCTTGTATAAACAAAAATTTTTTTTAAAGATTGTAAAAGAAGAGAAATATTAAAATATCACTTACAGTATATCAAATGCTGTGGTATTATGAATGATGAATACAGTAACTGTGCAGATAATGATTTTGAATAGTTATTTAGCCAGAAGAAATTTAATAAAAAATAAAAAAATAAAAAAATGTTGTCTTTGTTAAATATGCACATGATATATGCAGGCAAAATATACAAAATATTATTATTACAAGTCCAGAATTTTATGAGTAATAACGAAATAAATAAAAAAACTTTTGAAATAAACTATTCTAGTAGAATGGGCAGATTCCAAAGGTTGTGAGAAGAAAAATATTTATGAATTTACTTCAAAAGCCGATTCTTTATATTAACGTCGTTTTTAACGGATATTCACAAGCTTCAAAGAAAACTGAACAAGTTTGAAAAATTGTGATTCATAATTGAATAGATAAACAACCATATATATAATATGACATATGTACTGGAAGGGCTACTCGGCATTGCTCGGGTGGAGGGAATAACATATATAATGATATTAAGTGCTGAGGTTACAGTTCTGGAGCTTTGGGGAGTGTGAAGCCACAGGGTCATTGTCATTACTCCTAGGTCCACTCTGACCCCGAGTAATTATAACGTTAGGGTTTAAATAGATCTGTTTGAAAATCATTTGTATTAGATAGGAATACTTGAAATCCTAACTGAAAATTATTAGTATTAGATAGGAATACTTGAAATCCTAAATGAAAATTATTAGTATTAGATAGGAATACTTGAAATTCTAACTGAAAATTATTAGTATTAGAGAGGAATACCATATAACTGTGCAAATTATTTGTATCAGATAAGAATACTCGAAACAATATAATTGTGTGCGAATTATTAGTATTAGATAGGAATACTTGAAACAATATAATTGTGTGCAAATTATTTGTATCAGATAGGAATACTTGAAACAATATAATTGTGTGCAAATTATTTGTATCAGATGGGAATACTTGAAACAATATAATTGTGTACAAATTATTTGTATCAGATGGGAATACTTGAAACAATATAATTGTGTACAAATTATTTGTATCAGATGGGAATACTTGAAACAATATAATTGTGTACAAATTATTTGTACCCAGCTAGGGCCCCAACTGTGGATCAAATAAAACTGTTTAAAAATTATCAGTATTAGATAGGAATACTAGGAATCATAACTGTATGTAAATTATTTGTATTAAGAATAATTACTTGAAGCTGTAATTGTTTACAAATGATTATTATAATTATTACTATAAAAAAATATGCCCATCTAGTTGCAAGTATTATGCTTTAGCATAATAATACATATTGCATTAGAAAGACAAATGAAACTAAATAAGAATACATAAAAAGATTACACTTATAAATGCTCATGCACCGTCCTTGGGTTCTAGAATATGTCAACTGTATGCCCTGCAGAGGGGAAACGCACCACAAAAGGGTGTAGGCGATTATCTTCCCTTTGCCTGGAAGAGTTATCTTCTCGCTGCGTTGCCGTTTGTTCCCACTAGGGGACCTCTGGTATTTAAGCGCCTTGTTTGAACTTGTCTACCTCTTTTAGCTGGATCTTCTCAACGAACTGATATGGGCTAGAGTCTATCTACCCGCTTCTCGATGGGGCTTTTGCCCCCCCCCCCTATATTACTGTAAGTCCTTTATACAGCATGGACTATCCTTTAGTTCCATGTCTGTAACATTTATATTTTATGTACATTTGGGTATCTCGTTTATACCTAAATATTGTATCTTGTATTTACCATTCATGAATGTGTCCTTTTATCTCTACTCTTATATCTTATTTGTATCTTATGTATCTATGTACTTTATGTATCTTATTGTTACCTTGTACTGTACACCTGTTAAATGTTTGGTCTCACGACGTGTCGGAGCTGTTATTCAATTAATGACTTTGAATCTTACAAGGGTGTCCTGTGTATGATACTAAACTGTATATAATTCTGGAGATCTGGGAGTGTGGAGTCATCCCTTTGTACCATTACTCAGACTTCCTCAATGACTGAGTTGTGGTTTGGTTTGGTTTACGGCATATCAACCCTCGTGGGTCATTTAATGCTGACAAAGTTTTGAAATAAATTCATTCTTAATGGATAATCAAATTTTATTTATGAACTCATGTTTTTCTATTTTACCCATAGATGGGACCCTAATAGGTACTACCACTCCGGGTCAGAGTGGACCAGGGAGCAATGGTGATGAAGGGGTGCTCCACATTCCCCCGAGTTTTGGTTTGGTTTGTTTTATGGCATACCAACCTCAGTGGGTCATTTAATGCCGACAAAGTTTTGAAATAATTTCATTTTTAATGGATAATACAATTTTGTTTATGAACTCATGTTTTTCTATTTAACCCATAGATGGGACCCTAACAGGTACTACCACTCCAGGCCAGAGTGGATCAGGGAGCAATGGTGATGAAGGGGTGCTCCACATTCCCCGAACCTCCAGAACTGGAACCTCACCATCAGATAGAGTTTAACGTCATTCCCAGGACATGTAGACCCGCAGCCACTGCCTTCTAGCACCCATATGATAAAAAGGGTTTGGGGCTTGCCATAAGCGCAATAGGGTTGGGCAATGATTGAGTGGTAGTACCTATTAGGGTCCAAACTATGGGTTAAATAGAACTGTAGGAAAAATATTAGTATTAGATTAGAATACTTGATACTATATAACTGTGTGCAATTTATATGTATCAAGAAAGTTACTTGATGCTATAATTGTTTATCAATGATTATTATTATTATTACTAGTACAAAATAAAAAACACCCTCCGGGCGATGTAAAAATAGATTTTTGAAACATATTGCCTGAGGGGTGGGAGTGAAAAATTCAATGTCAGCAAGTTTGTACCCGAAGTAAGTAAAATCATCAAATTCATTAAAGGATTAAAAAATAAAACAATTTGAAATGTAAACTTTAAATATGTATTAAAATAAAACAAACTATATATAGATATATAATACCAGTCATGTATTTATTAAAACTTGTTTTAAAAAACAATGAGGACTGTCTAAATTTGCATGTTCAAATTTTGAGTGTATTTATTCTATGTTATGACGCGATTTTGGGTAATGTGACGTAAGCAGTGACGTAATTTTTGTTACAGACAAAAACCGGAAGCGAATCTCCATTATTAATAGATTACTAGCAAGAATATGTGCCCTCCTGGTGATAAGTAATTAAGTTTTACTGTAATGAAATATATTAAATTAGAAAGACTAATGAAATTAAATAAGAACGTATATAAAAAGATTACACTTATTTTAATTATACTTTAATTGGTTTTTATATAAAATCATTCATAAGATTGATCTTAATACATTGGAGAGTAAAACAATAATATTAGAGATCAATAACACCAAGTAATTTTTTGTTAAAACCAGTATGCAAACTAACCACATCATATATTATGTAAACTTTATTTCTAAGTGATATATAACAGACATTGCAGGATTTTAAATGCATTAATAACATTTTGAGGCAAAACTATCTATCTTATGCAATTCTTGAGGTTATTGTAATGTAAGCAGTGACAGTTTTGGTTAGACAGACAGACACACACCATTTCTCCATTATGATAAGATTATTAGCAAAAATATGCACCAACCAGGTGCAAGTATTTAAGTTTTAAAATAATAAAATGCTTATTTTATTGGTTACTATATAAAATTATACATAGGATTACTTGATATGTAAATATTTTAAAAATATTAATATTGAGCAAAGCCACAACCCCCCCAAAAAAAAGAAGATAATAAAAAAAATACCATTTAATATCATTTCCTATTATAATAACCATTACAATACAATCGCCTCCTTTGTTAGCAGCACCCCAGTTTTTTTTTGTTTTTGCTTTTCTTCAGTATATCTATATTTCTTGTAATAAAGTATTAATGTATAAATTGTATTAAAAATAAACTGCATATGTAATGATATTTTTCTTTTTTTAATGATGGTCAGTATGTTACTACTTATCGATTTAGACAAAGTTTGACCTTAAATAATAGATTTAATTATGTTTAATTCGTTTTTAAAACTCTTAGAAGCCTCAAAAATGGGTATCTCTATATTAAATATATAATTCTAAATGATAGACAGCGGATATGTCATGTTATAAAATAAAGGTGGAATAAATAAAATAAAAATAGATTAATGCCAAGATAATTTAACATTTCGGGTTTTTTTCTAGTTTCAACCATTTCTTTTTATTACATTTGAAAAAAAAAAAAGAAAAATTTTTTTTAATAAATTATCAGACATAATAAAAATGAAATTTTTTTTTAAAGAGTAGCTTCCCTTAGATGATCTTTTTAAACAGAGACTCAATGTTATGAAATTTAAAATTAAAATGTTGTAAGATGGGAATTGTCTATGCAATAAGGAAAACTCCACATAGGAAGTGTTTTTATTTTTGAGGGGGGGGGGGGGTTGAGGGAGGTGGCTAAAAAAATAAATTAAAAAACTTTATTATGGAAGACATTTGTTTTTCTGGTCTTTTTTACTAGGTGCTGTACCCGCACTTTGCTGCAACATTTTTTTTTTTTTAATGAGGCAATTTCATATCATAAAAAAAGCAACAAACAAAAAAAAAAACCCTACTTGATTTCATTTTCATGCTTTTGTGTACACATACCACCCATAAAACCTGAGTAATGATAT
>CM042155.1:75424294-75429294 GCA_023376005.1 Doryteuthis pealeii
AAATAAAGGTGAAAAAAAAATAAAATAAAAATAGATTAATGCCAAGATAATTTAACATTTCGGTTTTTTCTAGTTTCAACCATTTCTTTTTATTACATTTGAAAAAAAAAAAAGAAAAATTTTTTTAATAAATTATCAGACATAATAAAAATGAAATTTTTTTTTAAAGAGTAGCTTCCCTTAGATGATCTTTTTAATCAGAGACTCAATGTTATGAAATTTAAAATTAAAATGTTGTAAGATGGGAATTGTCTATGCAATAAAGGAAAACTCCACATAGGAAGTGTTTTTTTTTTTTTGAGGGGGGGGTGTTGAGGGGGGCGGCTAAAAAAACAAATTAAAAAACTTAATTATGGAAGACATTTGTCTTTCTGGTCTTTTTTACTAGGTGATGTACCTGCACTTTGCTGCAACATTTATTTTTTTAATGAGGCAATTTCATATCATAAAAAAAGCAACAAACAAAATAAAACCCCTACTTGATTTCATTTTCATGCTTTTGTGTACACATACCACCCATAAAACCTGAGTAATGATATATGAAAATGGAGACAGTTATCATAGCATGCCTACAAAATCAGAAAACAGCACTGCTCACGTAACTTTCGGAAACATTTTTTCATGCTCAGAATTGTGGAGGCATGGAATAAGCTGCCCGCATCTGTTGTAGGCTGCCGAAACACTGAATCTTTCAAAGCCTCCATGTTTCCTGTAGTCCGCCGACACTATACCTGATGCCCCTCTCCATGCACATATGCACACACGTGCACACATACATGCATATTACATAAAGTTCAATCATTTTAAATTATGGTCAAGTCATGCTGAATGCACCTTTTCCTGCTAGATCACTAAAGTTAAGCAGCGATGACCCTGTTCAATACTTAATTGGGTAACCACTTAAGTAATAACAGGTATTGTAAGCAGTCAGGGTCCTTTATTTATGAAAATGGCCTGATTTGGCATTAAATAGCCCAAAAGAGGTTGATATACCATAAAATAAAAACAACCAACCAAATTAAAGCAGTGATGAACCCTTTCAATATTTAATTGGGTGACAATTTAAGCAACAGCCAGTATTGTTTTGTTTATCAAAATGACGATTCAGCATTAAATGACCCGAAATGGGTTGATATACCATAAAACAAAACAACCATTGTCAAACCAATCATTTTAAACAGGTAAACACTTCATACTTAGTTACAATATCAATGTTTCAAGAGCCAATATCTTATTATAATGGAGATTGTGTGTTTTTCTGTCTGTAACCGAAACTATATTACTACTCAAGTCACAATTCCCTTAGTTATTGACATCACAATCTCAATGATTTTATTTTTATTCTCAATTATTAATAAAATTGTTTTACATTATTAATGCTGTTGACCATATCTACATATTAATAACATGCAATTATATTTATATATACAACAACATAACGGTTTCCAGTGTGAACGGGAAGGCTAATTTGCATATTGATATTTAAAATGTGATTTTAATAAATATGTGTTTAGTACTATTGATTTCTAATTGTTTGGTTTTATTTTAATGAATATAAGCAAAAATCTCTTCAATAAATCTTAAATGAAATCCATTAACAAGAAGAAATAACTGTAATTTTATTCTTCACTTCCTCTTTTAACTAAATACTTAAATTAGAAAAAATAACAATGAAAGACGAGAGTGATGGAAGTGTAAGTTTCAGTTGTTCTATTTTTCAATTATACCCCCCCCCGTTTCAAATCTTTTTATCTGCATTCTTATTTAGTTTCATTAGCCTTTCTAATTTAATACAATATTTTATCACATTAAAACTTGAATACTTGCACCCGGAGGGTGCATATATTTGCTAGTATTGATAATATTCACAATAATTTTAAACATTGTCTCAAACAGATCTATGTGATCCTAATATGTATGACCACTCCACATTATAGTAAACCTGATAGTAATAGCAATAAGGGAGTACTCCATGCTCCTCATAGCTATGGAAGTGGAGCCTCACCACCATATATAGTTTAGTGAAAGCGCGTGGTGTAATGGTTAAAGTCATGGGAAATGGACTCGTTGCCCCAAGTTCAAATCCTGGATGTGGTAATTGCATTTCATTTAGTGCTAATACCCTTGGGAAAGGTAGGAATCTTACTCTCCCTCGAGCTATGGATAAATAACAGGGCAGACTGGGCTCTTTAGTCTTGGTCTTGGAGAAGGAAAACTCTGAATTCAAACCTGTTAAACTCCGCTTAAGAAATTGACCTTGTGTCACATCCTGCTCATGTGGAGAGGTTGGTAAATATATATATATATATATATATATATATATGTTGAAAAAAGAAATAAAGGAAAGAAAGTATAGAATGGATAAAATAGGTTATTTTTTCTATACTTCTTTCCTTTATTTCTTTTTTCAACATACTGTTGGATTCACTTCCATTTTACATTATATATATATGATAGTGGTACACGGTAATAACCTACTCGAGTTTCACTATAAGGATCTTCAGGGTTAAATCCACTGGATTAATCAAGATATTGATTAATTGCAGTTGATTGCACGTGCAATCAACTGCACGTGCAATCAACACTAGTGTTTCACTGTGTCTGCTGAAGTCCCGGTTTCGATTTCTGTCGGAGGGAAATCGTTAGTATATACCGCTGATGAGACTTAATAAAGTCGAAACAGTCTGTACGGTATTCTACACATCGAGCCATCCTTTGCTGGATTACACTTGTCAAGTTCATTTCTATAAGAAAAAGTATCGAATTTTATGCGATACATGCTGTAAGTGCCTTCAAGTAAAAATTTAATATATACTTTATTTCAGCAACGTTTCTAAATAAACAAACATCCAAAATCTTATATATATATATATATATATATATATATATATATATAGGTAGGTATTTGCCTCATACCCTACTTGTATGGGCTGGGCACAAGGCCTCCTTTTAACATGGGCCCACCCACAACCCGAAGATCATGGGTGGGAAAGAACAAAAATTGCGTCGATCCTGTCGGCATTCCCCCACAATATATATATATATATATATATATATATATATATATATAGTTTAGTGTCATACCCAGGACACTTTTTTGAGGGTGGGTTGGGGTTCTTAATCTTCTACAGGAAATACAGTTGACGTATTTTAGTCTCAGTGGTATAATTCTCAGCATTAGATTAAAAAAAAAAAAAAAGAAGATAAATAAATAAATGTAAGTGTACTTAATTAGTCAAGATAGAAACATGATTCACTTATTTATCCTTGACAGAATAATACCTGTGGATAATTCAATCTTTTCATGGGACTCGTAGACTTGAAACTAATTCTACTTCTTCACATTCTCCAGACAGAAAAGCAGACAATTTAACTTGGTCATTTAAAGTCTGTTGTAATCAGTCTAACAATGTTGCACAAAGAAATCTTATTTAATTCTCTAAAAGAAAGATACAGTCTTTACATTTGTACTTTGATTAGCTAACTACCACATATACTCAATTTGTAGGTCCAGAAAATAGAAGGTATATATATATATATATATATACATCTTTTTGTCTTTATTTTTTCGAATTTCATTATTATATATATATAAGATTTTTGGATGTTTGTTTTTTAGAAGCATTGTTGATAAAGTATATATTATTATTCATATTTTTGCTTGAAGGCATTTACAATGCGTATATCGTATAAAATTTGATAATTATAGAAAATAACCATGACAAGTAAATCTCGCAAACGATCATGCGATGCTAGAACATCGTACAGTCTGTTTCAACTTTATTAAACAGACTGTCGCATGATTGTTTGCGAAATTCACTTGTCATGATTATTTTCTATAATTATTGAATTTCATACGATATACGCATTGTAATTGCCTTCAAGCAAAAATATAAATAATAATGATATATATATATATATATATATATATATATATTATTTTTCATTTATGCATGTTGAATTAAACAACAGACACATCTCCTGTTTAACAATTTTATTTGCAATTTTTTCAAATTTTCTGGCCAACTTTTTAATATTTGCGTGGAATAGTCCACCAAAGTTCATGTCCCCTTGAAAAAAAAATCGCAAATAAAATTGTTAAACAGGAGATGTGTCTGTGGTTTAATTCAACATGCATAAATGAAAAAATGCTGCCCAAATACACACACACATATTATATAATATATATATATATATATATATATATATATATATATATATATAACTTTCAAAGAAAGAAAAACTTAAACCATCATTTTGTAATGATTTATTTCGACCAGAAATTCAAAAGATTTTTAAAAATCAAAAAATTTTTTTTTTTAAAATTGATAATTATACATTGAGCTCTCTTTAGGGATTAATAAAAATCCTTGTATGAATATATGTTTGCACCTTCAAGAGCATACAGTATGGTTATACAGTGAGATTTTGAAGATCCCAAATAGAATCATCCCTTACAACCAGTCATTTGGATACCTTATATATATATATATATATATATATATATATATATTACATATAAAAAGTAAAGTCGTTGGGGTGGCCTAAAGTCAGCATCAGCCAATCAGCGAGGGAGTCTATCCCCTTTTCACTTGCGCTAGGAGATTGTTTTTGTGTCTTAGGTGAGGTGCCACACCTACCATCAGCTCCTTACTTTACCGCACAGATCCCTGTGCTACTCATACGCTGAGTTGGTGAGGGGCGGTATCGAATGAGGAACCTTGCGGTTTCTAGACGAACGCTCTACCGACTGAGCTAACCCGGCCCTTAAGTGTTGTTATGAGTCCGACAGGAGAAAGTTAAATATTCTATAAAAACTGCAATTTTCAAAAACAATAAAAATAAGATAATGAAAAAATTCTGACGATTAAACTAAAAACCACAACACACTGGCAAACACACAGATGTTACAAATTAACCATCTCTGCAACTCCCACCAAATAAGAAGGAGGAGGAGAAATATGTGTATATATACATAGATATATTCAATGGGTATATGT
>CM042155.1:75434294-75449757 GCA_023376005.1 Doryteuthis pealeii
AGATACAGTGTTGGCGGACCACAGGAAGCATGGAGGCTTTGAAAGATTCAGTGTTTTGGCAGCCTACAACAGACGCAGGCAGTTTATTCCATGTCTCCGCAATTCTGAGCATGAAAAAATGTTTCCGAAAGTCACATGAACAGTGCTGTTTTCTGACTTTGTAGGCATGCCAACATGTGTTGGAAAGATGGAGATCAAAAAGGTGCTCAAGGTTGCTGTTGTTAAGATGATTAATGACCTTATGAGCGTTTACCAGGTCGGTTAAACTCTCTGGCATTGAATTTTTAACTCCCATCCCCTCAGGCAATATCTTTCAGAAATTAATGTTTATACCAGCCGGAGTGCGTTTTTTTTTTTTTTTTTCTTGCTAGTCTAAATAATAGACCCTTAAAGATTTTATCCCTAAGCATTATGGGTTGCCACCTACAGCCAACAGGTGGCCCCATTGGTGGGATTTTAACCCTCTGCAGAGGTGCAGTCACTGTGTTCTTCTGCTCTAGGCGACAAGGTGGATAGATAGGCAGTACTGTATTATAACTAAAAATATTTTATAGAATGCCAATGAGGTGAAAATGTTTGGTATAAATAGAATGATAAGTGCAAGGGAAGTGAAATGCCGTTACTTCTTTGGAAAATAAACATTTCTTTTTAAAGATCAAGTAGGTCATTTTATCTTTTATTTCCAGGAGGAAGTGTAAAGTATTTAAAGATTGGAGATATCTAAAATGTTGGGGATTGACCAGTATATAAATAATAATTTTGTTAGGTTGAAATGCAAACACAATGAGAAGGACTTGAAGCAACTTTTGGCTTCAAAAATTAATTCTAGAAATTAATGATTTCGTCACCAGAAATCCAGCTATGAGTAATAATTCTGTAATACTGAAAGCTCAGAAATATCTACAAAAACAAAAACAAAGAAAAAAACCCAAAGAAAAACAAAGAAAAAAACCCAACTAAATTAGAATTGAAACCCACTTAAAAAAAAACAAAACACAGTTACAAAGAATTTAATGTCAAAGCCATCCTTATAGAAAAACAGTATTGATAATATTTAACCAATTGCTAAGAAATGAGGGGATTCATACCTTTCCTAAGGTTTAAAAATCAACGGAGATAGGTTTTTTTTTTTCCTCCAAAGGATCAAATATAAATATCATGAGAAATCCTCTTTACATTTTTGCTTTAACAATTTGTAAGAATTATTGTTGCATATTGAATGCAAAGAAATATAAAGTTTTGTTAATAGATGCTTAAAGTTTTTTTATTTTTATTTTTATTTTTTGATATAATAAAATGCGTATATTTATACTGGTGTATTTATTCATTAAAATGGTCTAAGCGATTATTGTTAAATTATTGCTGTGATGAAATAAGATAAGTTGTGATATTGTTTTTTGTTTTTCGTTAAGATGAATGTAAATTGGGTAAATATCAATAGACTTGCTGTCATGTGTTTTCATTAAAATTTTAGTTAAAAAACCGACATAATTGCACAGAGTTTGAACTTGCTTTCTACAAAGTCGCAGTCCAGCATATTAGTCACGACACTACAGTGACCTCCAACCAAACTAATGAATTTATAGAATTAACTTTTAAAGCCAACAGTTGATCCAAATCTTTTCCATTTGATTTTAATACTATGGGAGGCTTGTGCAGAAGATCGTGCGAAGACTCATCAAACAAGGAACGGGAAGGAGTGAAAAAGAAAGGAAAGAACCTACTGCAGAAAAGAGAGTCAAAAGGAAGGAAAGACAACAGCAACTACAGCAAGCATCACTGTTTGTTTGCAGTCACTGCACCACAGATTGCCATTCAAAAATTGGTCTGTTCAGCCATTCAGTGTATACACACCATCGTCTTTAGTAGCCAGAAGGATGCTAACCAAACATATTTTTTTAAGAAATTGATCTTGTGTATAGGTTGCCACTTGATAACAGTTGCTTACCTGTGAGCCATGGGTGGCAATCTGTAATACCTGAAGACAGGATAGTGGTGACTGAGGGGTCTGGGACCCAGGTACTAAGTGGTCTCATGACATGCAACACTCCACTAGCCCTTACTAGGGGTAGACGGGTAGTCGGAGAGACCTTATTTGATTCATCAGCTGGTCATGTCAAGCACCTATATGATTGTCCTGATTGTATTCCTCAATTTGGATTATTCAGACCATTGTTCTCATCTTTATTGTTATCTACACAATGTTTCGGACGATGTGCCCTCCGGATAAAGATGAGGAAAATAGTCCAAATAATACAAATCATCAAGCCTCATCTCAAAAATTCAGAGAAATGTATTCTTCAAATTACTCTTATGGCAAACACCCAACCTAATTTACTATATAAGTGGTAGATAATGGCTGAGGGTCAACCACCATTATTTATTGATACACATGAAGTTAATGAAAATTATTTCTATAAACAAATCAGTGATGCTGATAGCTTTTTGATTTAGTGCATCCTGGGATACACATATTTGTTTTGAATCAGTCCCCAGGAAAATTTATGGTCCCAACAAGCCATCTCACTCCTACCTTGTAACCTATTCTGTGTAATTTATTTCTAAGAAACTATTGAAATGTATTTACAGTTAGCTTGAAATGGTGAGGGAAGAATAAAAAACAAAAAAAAAAACACTGGGATGCAGGACGCGTATTAATCAGCATCTCTACAAATCATATATACATTTTAAAAAATGGTATTAAATAACCTACCAGAGTTGATGTGCCATTAAACCGAACAACCAAGATCCAATAAAACTGGTATTTTAGAATTTCTCATCCAAGTGCATCCTGGGATGTACATATTTGTTTTGAATGAGTCCCGTGAAAATTATGGGTCCCAACTAAAGCCGTCTAACTCCTACCTTGTAGCCTATCCTGTGTAATTCATTTCTAAGAAACTATTGAAATGTATTTACAGTTAGCTGAAATGGTGAGGCAAAAAAAAAAAAAACTGGGATGCAGGACGCGTACCAATCAGCATCTCTACAAATCATATATACATTTTAAAAAAATGGTATTAAATAACCTACCAGAGTTGATGTGCCATTAAACCGAACAACCAAGATCCAATAAAACTGGTATTTTAGAATTTCTCATCCAAGTGCATCCTGGGATCTACATATTTGTTTTGAATGAGTCCCCAGGAAAATTATGGGTCCCAACTAAAGCCGTCTAACTCCTACCTTGTAGCCTATCGTGTGTAATTCGTTTCTAAGAAACTATTGAAATGTATTTACAGTTAGCTTGAAATGGTGAGGCAAAAAAAAAAAAATTGGGATGCAGGACGCGTACCAATCAGCATCTCTACAAATCATATATACATTTTTTAAAAATGGTATTAAATAACCTACCAGAGTTGATGTGCCATTAATCCAAACAACCAAGATCCAATAAAACTGGTATTTTAGAATTTCTCATCCAAGTGCATCTTGGGATCTACATATTTGTTTTGAATGAGTCCCCAGGAAAATTTATGGGTCCCAACTAAAGCCATCTCACTCCTACCTTGTAGCCTATCCTGTGTAATTCGTTTCTAAGAAACTATTGAAATGTATTTACAGTTAGCTTGAAATGGTGGGGGAAGAAAAAAAACCCAAAAAAACACTGGGACGCGTACCAATCAGCATCTCTACAAATCATATATACATTAAAAAAAAATGTATTAAATAACCTACCAGAGTTGATATGCCATTAAACCAAATAACCAAGATCCAATAAAACTGGTATTTTAGAATCTCTCATCCAAGAGCCGAATTAGAAATAATCACAGACAAACAAGCAGATATATCCGAGATCTTAATAGTTTACTCTACTTTCTGAAAATACGAGATAAAATGACCTACATATCTTTTTTTTGTTTGGGGGGCGGGGGTGAGAGTGTTGAGGGTGCTAGTTCTATTTAAATAAACATTGCTCAATGTAGATGAAACATTTTCATCCTGTTGATCATCCTTTAACACATTTGCTATTGCGTCTAAACTGACATCTGGATCCGATCCATGGCTTTTCCAATGTTTATTTATTATTTCTCTAAATACTTATTTTAGCTTGATCTGTAGAGAGGATTTGAAAAAACAAACCCCAGAATAACCAAGACACAAATGCGACACATGGCACTATCAAGACACCCTGCCCCTGGCAAAAAAGAAAAAAAAGAGCCATTGCCAAAGACCTAGAGTAGTGTCATTCTTTATCATGTTATTTTATGATTTTAATGGCATATCAACCCGTCTGGGGTTATGTCATGCCTAATGGTTAGGAAGTAATATATGTTGTGTATTTATATTGTTTTTTTTTAGTCATTTGTTTCTGGATGTAAAGTGAGGGATCATTCTGCTATTGTAACCAAGTTGTAAACTGATCCCCCATTTCATGACAAAGCAAATCAATTATTTTCTCTTTTTTTAGTCGTTTCTGGATGTAAAGCGAGAGATCATTTTGCTATTATAAACAAGTTGTAAACTCGTCCCCCATTTCATGACCGAACAAATCAATTATTTTTCTCTTTTTTTGCCATTTGTTACTGGATGTAAAGTGAGGGAACATTTTTCTTTTATAACCAAGTCGTAAATTGATCCCCCTTTTCATGACAAGGCAAATCAATTATTTTTCTCTTTTTAGTTGTTTCTATATGTAAAGTGTCGGTATAAGCTGGACAGCAAGGGAGTCTGTCCCCTTTTCGCTAGTGCTAGACCAGAGAGATTGTTTTTGTATCTGAGGTGGAGCGCCCCACCTACCATCAGATTATCTATTTATCAACATAAAGTATAAGTACCATATTTCCTGACTGTATTCCTCAATTTGGATTATTCAGACTATTGTTCTCATCTTTATGGTTATCTACACAATGTTTCGGATGATGTGCCCTCTGGATAAAGATGAGGAAAATAGTCCAAATAATACAAATCACCAAGCCTCATCTCAAAAATTCAGAGAAATGTATTCTTCAAATTACTCTTATGGCAAACACCCAACCCTTTTTACTATATAAGTGGTAGATAATGGCTGAGGGTCAACCACCATTATTTATTGATACACATGAAGTTAATGAAAATTATTTCTATAAACAAATCCAGTGATGCTGATAGCTTTTTGATTTAGTGCATCCTGGGATGCACATATTTGTTTTGAATCAGTCCCCGGGAAAATTTATGGGTCCCAACTAAAGCCATCTCACTCCTACCTTGTAATCTATCCTGTATAATTCGTTTCTAAGAAACTATTGAAATACTGCCAGCGTGACATGATGATCATGATGATAAGAGGTTTAACGTTAATCCTTAACTTGTTCCTTGTAAATTCCAACCATAAAATAAACTGAACCCTCATTTTATGTCCGTGTTTTTGCAATAAATGTTTTATTTTTCTTGCACCCGTTATTTTACAATACTAAATATATTTTCTTTATTCTTTAACAAATAAAGAAAATATATTAGTATTGTAAAATAAAGGGTGCAAGAAAAATAAAACATTTATTGCAAAAACACGGACATAAAATGAGGGTTCAGTTTATTTTATGGTAGGAATTTACAAGGAAAAAGTTAAGGATTACCGGTTTAACTACCGATGTTTAAAATAGACAGCTCTAGAGCTTTGTCGGGATCCAGTGAGGGGGTAGTACCCAAATTACCTTTGTAAATCATGCATCTTATATTCTCAAAAATATGGTAATTGTGACTTGACTTCTGATTACATGTTGAATAAATCACTGTAATTTGTTGTTTTACTTGTAAATTAATAATAGCTGATAATTTTTTGGCTTGATTTTCCTAAGGTCTTGTGCCCCCTCCCTGAATCTATTATATGAGGCTCCCACTCTACTACATGTCAATTTTGATAGAGTAGTATTCATATAAAATATGTGAACCCCCACTTTATGACTATTTTCATAAAGTAATATTTATATAAGATATATGAAACCCACCCTTCTGGAGTCCCCAATTTTGATAGTCTTAACTATATACTGTATAGTACCATATGTCTGCCAGTATCACACAGCATCTCATTTGCTGGCATTATGGTATTTGCTTATGAGTGTGTGACACAAGGACATTTTTATGTGGGCCCAGCCACAAACCGAAGCTCATGGCTGGTAGGCACAAAAAATGTGTTGATCCTGTCGGCATTCCCTCTCAAGGGGGGTGCCTCAAGCACTGGGCAATAAACCCAGCCCTGCCCCTTTAAATTGAGGGGGCAGGTGTTGCCTGGGGGGATAGCCCTCTGGGATCAACGCTGTTAATTTATATTAACAAACACAGGCCCCCGAAGAGCCCATGTCATTTGTTGGCATTATGACTTGAAGATTATCTACTAAACTTTGAAATCGGCAGCTAAGGAGCTTGGAGGGGTTGTAAGTGAGGGGTAGTACCCAAAATACCTTTGTAAACCATGCATCTTATAGGCCGGTAAATACAATAATTGTGATTACTTGTTGGAAGAATCACTGTCGTTTGTTTTATTTGTAAAGTAATTATGTCTGATCTTTTTATGGTTGATTTTTTTTTGATTCACAGTGACCAAATAAAGATGCAAATAAATTGAAATAATTTCCATTATTTTTTTTTCTCAAATTATATATACAAAAAACAAAGTTTGTTATTAAATAGCCCAGAAAGGTTAGTATGCCATTAAACCAAATACCCAAGCAACTAACATAAAATTATATCTATTTATTTATTAATACACAAGACATTAAACAAATCATTATATATACTAGCAACGTAAAATAAATGTTGCCTTAGGGGATGGGTGTTGAAAATTTAATATCAGAGATAAGTAAAGTAAAATCATCAAATTTATTAAAGGAGTAAAAAAATAAAAAATTTCAAATGGAAACTTAGTTCTGATAACTTTAAATATATATTAAAATAAAACAAAATATATATAGATAGATAATACCAGTCATGTATTTATTAAAACTTATTTTAAAAAACAATGAGGACTGTCTAATGTTGCATGTTCAAATTTTGAGTGTATTTATTCTATGTTATGATGATTTTGGGTAATGTGATGTAAGCAGTGACATAGTTTTTGTTACAGACAAAAACCGGAAGCAAATCTCCATTATTAATAGATAAGTAAATAAAGTCGTTGGGGAAGCCTGATGTCGGTAACAGCCAGACAGCGAGGGAGTCTATCCCCTTTTCACTGGTGCTAGACTGAGGAGATTATGTTAGCGTCTGAGCTGGAGCGCCACACCTATCATCAGCTCCTCACTTTACTGCAGAGATCCCTGTGCTACTCATAAGCTGAGTTGGCGAGGGCCGGTATCGAACCAGGAACCTTGTGATTCCTAGCCAAACGCTCTACCGACTGAAAGCAAGATTTGGCTTTGAATGACCCACAAGAGTTGATATGCCAGTATACACTAACTAACCATAAATGACATTAAGAGTTCAACTCTAATGTTGCAGTGAATGTGTTAATATTTTATGTATCAAAATAAATCCTAAGTAATTTTATATGTCAATTTCCGATAATAACTCAACTTGAGCACACATCATAATTATGTGACCTTTCGCTAGTGTAATATTGTTGGTTCTCTGAAAAAAGTTTGTCAACAACAAATGGTTGTCAAGATGAAGAGTTTGTTGTTTGATCTCGGTGATCAAAGAACAGACAAACACATTGGTACAAAAACCTGATGGTAATTTATTCTGGGCCAATCTCATAAACAGAAAGATGTGAAGAGGTTTTGTTTAGACGATGAAGGAAAGATTAATCTATACATATATAAAGGGCAGTAGGAGTGTATGTATGTATGTATATATGTATGTATGTCCGGAAAAAACTATGAAAATAAAAGAATTAATGACAAAGTAAATATACATACACATTAAATATCACTAGTTTTTGCTCTGCATTCAAAGATATGTATTTGATTTATATTCAAAGATATCAAAAAAAGTAGTGGCAAACCCATATTTAACCCAAATTATGAATATTTGATTTATATTCAAAGATATCAAAAAAAGTAGTGGCAAACCCATATTTAACCCAAAATTATGAATATTTGATTTATATTCAAAGATATCAAAAAAAGTAGTGGCAAACCCATATTTCAAAATTATGAATATTTGAACCCAAAATTATGAATATTTGATATTCAAAGATATCAAAAAAGTAGTGGTAAACCCATATTTAACCCAAAATTATGAATATTTGATTTATATTCAAAGATATCAAAAAAAGTAGTGGCAAACCCATATTTAACCCAAATTATGAATATTTGATTTATAAAAGATATCAAAAAAAGTAAAACCCATATTTAACCCCAAATTATGAATATTTGATTTATATTCAAAGATAAAAAAAGTAGTGGCAAACCCATATTTAACCCAAATTATGAATATTTGATTTATATTCAAAGATATCAAAAAAAGTAGGATATCAAACCCATATTTAACCAAAATTATGAATATTTGATTATATTCAAAGATATCAAAAAAAGTGTGGTAAACCCATATTTAACCAATATTTGATTTATATTCAAAGATATCAAAAAAAGTAGTGGTAAACCCATATTTAACCCAAAATTATGAATATTTGATTTATATTCAAAGATATCAAAAAAAGTAGTGGCAAACCCATATTTAACCCAAAATTATGAATATTTGATTTATATTCAAAGATATCAAAAAAAGTAGTGGTAAACACATATTTAACCCATTTGTAAACATCTTTTTTTTCTTTTTTTTCACTAAAACATGCTCCTTTGTACCCATCACACATTCTTCTGTAAATTTCACATGGTTTGCATTTCTCATCCAGCAAAAATTAAATGGCAGACCTCTGTTCAAGCCTGAAGTACTGTTTGACTTTCATCCATTTTAAAAAGGCTCAAAACAAATATTTTTTGTGAGAATAAAATAAATCAATTCTGAAAAATGCAGAGTCTACATTTATGGAAAAGAATTTTGAAATAAAATTTTAATTTGCTCATTTTTTTTTTTTTAAAGAATATAAGAATAATTTATTGTATGACCCGTGTATATATATATATATATATATATATATATATGAAAAGTGAATGGAAGTGAATCCGACAGTATGAAATAAATATTTTGGGAAAAAAAATATTTTTAGAAAATAAACATCATTTGTTTGTTTTTCTAAAAATATTCATTTCATATATTTCATAATCATCATCATATTATGCTGACATAATGGATTCCCATGACTCTCTGGCCATCCATCTCTATTGGTCATCACTTCTGGCAGGTCTCCCCCAAAGAATGCGGAATCTGCACAGAACTGGTCTTTGCTGGTCAGCCTACACTGGCGTGTCTATGTGAAGTGTTCACAGGAAAATGTCACTTATGAATTAGTCCTTGCTCCTCCAGATGTGTCCAACAGGTCTTGTTCATCTTTTTGGATGGTTTGTGTGATCAGAGGCAAGTGGCCATACAGTTGTTTTTTTGGGGGGAGAGCTGTTTCCAAAATTTGTTCAAGACAACACACAACATCCTCATGTAGTTCCCATCTAGCTTTTTCTCAAAGCATTTCATCATGTCATCTCAAAGGGATAAAGTTACATTCACCCCCTGATGCCAGAGGCAAATCTATAATGTTATTTTTCACCCTCGTATAACACCATGAAGCCAAGAGGTCCAGAAGAAAGCGGCGGCAACAAAGCACCGGCACATCAACATCTTCAGGGACAGCCTTCACATGCAACATCTGTGGTCGAGAATGTTTGTCGAACATTGGACTTCACAGTCACAGGAGGCGCTGTAACTTCAAGGGCACAAGAATTACATATCACCCAAATTCATGAATGGGTCATTCTTGATTCCTATTTATACCAACTGTCTTGGACACTGCTTCAGTTGTACTTAGTCTACTGTTGGTTTGAATAACAGAAGCTAACAGACTTCAATATATAAAAACTTTATAAATAAAAATATTGTATTTTAAATATTCACTTTGATATAAAGCTTTTAGTTATTTACTAAGCTTAGCTATGGTACAAGGCCAGAAGTATAGGGCGCCCAGTGAGAATTGAACTCACTAACAATGGTTTTTGAATCTAGCTTGCTAACTGTTGTGATGTTAGTTCAACAGTAAAAAAAGAAGTCAAGTCGAGGTAGGGTAAAATGAGACAAGTGTATTTACAATAAGGTACAAGAACGGCTAGCTTGCCGCTAAACGGTAACAGTACAATCTTTTCACTCGGTGTCTCACTATTTATAGTGAGAACCGGTGTATATTCTCCACTGTAGGAACGGCCGGGACAACACTAACCATCAAACCACGTAAGATCTAAATATCTTTAACATTGTTCTATGTGAAGACAAAAGCCTATATCTTTAGCTGAAAGTTATAGTATTGTGTTTGTTTTTTATTATGTACTTTTGATTATTTTCAAACATAATTTTGAATGTATTGATTACATGGACAACTCCCGATCTTGAGACATTGGGAAACTCCAAACTACGTACTGGCATCGTGACATGGAAGTATCTCCATAAATGGCAGACACCGATGCTCTTGCAGAAATCAGCTTCAGCTATAAGGACCAATTGACAGAGGGGTGGGCTGGATACACATCCTAATGGAAAGACAGGCCGATGATAGCTGTAAGAAGCTTGAGGTAAGGTGACTCGAGCCCTCTATTCTGAAGCGACACATGATGGACGCCATGGAAACATCTCCTACATTGAAGTCTGACCTGTGTGGCAGCGCCTGTATGTCGAGGATTTCATATGTGTGATACGGTACAAAAAAACAAACTGGATCCGTGGGCCATCTGCATGCTCACAACTGATCACATCTGGACTACTTGTAGAAATGGCCTTATTCTGTCAAGATGTGGCAATCACCACATTGATTACATCTCTTCATAGTTTTTCTGTTCTATAGAAGAATGGACAATTTAATGAGATGAAAAGAGATTCTGTTGTAACTCGAGTATCAGTTAACAGAAATAATAGAAACATGACAAGTATTAAGGATAGTGAAAAAGGTTTACTAAGTAAAGATACAAGAATTTCGAGACTACAATGCCGATGATGATTTTTCACATTACACACACACATATATACTCAGGAGGGTTTCAGCTTTAAAAAAAATAAGCCTATTTGGAGTGGATATTACCTTTCTTTTTTTTAAAAATTTCTTGCACGATATCGCATCAGCCACTCCCAAGTGTTTAATGTTAGGTATTCATATCTGACTCAAGTTTTATAATTCTTTTTTTTTATGTCAGATGGTTACCAAGCAATATTGGGATTTGATTTCTTTTTGTTAGACCACAGCAATAATAATGGTACATCATAGGGATGTTTTTGTCAGCACAAAAGTGATAAAACGAAGCTGTTGTTCACTCATACAAATACATCAATTTTATAGGTTTATTTTATTGACAAAGATAAAATATTGTTTACTCATTTGTATTTAGATCTGAATATTGAATATTTCATGTTTGTATAACACAGAAAAAGGTGCATGCTGTAATGTGGAGACGCATGGTGTAATCGTAGGAAATGGACTTGTCAACCCGAGTTCAAATCCTGGCTGAGGCCGTTTGTATTTTACAAAGCGCTAATACACTTGGGAAAGGTATGTATCCAACTACTCCCACTCCAGCTATGGATAAATAGGGCAAGCTGGGCTCTTTAATCTTGGCTAGGTAACCAGTCTAGGAGAAAGAAAACTATGAATTGAAACCTGCTAAGCTCTGCTTAAGAAATTGACCTTGTGTCACATCCTACTCGTACGAAGAGGTTATATATATATATATATATATATATATATATATATATATATATATATTTTTGAGGATATGTGCTTAATTGAAGTCATACCTAATTTTGAAAATTAATTAGTTAATAATTAATGAATTTAGGTGGGCATATATGTTTAAATGTAAGGTTAAACAAGTCGAGAAAATGTCAATCCCTGAATGTACATTTTGACCTAAAATTGTCGGCTTAAAGCCATATAAAAAATAAACACATTTGTTTGTTTACTTACCCTCATATATAATATATATATATATATATATATATATATATATAGAAGAGAGAGAGAGAGAGAGAGAGAGATAGATAGATATGTAATTAATTTTCAAAATTAGGTATGACTTCATTAAGCACATATCCTCCAAAAATTGTCGGCTAAAAAAGCCATATAAAAATAAACACATTGTTTGTTTACTTACTTTCATATATAGATAGATAGATAAGATTACCTAATCTGTGCTACTCATGCACTGAGTTGGCGTGAACCAGTATTGAACCAAGAACCTTATGATTCCTAGGAGGTTGCTCTACCGACTGAGCTAAACCGGCTTCTTATTTGCTATAATAAACAGGAAAGAACCAAATTTATATAAACTTTTTGTTTTATTATTTGCTGTTCTTTATCAACAATGCTTTTAATAGACCAAAGAATTGTGACTATGACTATATAAGGTACCCCATGAGGTACTACCACTCTAGATTAGAGTGGACCTGGGAGTAATGGCAATAAACAGGTAACTCCACACCAGAGCTCTAAAATTGGAGCCATACCACAGGATGTAGTTTTATCTCATACCCAGGATACATCTTTTAAGCAGGGTGGGGGAATTTTACTGAAATTTCAAGAATGTGACTAGGACTATATATGGGATCCCATGAGATACTACCACTCCAAGTTAGAATGGACTCCACACCAGAGATCTAAGATTGGAGCCAGGATGCAGTTTAATTTTATTCTTAGGATACCTCTTTTAAGTGGGGGTGGATGGGTAGGGGATCTTACCCCTCTGCAGAGGATGCAGTTGGCATATTGTTAGCCTCGCCAGCTGGGCTGATTACTATATTGTAAGTTATGTCTACAAGTTTGCTTATCTGTGAACGAAAAAAAAAAAAAAAAAAAAAAAAAAAAAAAAGAAAATGTTTAATTTTTTTTTAAGTGCAGCTTCAAGATAAAACAAGTTTTGCCATTACACGTGAATAAGTTGGTTTCTTTTTGTTGTCTGTTCACAGGAGATTCTTTACTTTGTCTGTTCACAGCAAATCAAGCAAAAAAGAACTTGCTCGACAATCTTTTATATGTTTCAACTAAAGTTTTATTTTGGTTTATTCCAGAAAGGAAAATTGCATGAGTCATATATATATATTTACCAACCCCTCCGCACAAACAGGATGCGACACAAGGTCCATTTCTTAAGCAGAGTTCAGCAGGTTTGAATTCAGAGTTTTCCTTCTCCTAGACCGGTTGCCTAACTAAGGTTAAAGAGCCCAGTCTGGCCTACTATCTATCCATAGCTGGAGGGAGAGTAGGATTCATACCTTTCCCAAGGTATTAGCGCTAAGTGAAATGCAATTACCAACCCCTCCACATAAGCAGGATGCGACACAAGTCCATTTCTTAAGCGGAGTTCAGCAGGTTTGAATTCAGAGTTTTCCTTCTCCTAGACCGGTTGCCTAACTAAGGTTAAAGAGCTCAGTCTGCCCTACTATTTATCCATAGCTGGAGGGAGAGTAGGATTCATACCTTTCCTAAGGGTATTAGCGCTAAGTGAAATGCAATTACCACGTCCAGGATTTGAACTCGGGGCGACGAGTCCATTTCCCATGACTTTAACCATTACACCACGCGCTTGCATGAGTCATATACATCTGTCTATTTGTAAACCACTTGAGTACCTTGCGTGATTTGGTTTGTCTGTCTTGCAGTATTTCAACCCTTTCTGGAGTATTTAATACTACGAACTTTAATCCAAGTTGAATTTATAGTAGAAATATAGTTTTTATATGTATGTTTGTAACAATTATATGGTTTTAAGTATTCCTATCTAATCTAATTATAATGGAGATTGTGTGCTTTTCTGTCTGTAACCGAAACTAAATCACTACTCAAGTCACAATTCCCTTTGTTATTTACTCCACATTCTCCATGATTTTATTTTTTATTTAAACCTCAGTTATTAATAAAATTGTTTTACATATTAAGACTGTTGACCATATCTACATGATATTTACCGCGTACCCCACTTGTACGGGTCAGGCACAAAGTCCCTATTAACGTGGGACCACCCCGAGCCGAAGCCCATGGAGTGGCAGGTGAAAAATTGCGTCGATCCCGTCGGCATTCCCCCTCAAGGGGGCGCCTCAGGCACTGGGCAATAACCCAGCCTGCCCCTTTAAATCAAGGGGGCAGGTGTGCCTGGGGGGATGGCCCCCTGGATCGACGCTGTTAATTATATCAATGGTCCAGAGGCCGAAGCCACTGTTGACCATATCTACATACTAATAACATGCAATTGTATTTATATATACACAAAATAGCAGTTTACAGTGTGAATGGGAAGGCTAATTTGCATATTGATCTTAAAAATTTGATTTTAATAAATATATGCTTAGTATTATTGATTTCTAATTGTTAGGTTTATCTTATTGAATATGAGCAAAAATCTCAGGATAATTTAAAAGAAATCCATTAACAAGAAGAAATAACTGTAATATTATTGTTACTTTCTATCTTAACTATATAGTTAAATTAGGAAAATTTAACAAAGACAGAAGGGGGAATGTAAAATGATGGAAGAGTTAGTTTCAAAGTTGTTCTATTTTTCAATCATACCCCCTCTGTTCAAAATCTTTTTATCTGCATTCTTATTCAGTTTCATCAGCCTTTCTAATTTAATATATGTTATTATATTAAAACTTAAATACTAGCACCCGGAGGGTGCATATATTTGCTAGTACTAATAATTTACATCCAACTGTGGTGCTTTAAACAAGATGGAGAGATCTCCACACTGTGTGGTAAGTCTCTCAAATTAGTAGACCAGTTCACATACCTAAGTAGCAATATCTCATCTACAGAAAGTGATATCAATATATGTATAGGAAAGGTATGGACTGCTACAGATAGATTATTGATCATTTAAAAATCTGATAAAGTGAGAATCTGTATCCAAGTGGACCTGGGAGTAATGAGAATGAAGGGGTACTCTACACTTCCCAAAGTTCCAGAATTAGAACTTCACCATTAGATGCAGTTTAAGGTCATATCCATGGCACCATTATTAAGTGACACTTTTGAATTCATCTTTTTTAATCAACAGAATATATTCGTCATCTATGTTGTTCTTTTGTCACAATGTTTCAGCTGAGTATGTAGAATTGTAGTTTAGATCGACAACTGGTTTATTTGTAGATGCAGCATTTTAGATCATTGCCTTTGGCTGGACACGGAATTAGATCAAATAGCTGACTTTGTCTAGAAAACACATGAGAGGAAAGAAAAGAGAGAGAAAGAGAGAAAGAAAGAGAGAAAGAGAGAGAGAGAGAGAAAGAAGAGAGAAAAGAGAGAGAGAGAGAAAAGACCTACATATTTGTTGATTCCATATGCGAGAAGGATGTTGCCTTGTAAATCGCGCTGTTCTGTGTTGCGAAACTCAGAACAAGCAAGTTAATATTCGCAGAATGATTTCACGAAAGGCTAATAGACTGATTCAATAAAAAT
>CM042155.1:75449857-75467357 GCA_023376005.1 Doryteuthis pealeii
GAAAGAAAGAAGAAGAAGAGAGACAGAGAGAGAGAGAGAGAGAGAGAGAGAAGAGTTGAATTGTCTCAGCAGGGACCCTGTCTAGTCTGAACACTACAATCTACTGGATGTAAATCTGTGTTACTTTTATGTGGGTCTCATCCTCTTTGTTTTGTCAGAGCATCATAGAATTTTCAATTTATGTAACCTATATTTACCATGACAGAAATGAATTGAACATTAATTTTCTTTAAAATATTCCCCTTAGCATTCAATACACATATTCCAGTGAGCTTTCTATTGGTCAAAGCACCTCTGAAACTCCTTTTTTGATATAAATTTCTCCTTTATTTTATGAAGAGTTGCTCAGCGGTGCAAAAATCTTAATCTAAATTTTATAATTTATAAACTTTGTATTATTATATGGTTGAGTTTGTCTGATGTAAAAATAACGTTTTGTTGCATATCGTGCGGGCGGAAGTAGGATTTTCCGTTTAAACTGAAACAAAGAAAAGACAACAAAAATGACAAAGGACTTTTTTCCAATTAACGCGAACAAAGAAATCAGAAGTAGATTTTTCTGCTGATAAGTATAACAAAAGAAAATGCGTGGGCGGTTTATATACATAAAAGAAAGTCAGAGATCCCAGCAGTTAGTCAGCCAGAAGACTCGGAACAGAGAACAAGTGAGGACAGCCGCTCATGGTCCATCACAGCCGACGGGCTGTGAGGACCACATAGTCACCCCTTCCACCTCACTAACCCATCTCAGCAGTCATTGTCAACACTCGCCACCTGCGCACATCCGAGGGAAAAGAAATAAAGTCAACCGTTTCTACTGTGCACATGTGTTGTGATTTCCTTAAGTCCGACTACTACATTTAAGCTAATTAGACCATATACACCAGCGATATCAATTTGATACCACTATACAATGTATACGATTTAGTGCCGTGAAAAAGGCACTACGTTACAGTTTGAACTATTTTAATAATATATTTTTCTCCATATCTGTCATCAAATGATGCAACTAGTCGAATAATTGACTGTTTGCAATTAGAACTAATTATTATTGTGCTATTAAGTCTCATCAGCAAGGTTATAGACATGGGAGACTGCTCCGTGTGTGACTCGAAACCTCAACTGCCAAACTGACAAGCGGAGATTCTAACCACTACACCAGCTGGCCATTCCCAGATTCTTCATATGTTTTGAACTTATTTATATTCCACTTTTTATTGACTTTCTACACGACAGTATGAGAGTGAGTAAATAAACAATGTGTTTATTTGATATGGCTTTTAGCCGACAATTTTTGGAGGATATGTGCTTAATCTTATTATAATGGAGATTGTGTGATTTTCTGTCTGTAACCGAAACTATATTACTAATCGAGTCACAATTAACATAGTTATTTTCATCACATTCTTCATGATTTTATTTATATTTAAACCTCAATTATTCAATAAAATTGCTTCACCTTTTTATTAGTGTTGTCCATATCTACATACAAATAACATGCTATTGTATTTATATATACAAAAAATAGCGGTTTGCAGTGTGAATGGGAAGGCTAATTTGCATATTGATATTAAAAATGTGATTTTATTAAATATGTGCTTAGTATTATTGATTTCTGTTTGGTTTTATTTTAATGAATATAAGCAAAAATCTCTCCAATGAATCTTAAATGAAATCCATTAACAAGAAAAAATAAGTGTAATTTTATTCTTTATTTCCTAATTTAACTAAATAGTTAAATAAGTAAAATTCAGCAATGAAAGACGGCAGTGATGGAAGAGTAAGTTTAATTTCTATTTTTCTATTGTAACCCCACTCTGTTTCAAATCTTTTTATCTGCATTCTTATTAGACTTTCTAATTTAATACAATATTTCATTACATTAAAACTTAAATACTTGCACCCTGAGGGTGCATATATTTGCTAGTAATAATAATAATAATAAAACAACAACTATTCAATAATATAATAAAAAGAATTAGCTGAGAGACTAAAAAATTATCCTCAGTGAAAATTGTTTATGATTTTTTATATTTGTTTTAAAGGGTTCCCTGTCTTGGATCACCCAAGTGTGACATTTGGGGAAAGGAAGGGGAGTACTTGAGATTTCTATGAACTATGTCAAGGGGAGGTGAGGAAAGCAAATATACAATATTGTATTGTTATTAATGTAATAAAGGGGATGTTTTATTCTGATACCAAGCAACTAGAATCAGCAAGATTAAAGAGAATACAAGAAAGAATTGTTATTAATAATGCATAAAGATATTTTTTAAAAATCTACTCTTAACACTACTGATGTAAAAACAATAATTGTTAGATAATGAATAGGCATAGCCTATCATTTTTGTAATGTAGAATTTAAAATTCAGTGTCTAACTGTAATAACCCATGGAAAATCACTAGGGTGTAAAA
Source organism: Doryteuthis pealeii (assembly GCA_023376005.1). NCBI lineage: Eukaryota > Metazoa > Mollusca > Cephalopoda > Myopsida > Loliginidae > Doryteuthis > Doryteuthis pealeii. Next base: position 75,452,273 of record CM042155.1, read on the forward strand.
AAAAACAATGAACGATACTATTTTGTACCATAATAGTTGGTACATTTCTATATACATTTCTTATACTAAAAATAAAATTCATTATGGAACAGAAGCAGTATTAGACAAGGTGTGTTAAAAAGTATCAAGACTGAAGCTGTATTTATCAAGACAAAAATAAACAATACTATTTTATACCATTATACAGAGATGTATCTCTGGACTTAAAATTCTCAATAGGCTGTTAAGAGTTAATCTAGGAACGCTGCCTTCGTCAACAGTTTTAAATAGATTTTTTCTCTCTCACATTTGAAGATCAACTATAAAAACAAAGGCTCGCAGACTTCTTATCTTCAATAATGATTTATTTTTCCTCAAACTAACGAAAGCCCTGATGAAGATCTATCGAAACAGACCGAAACACTACAGCGTAGGCGAAATAAACATCATTCGTTTATATGCTTGTGTTTTTTCAAATTTTTTACAATATTACACATTTCTCATACTAAATGTAACACTTGTTATGGGACAGAGGTAGTAGTATTATGTGTGGTGCTTTCATAAAGTATTGAGTGGTTTTAATTACAAGTTAGGAATCACAGGGTTCTGAATTTGATACCAATCTCCATCAACTCATTGCATGAGTAGCATAGTTCGGGTGGTAATGGTAGGTGTGGCATTCCACCTCAGGAAAAGAAAAATAATAATCTTCCCGGTCTAGCACTAGCGAAAAGGATATGATACCATGTGTGGTAATGGTAGGTGTGGCATTCCACCTCAGGAAAAGAAAAATAATAATCTTCCCGGTCTAGCACTAGCGAAAAGGATATGATACCATGTGTGGTAATGGTAGGTGTGGCATTCCACCTCAGAAAAGAAAAATAATAATCTTCCTGGTCTAGCACTAGCGAAAAGGATATGATATCATGTGTGGTAATGGTAGGTGTGACATTCCACCTCAGAAAAAGAAAAATAATAATCTTCCTGGTCTAGCACTAGCGAAAAGGATATGATATCATGTGTGGTAATGGTAGGTGTGGCATTCCACCTCAGAAAAAAAAATAATAATCTTCCTGGTCTAGCACTAGCGAAAAGGATATGATATGTGTGGTAATGGTAGGTGTGGCATTCCACCTCAGAAAAAAAATAATAATATATGGGGGTCTAGCACTAGCGAAAAGGATATGATACCATGTGTGGTAATGGTAGGTGTGGCATTCCACCTCAGGAAAAGAAAAATAATAATCTTCCGGTCTAGCACTAGCGAAAAGGATATGATACCATGTGTGGTAATGGTAGGTGTGGAATTCCACCTCAGAAAAAGAAAAATAATAATCTTCCTGGTCTAGCACTAGCGAAAAGGATATGATACCATGTGTGGTAATGGCAGGTGTGGCATTCCACCTCAGGAAAATAAAAATAATAATCTTCCTGGTCTAGCACTAGCGAAAAGGATATGATACCATCAATAGGCCAACTCTGCTGACTTCACTTCTACTATAATTAGTTTGTCTTCCATTTAGTGCCCAATATTTGTGACCTTGTACCATACTAATCTAACTTTTGAGTGAACATCCATAAGAAATCTATCTATCTATACATACATACATAAGGGCAGTTGTGTGTATGTATGGGTGTATCCCCAGAGGAAACTATGAAAATAATGACAAAGTATATATATATATATATATAATATATATATATATATATATATATATATATATAAAATCAATGGTAATATTATGGTTTCACACTCATAACTTAAAGTTTCATGGTAATCCAATCATCAGATGAGATCAGTGGTTGAGATGTCAAAAACCAGTCGTGAAATGGTTGAAATGTTAAAAATCAATTTTTTTAGCGTTTATATGAAGCGTTTTTCACGCGATGGGAAATGTAAAGCTAAAAATTGTTTTTTTAAACTGTGGCTTGTTTAACGTTTATGTGGCGTGGATTGTTTTCACGTGATGTAATGTCATGACGTTAAATTTGTATTTAAAAAAACATTATAATCAAACAAACTTGCATTGGTGTTAATGCACGCGGTGTTCAGATGAATTTTTTTTTTTTTTTTTTTTAAATAAATAAAAGGAGAGCGAAAATTCAGGGATCAATTAGGGTCAGGTGGTAAGTGACACAGTAAAAATTTGTTCAAATGCCTACATTTCGATATATATATATACACACACATTCACTATCAGCAGAGGTTGCATTTTGTGCAAAAATAATGAAGATTTTATTTTTATCTGGGAAGATATTCAGAAATATAAATTAATTATGTAAGATAAAAACGATCAATGGATCTTTTTATTTTTTATCTATTCTATTTTTTTTTAATACATCACTAATTAGGATTGAGCCTATTCTAGTTGTGACCACCCCAAGCAAAGTTTAACAGGTTTGAATTCAAAGTTTTCCTTCTCCTAGACTGGTTGCCTAACCAAGGTTAAAGAGCTCAGTCTGCCCTACTATTTACACATAGCTGGAGGGAGAGGAGTTGGATTCATACTTTTCCCAAGGGTATTAGCGCTATGTGAACAGTAGCTTTGTCCAGGATTTGAACTCGGGTTGACAAGTCCATTTCCTACGACTATAACCATTACGCCACGCACCTCCAACTTTTACCCCTCCTCTATTCAGGCAATGCCAGATAGCTGCTTCTAGTCTATACATATATAAAGAGCAGTTGTGTGTATGTATGTCCGGAGAAAGCTACAAAAATAAAACAACTAACAACAATGTAAATATATATACACATTTAGAATTATCTGCGTTATTCGGACTATTGTCCCCATCTTCATTGTTATTTGTACAACTTTTCGGATGATATGCCCTCCGGCCTTCTTCAGGTATTTTTTGTCAGACTCGGGGAAAACTTCTTGGACTCGAGAACCTTCTTTTTGAACTCGGGAACTTTCTTGTCGTAATCAGGAGCCATCATGGAACTTTGAACCTTGAAGAAATACCTGAAGAAGGCCGGAGGGCATATCGGCCGAAACGTTGTACAAATAACAATGAAAATGGGAACAATAGTCCGAATAACACTGATAATTCTAATCTTCACGCCTCATCTCAAACATTCAGAGAAATATACACATTTATTATCACTAGATCTTGCTTTTTGAGCAAAAATAATGAAGATTTGATTTATATTCGTGAAGATAATTAAAAAATAAAATTTAAATAGTAACAACATGAATTTTTTTTTTGCTTTTAATATTTCAAAATGGAGACATTAGTTTTTTTTTTCAGAGTGTCTGAGCATTTTTTTTCTGATGCTCCACCTGGCTCGTTCAATGCAAGATCTTTTTTTACATATGGATTTTAATGGGGTATCCTGTGAGGATCCAACTCATGATTCAGTAATAATGGATCTGCAAGACTAACTTTCCCCCCTCTACACAGGCGACGCTGGGTAGCCACATCTAGTAGGATATAAATCTCAACTTTGAAGTACCTATTCTGTATATTGTTTCATATTTCTGTTTTCTTACTTTATTGAACATTGAATGTACATTTCGACATATTAGGTCTCATCAGCAAGGTTATAGACATGGGAGATTGCTCCGTGTGTGACTTGAAACCTCGACTGCCAAACTGACAGGCAGAGATTCTAACCACTACACCAGCTGGCCATTCCCAGATTCTTCGTATGTCTTGAACTTATTTATATTCCACTTTTTATTGACTTGCTACACAACAGTATGAGAGTGAGTAAATAAACAATGTGTTTATTTGATATGGCTTTTAGCCGACAATTTTTGGAGGATATGTGTTACATAATTATTAGATACCTAATGATTATGGCAATAGCGTAGAAATCATAATGGCGATTAGTGCAGCTGATGGCCTTGAGAGTGAGTGACAGCGCTTGACCTCACTCTGACCTTGCCTTCCAGGGACAAATCATGAGAACCGGAAGGCCTAGAAGACCCTGTTCCGGTTTAAGGATACTAAGTAACGCAGTCAGTTAGAGGTAGCAGCGAGCTCGAAGGGGTAAGTCGTGTTATACATGTGGTCCCTCAACTGCGCAGGTGTCTGGGTTGGGGATTTGGAAATAAAGTAACATCAATGTAAATCGAAGTCTTGTGTTTATTACCTAAAAACTAACAATGACACAGGGCTTCTGATAAGGAGTGATCCCTAACCGAAACCAGACCCGGAATCCTCAATAGAAGACCAGACGAGACCTTAGAAGATATTCCAGACCAAGATGTTAGAAGATAGACAATCAGAATAGCAAAGCCGGCCAGAAGAATCGATGACCAAGATATAGAAGAAGTAAAGAAAGGTATATAACATTATATCGATTTGGTACAGTGAAAACTCAGTACGTAACATATGTGCTTAATTGAAGTCATACCTAATTTTGAAAATTAATTAGTTAATAATTAATAAATTGTAATGTTATCTAGTCCGGCCATGATTGAGAGTTAGTCTGCGGTAAAAAAAAAAACCAACAACTTTGGATTATTTTGATAATATGTTTCTCACTGTATCTGCCATCAAATAATGTAACTCTTGTTGAATAATTGATGCTGTTAGCAATTAGGACTAATGATTAATATAAAAGAAAAAATTATTCAATTATATAATGATTATCAATGTAAAAATTAGTTCAAATACGCAAGAATTTTCCTTGGTATAAATTGTTTATAATTTTCTATGTTTGTTTAAAAGGGTTCTCTGTCCTTGATCACCAAAGCGTAACATTTGGGGGAAAGGTGAGGTAGGACTTGAGAATTCTATGGGGGTATGTGAAGGGAGGAAGAAAAGCAATGAATGAGATATTTCATACTACTACAATCAAATAATAGTTGCTACATTTAGAGTATTAAAATATATATGAACAAATGAGACAATAAATATAGGACAGAGATTGTTTTTGTTTTCATCAAATACAACATAGTTTTATGCCTAGATTTTTGAAGTAAAGTATTGTCATTTTTTGATGAGTCATTCGGTCTCATATATTTATTTTTTTATTTGTGTATACAATGACCAATGAGTTTTTTTAAATGTTTCTTTCCTTTTTTGTTTGCTCATAATTTCTGATCAGATGAGAGTATATTGATTTACTAACCCTTTTGCATGAGCAGGATGTGGCACAGTTGGTTGGGTTTTACGGCATGTCAACCCCTTGGGTGACTTTATGCCGAATACTTCTATTGGTAAAAAAAATGTTTAATGCTAACAAAGTTTTGAAATAATTTCATTTTTAATGGATAATACAATTTTGTTTATAAACTCATGTTTTCTATTTAACCCATAGATGGGACCCCAACAGGTACTACCACTCCGGGTCAGAGTGGACCAGGGAGTAATGGTGATGAAGGGGTGCTCCACATTTCCCCAAACCTCCAAAACTGGAACCTCACCATCAAATAGAGTTTAACGTCATTCCCAGGACATGTAGACCCACAGCCACCGCCTTCTAGCACTCATATGATAAAAAGGGGTTGGGGCTTGCCATAAGGGCAATAGGATTGGGGCAATCATATAGGTGCTAGGGGTGGACATGACCAGCCGATTGATCGGAGGGGGCCTCTCCGACCGCCTGTCTAGCCCAGGATAGGTCAAAAGTGGAGTATTGCAAGTCATGGACTGCTCATCCACCTGGGTTCTATCCTTAAGCATCACGGGTCGCCACCCACGGCCAACAGGTGACCCCATTGGGGGAGTCTTACCCTTCTTGGTCTAGTGCTAGAGAAAAAGTGATTTACTCCCTCCCTCTTTTTTTACTTATTAAGATTTTTGACAATATCAGTTGTTCCATTATCAGTGTTGAAAGCTATAGCTATTGAGAAGGCATTTTGTGTGTTTGAATCAAGAAAAATACATTTTAAGAAATCATTATTAACTTGCATGCCAGAAAATTAGAAATAGGACCACAAGAATGCACAAGTACACAAGTACTATGGAATCAATAGTTTGAGAGTTGAGACGGAGTCTGAACACCTGCAGTTTTTGTGGCCTTTATGTTGAACTTAGTGTTTCTGAACAAACGGAAGTTTAAATATCATCAAGGCTGCATGTGTTAAGTTGTAATGGGTCTCTGCACTCAGAAGCTGAGTGTAATTGGTGGGGTAGTGAGCATGTGTTGTGGACTAGCCTAACTTACCTTTCGTAGAGAGTAAATGAGCTGGTCCAAGACTATTTGTAGACTCCTGTTTGAGAAAATCTGGGTGATTACTGAGAATGTGAAGATTAAGGAACCATTACGTGAACCGTCTACCTTGATGTTTTAGAACTCTGATGCGAGTTACTCTATGTCTGACGCAAACTATATTTGGTTTGTTTTGTTTTACGGCATATCAACCTCAGTGGGTCATTTAATGCCAATAAAGTTTTGAAATAAATCAATTCTTAATGGATAATACAATTTTTTTATAAATACATTTTTCTATTTAACCCATAGATGGGACCCTAACAGGTACTACCACTCCGGGTCAGAATGGACCATGGAGCAATGGTGATGAAGGGGTGCTCCACATTCCCCAAACCTCCAAAACTGGAACCTCACCATCAGATAGAGTTTAACGTCATTCCCAGGACATAGTTTACTTTGGCCCTATCTTGGGCTAGACAGGCGGTCGGAGAGGCCCCCTCCGATCAATCGGCTGGTCACGTCAAGCCCTAGCACTTATATGATTTTCCCAACCCTATTGCCCTTATGGCAAGCCCAACCCCTTTTTATCATATGGGTGCTAGAAGGCGCCGCGGTCTACATGTCCTGGGAATGACGTTAAACTATCTGATGGTGAGGTTCCAGTTCTGGAGGTTTAGGGAATGTGGAGCACCCCTTCATCACCATTGCTCCCTGGTCCACTCTGACCCGGGGTGGTAGTACCTGTTAGGGTCCCATCTATGGGTTAAATAGAAAAATGTATTTGTAAAAAAATTGTATTATCCATTAAGAATTGATTTATTTCAAAACTTTATTGGCATTAAATGACCCACTGAGGTTGATATGCCGTAAAACAAACAAACCAAACCAAAAATCCAGAAACATGATATATATCTAAGAAGCAAAGATTTACATAGTATATGGTTGGAATAATTTGCATAATGATTTTAACAAAACTGGGTTTAATAAGTAATTATTTGCTGTTACAATATGGTTCAACAGAGACATCAGTAAGTCGTCGGGGTGGCCTAAAGTCGGTATCAGCCAATCAGTGAGGGAGTCTATCCCCTTTTCACTAGTGCTAGACCAAGGAGATGTTTTTGCGTTTGAGGTGGAGTGCCACACCTACCATCAGCTCCTTATTTTACTGCACTGATCCCTGTGCTACTCATATGCTGATTTGGAACTAGGAACCTTGTGGTTTCTAGCTGAACGCTCTACCGACTGAGCTAACCTGGCCCTTGTAGTGCATCTCATAAGCCATCAAATACACTACATGTTTCTAGTGTTGTTTAAAAAGGATGCAGAGTATGGTTTTCAGCCTGCATGACTGTCTGTGGGGGCGTATTTGATACCTGTGTGCCTGACAGGTAAGGGGTTATGATTCAGCTAATTAACTTCTCATTGATCTATATTATTAACAAATCAGGTCACCCACTGAAGAATGGGGGTTAGAAGGCTAATCTCACAGGCCAGGTAATTACAGGTAGTGTAATCAGTTTGATCTCCTCTTGCTGGTTGACCCACATTTGTGTCCTAGTGCCAGACTTAGTTAACTTCTGAGTGAACACCAATAAGAAATCTATACATGTAGAAACGACAGTTTGTATGTATATATATATATATATATGAGTATGAAAAGGTTGAATGAAAACATCACATATATACATATATATATATATATATGTATGTGTATATGTATATATATATATGTATGTGTATATATATATGTATATGTGTATATATAATATATATATGTGTATATATGTGTATATGTATATATATATGTATATGTATATATATATATATATATATATATGTATGTATGTATATGTATATGTATATGTATGTATATGTATATATATATATATATATATATGTCTGGAAGAAACTATGAAAATAAAACAATTAACAACAAAGTAAATATATATATATATATATATATATATATACATACACGTGAATAAAAGGAAGTGAATCCGACGGTATGTAGTATAATAAAAAATTGAAAAAACACAGGTTTAAATGCGTTAAGTGGTGAGTTTATTGGCCGATGCTGCAGTGTTTCGATCTATTAATTAGATCATCTTCAGGGCTTTTGTTGGTATGTGGAAGGTGATAAAAAAATTTTTAAATCTCAGAATAAGGAGAAAGACGAGTAATAGTCCTTGTTTATCGGTCTGTTTAAAATTTTAAGTCTGAGAAAAAAGAACGTTGAAAAAACAGTTTGAAATATGACGTCAAATATTCTTTTTTTGCGGTGTGAGTATTAGAATGTGTAAGTGTTTGTATCTAAAAAAGCATTGTGCATTTTTTATGTGTTTATGAATGTGTGGTTGCGCGTGTGTGTATAATCTTTTGCAATAAATGGAATCGAAACAAACCTCAAGGTTGTGTGTGTGTGTGTGTGTGTGTATGTGTGTGTGAGAGAGAGAGCATGATTTTCATATATATATATATATATATATATATATATATATATATATATGTGTGTATGTATACACGCATTAAATATTGCCATTTCTTGCTTTTTGTTCAAAAACTATGAAAATATAAAATATAAATATAAATATTTAAAAATTAAAATCTACATAGAAATAGCATTGAAATTCTACTTAAAAATGTCCAGCATTTGTAAATAAGTAAGTAAAGTCGTCGGGGTGGCCTAATGTCGGTATCAACCAGACAGCGAGGGAGTCTATCCCCTTCTCAATAGCGCTAGACCAAGGAGATTATTTTAGCATCTGAGGTGGAGCGCCACACCTACCATCAGCTTCTTACTTTACTGCACAGATCCCTGTGCTACTCATACGCTGGCGATGACTGGTATCGAACTAGGAACCTTGTGGTTTCTAGCCGAACGCTCTACCGACTGAGCTAACCTGGTCCCTATATATATATATATATATATATACACACACACACACATTAAATATTGCCATTTCTTAGTTTTTTGCTCAAAAAAGCATGAAGATTTGATTTATATATTTGAAGATATTTAAAAATTAAAATCTACATAGAAATAGCATTGAAATTCTACTTAAAAATGTCCAGCATTTGTAAATACAAGTAAACAAATCAATACACTCGGTTCTTTCCCCAATCCTTCTACACAGGTGATGCTGGGTAGCTGCTTCTAGTAACATATAAATCTCAAAATTGAAAATATTTATTCTTTATATTGTCATATATTTCAGCAGGGGCTGGTTTAGCTGTCAGTAGAGCATCTGCATTGGAGCCACAAGGTTCCAGGTTCAATACCAGCCCTTACCAACTGAGCACATATGTAGCACATGTGTAACACCCCACAAAAAAAGGCAGTTGTATGGCCACTTACCTCCTATCGCACAAAACATGCAAGACACTGCTTGAGAAGTAGAATAAACTCATAAGTGACATTCTCCAGTACACATCTACACAGACATCCCAGTATTGACTGACCAGTTAACACTCACATACAACAGCTATGTACATACAGTGTATGCCATGCTGAGGACTCTTCAGGAGCAATTACGATAGGGACAGGTGGGAAGAGAGAGTCATGAGAATCCTTGCTTTCAGCAGGACTTGATGATGCCCAAAGACCTACTGTATGGCGACATTTGTCAGACAAGGAACAAAAAGGAGTGAAAAAGAGAGGAAAGAATCTGCTACAGATAAGAGAGCCAGAAAGAGGGAGAGATAACACTAACTCCAGCAAGCATCACTGTTCGTTTACAGTCACTGCAACAGAGATTGCCATTCAAAAATTGGCCTGTTCAACCACTGGTGCAGTTCAAAAAAAAAAAAAAAAAAAAAAAAAAAGAATTTTTAAATGGTCACTTTAACAGACAGAAAGATGCCAACTTGATTCTCTGTCCTTGATCACCCAAGCATGAAATTTGGGGAAAGGAAGGGGAGAACTTGAGACATCTATAATCATGTGAAAGGGTGGGGGAGAGCAAGGATACAATATTGTATTGTGCCTGAAATTATGAGATAAAGGTTATATTTTATTTTGATAAAAAGCAACTAGAATTACGAAGATGAAAGAGAATACAAGTAAGATTTGTTAGTAATACTGGCTGACAAGTGTTTCATCTAAAAGAAATTTTAAACAGGCAAACACTTCATATTTAGTTGCAATATCAATGTTTTATGAACTAATGTATTAACAAAGTTCACAATCATTTTAAATAGGTAAATACTTCATATTTTGTTGCAATATCAATGTTTTATGAACTAATGTATTAACAAAGTTCACAATCATTTTAAATAGGTAAATACTTCATATTTAGTTGCAATATCAATGTTTTATGAACTAATGTATTAACAAAGTTCACAATCATTTTAAATAGGCAAATACTTCATATTAAGTTGCAATATCAATGTTTTAAGAGCCAATGTATTAATAAAGTTCACAATCATTTTTAAATAGGCAAATACTTCATATTAAGTTGCAATATCAATGTTTTTAAGAGCCAATGTATTAATAAAGTTCACAATCATTTTAAATAGGCAAATACTTCATATTTAAGTTGCAATATCAATGTTTTAAGAGCCAATGTATTAATAAAGTTCACAATCATTTTAAATAGGCAAATACTTCATATTAAGTTGCAATATCAATGTTTTAAGAGCCAATGTATTAATAAAGTTCACAATCATTTTAAATAGGCAAATACTTCATATTAAGTTGCAATATCAATGTTTTAAGAGCCAATGTATTAATAAAGTTCACAATCATTTTAAATAGGCAAATACTTCATATTAAGTTGCAATATCAATGTTTTAAGAGCCAATGTATTAATAAAGTTCACAATCATTTTAAATAGGCAAATACTTCATATTAAGTTGCAATATCAATGTTTTACTAATGTATTAACAAAGTTCACAATCATTTTAAATAGGCAAATACTTCATATTAAGTTGCAATATAAATGTTTTAAGTGCTAATGTATTAACAAAGTTCACAATCATTTTAAACATTATCTCAGAGAGATTTATTTGATCCAGAAATGGGACCATAACAAGTACTCCCACTCAAGACCTGTAAGTAATGGTAATGAAGGGTTGACTCCACCCAACCCACACAGTTCTAGAAATGGAGCCTCATTCCCAGATTGCTGTTAAGGGGCGTTATTTAAACTATTAAATACATATATTTGTTTATATATTTTATGATCACCAGAGAGATCCAGTCTGTAAACAACAGATGATCATTGCTTTATGCTGGCAGTGAAAGTTAATTTAAGTTACCCCTAGAGAGCTCTACCGGGTTTTGGGAGCATATAATATATATATATATATATATATATATATACACACATACACACATACATACATAGTATTATATCTTTATTGCCTTATAAAACAGAATAAATGCTACCTAGTCTGGCCATAATTGAGAGTGTCTAAAAAAACTATTCTAATACTGTATTTCTTTGTGGATCTTTTGTCAAACGTAGCAACTATTGTTGAATAATTGACTGTCTGCAATTAGTCCTAACCATTAATAAATTATGCTAACTGGAAATCAAGTAAATAATTGTTGAACTCATAATTAAGATTCAATTAATTAAACCTCAATTGTCCTTAGCTATAAATGAGGATCATTCAATGAATAAGAGGAATATCTTTTTTTAAAAACAAAAAGCAAATTTTTTTTTTTTTCAGAATTTTTTTCATATAAATGTGAAATTGGTTTATAGCAAAAATTGTGTAAGGTAAAAAGTAAAGTTGGCAGAGTGACCTATTGTCAGTATCAGATGAACAGCAAGGAAGTCTATCCTCTTTTTGCTAGCGCTAGACCAAATAGATTGTTTTTGGCTTAGGTGCAGCACCACACCTACCGCCAGCTTTTTTTAGACTCGTTTTTTTAAAATATTTAACCCATAAATGGCAATCTAACAGGTACTACCACTCCGTATCAGAGTGGACCTGGGAGTAATGATGATGAAAGGGTACTCCACACTCCCCAGAGCTCCAGAACTGGAACTTCACTAGATGAAGTTTAACATCGTACCCAGGACAATAAGACCTGCAGCCATTGCTTTCTAGCACATATGATAACATGATATGGGCTTTCCATAAGGGCAATAGAGTCAGGACAATCATATAAGTGCTAGGGCTTGATGTGACCAGATAATTGATTGGAGGGAGCCTCTCCAACCATCTGTCTAGTCTAAGTAAGCTTTGGTTTAGAACAAAATTTAATTTTCTTTAAAAAAAAAAAAAAAAAAAAAAAAAAAAAAAAAACTGCTTGAAGTGACTGAGCTAAACTTGTTTTAAGTACACTTAAATCATTTTATACCCCCAATTCCGGGGCTTTTAAATTCTCATAACTTTTGAACCAGAGATATTTGCATAATTCAAACAGTTTTGAACTCCATTTACAGAGCTTTATATAACTAATGATATTAAATAACAATAATCTCAAATACAAAATTTTAAAAATCAACTCGGAATGCTATTATCAAAAAATCCTCCAAATGTTCAATATAATTGAGATATCTAAGAAATTCTAATTAGAATCCTTCACTCCTTCCTAAATAGAAGCATCAATATCATCATGAACCACTGTTATAATGGTAACCTAACAGGTTTACAATTTGTCTTGTTGTAATATAAATCCTATGAACTGGATGTAACTTGAAATTGAACTTACTGGTTGCCAACATTGGCCTTTAAGCAAGTAATAAAAGAAAAGTAAAGTTGTCGGGGCGGCCTAATGTCGGTATCAGCCAATCAGGGAGGGAGTCTATCCCCTTTTCAATAGTGCTAGACCAAGGAGATTATTTTAGCTTCTGAGGTGGGGCGCCACACCTACCATCAGCTCCTCACTTTACCGCACAGATCCCTGTGCTACTCATACGCTGAGTTGGCAAGGCCAGTATCGAACCAGAAACCTTGGGATTCCTAACCGAACGCTCTACCGAATGAGCTAAACTGAAGATGTTTAATTGATACTCAGCATAAAATATTCGGAAAACCTTCATTTGTATGGACGTTCTGGAGTTGATTCCGTTTCCTAGCTTCACAAGAATTAAGTATTAATTCGAAGCTAATTAAAAAAAAGAAAAGAAAATCTAATTTCCTGGTCCAAATTTGGTTTCATTTAATTAAACCGCAAGAATAGAAGTGGAATTCTGGGTAAATCAGAAAATTAGTTTTGCTGCAACAAAGAGACAACGTGAACTGCTTCCAAATTTCATTAATGGCTTGAAAGAATGTGTTGTGTAAGCAAGAAACTTGAAGCTAGGACAATAACAAAAACAAAAGAAAATAACCTCCTTCCCCAGAAACTAAGAAAGAATACTTGTTGATTCTTTTGTCAGAATATTTATTGTAAGCCCTGGGGTCATAGAAATATTTCTTGTAGCCCCTCGAGGGCCTAAAAAATATTTCTTGTAGGCTATCAGGGCATTGAAAAATATTTCTTGTATACCCTAGAGGCATAAAAATATTTCTTGTAGGCTCTCTGGACAAAAAAAAAATTCTTGTTGGCCCTAGATGCATAGAATATATTTCTTGTAGACCCTGTGAGCATGAAAAAAATTTCTTGTAGACCCTGTGAGCATGAAAAAATATTTCTTGTAGACCCTGTGAGCATGAAAAAATATTTCTTGTAGACCCGTGAGCATGAAAAAATATTTTTTGTAGACCTGTGAGCATGAAAAAAATATTTCTTGTAGACCTGGGAGCATGAAAAATATTTCTTGTAGACCCAGTGAGCATGAAAAAATATTTCTTGTAGACCTGTGAGCATGAAAAAATATTTCTTGTAGACCTGTGAGCATGAAAAAAATATTTCTTGTAGACCTGTGAGCATGAAAAAATATTTCTTGTAGACCTGGGAGCATGAAAAAATATTTCTTGTAGACCCAGTGAGCATGAAAAAATATTTCTTGTAGACCTGTGAGCATGAAAAATATTTCTTGTAGACCCTGGGAGCATGAACAAATATTTCTTGTAGACCCTGGGAGCATGAACAAATATTTCTTGTAGACCATAAAAATATTTTTTCTCTCTAAATTTTTGAGATGAGGATTGATAATTTGTATTATTTGGATTTTTCAGACTGTTGTCCTCATCTTTATTGCTATATACACAATGTTTTGGCTGATTTGCCCTCCAGACTTCTTAAGATTCCCGAGTTCAACAAGAAATACCTTCTCAGAACTTCGAACCGAACCCTTTATTCAATCCACCCGGGTAGACTGTTCTCATTTCGCTAACCATGACTGGGTACAAGTGTTAAGCTATATTAAGTATTCTATGGTGCAACAGATATATATATTTACCAACCCCTCCGCACGAGCAGGATGTGACACAAGGTCAATTTCTTAAGCGGAGTTTAACAGGTTTGAATTCAGAGTTTTTCCTTGCCTAACCAAGGTTAAAGAGCCCAGTCTGCCCTACTATTTACCCATAGCTGGAGGGAGAGTAGGAGTCATACCTTTCCCAAGGGTATTAGCATTAAGTGAAATGCAATTACCATGTCCAGGATTTGAACTCGGGGCGACGAGTCCATTTCCCACGACTTTAACCATTAGTCCACGCGCTTCCTGGTACAACAGATATAGGGATTGAGTTAATACAGTTCTAAGTGACAATCATCTGTAGCTTGCAGGTTCAATCCTGACCAAGGGTGATAATAACATCAATTACTTAACATATCTTAATACTTGTACCCAGTCATGATAAGTGGAATGAGAACATTCTACCTCAGTGGGTTGAACAAAGAGTTTGGTTCTGAGTTCCGTCAAGGCTCCTGAGTTCCACTAAAAAGTTCCCAAGTTCAACAAGAAACACTCAAAGAAGGCTGGAGAGCACATCGGCCGAAACATTATGGTTTTAATGATAAAGATGAAGACAACAGTCTGAAAAATCCAAATAATACAAAATATTTTTGTAGTCTTTGTGGTCATGAACATATTTTTGTAGGTATAAAAATGTTAATATTATCATATATATGTCAAGTATATCTAAAAATTATTA
>CM042155.1:75472357-75504857 GCA_023376005.1 Doryteuthis pealeii
AGAATGAAAAAGTGACAACGAAAGAAGAAAAAATTCAGATATATTCTAATTTCTGAGATTTAAAAAAAAAAAAGAAACTAAACAATATGTTTATATATATTCACGATTAATTGAGTAATGTCTTCTGTTACCATAACAATGGAATCTCTCATTAATTTGTACTAAGACCAGGTTATCTGATTATATATATATATATATATATATATATATATATAGTGTGTGTGTGTGTGTGTGTGTGTGTGTGTGTGTAGGTAGATATCTATCTACTTATATATACCTTCCTATTTATATCTATCTACATATATATGTCCACTATCTATCTCTATCTACCTACCTATATATACCCCCTATCTATCTATATATACCCCCTATCTATCTATATACCTATATATATATACCCCCTATCTATCTATATACCTATATATATATATATACCCCCTATCTATCTATATACCTATATATATATATACCCTCTATCTATCTATATACCTATATATATATATACCCTCTATCTATCTATATATATATACCCTCTATCTATCTATATATATATACCCTCTATCTATCTATCTATATATACCCTCTATCTATCTATATATATATACCCTCTATCTATCTATCTATATACCTCTATCTATCTATCTATATACCTACCATATATCTATACCTACCTATATATACCCCTCTATCTATATACCTACCTATATATACCCCTATCTATCTATATACCTACCTATATATACCCCCTATCTATCTAATACCTATCTATATATACCCCCTATCTATCTATATACCTATCTATATATACCCCCTATCTATCTATATACCTATCTATATCCCTATATATACCCCCTATCTATCTATATACCTATCTATACCTTCCTATCTATCTATATACCTATCTATCTATCCATAAAAAAAATACAAAGTTTTATATATGAGTAGATTATGATTAAATGTTCAGTTTTTTAATACATCTTTATATTTCCTGTTTAAATGGGGGAGTGGTTCAAATATGGTAATTACAGCATATTTCCAATAAATAAATAAATAAATCTCCATTGTGATATGTAGAGTTGCATTGCCAAGTGGATATCATTAACAACACTGAAAAATAAATAACTCACCAATTCCTTCTTTTTTAAAGGGAGATGGTCTGAGGAAGAGGAGGAGGAGGAGGAAGCGTTACCCAGAATCTGGTTCAAACCTCTTGAATTTGGTAAGACATACAACAAAGAAGGAATCACCAGGGTGTAAGGCAGTGGATGTCTGACTTGAGCCATACTAGCCGGAGAATAATAATAATAATAGGGATGAGATGACATAGCAGAGTAGTAGCATTGGTCGGTATGACTGGTTAGACTTAGAGTCACATGAACAGAAAAAAGCTATTTAAATGTACGAATTGCAATGGTTAGCAGATTACTAACCCCTGAGTAGGCTAAAGCAGTTACCGACACAAAAGGTGAGAAGTGAGTGTCGCGAAAGTACAGGATTTTTTAGACCCGGTTTAGAAAATTGTTCTTTCTCTTGAAAAAAATACTTAGCCAGCTACCAGTAACGTTTTTGCCTGTCCGTCCGGAAAAGTCTTTAGATATTGCGAACCAGACAGTCTTAATGGGTGATAGAAGCTACGCTCAGTGGTAACCTTGCGTTATGCCAAATATAGGTCTTAATCCTACTGAAGTTGTCTGCACCTCTAAACAGGATGTAATCAAGGTCTTTGTTTACAGAGGCCGGTTGATTCTCCCTATGGTCAGGGCTTGGGATGAATGCTGTTTGTTTAGGGTAGGGTGGGTGGCTACCAGTATTAGGCAACAAATAAACGGATGGCAATAGCGTCATGAGCAGGTGCCTATGAATGGGGTGGAATCATTCCAGATTATTTAACATGAACAAAGCACAGGAAAAAAAAAAAACAATGAATGCTACAAGAATACAAACTTTTACCAAAACAAAGAAAATGATCGACATTGAAAAGAACTTCTGATACTGTTAAAATTCGCAATTTGATAGATGTTGATCAAAATTTTTAATTTAAACACATATACATATATATTTATATATAAAATGTTGTTCTGGTTCCAACAGGAGAAAATTTAATATTTTATAAAAAGAAGGTCCGCAAAATGTATTATGTTCTCAGAAAAATTTTTTTATGCTTTTTATCTTACATATGCGACACGTGTTTCTGATCTGTTGTTTTCTTCAGGCATTGAGTTATTAATTTGGCAGAATATGTCAGATATTTGATAGGTTGTGTGTGTTTCTGCAACTTTTCTATCATATATATATATATATATATATAATTAAAAATTGAGGAATATCAGATAAAACACAGAGGTAAAATATCATTTGAATGAAGTTTTTGTGTTTTATCTGTTATCCCTCAAATTCTAATCACATTTTGCTGGATTTTACACAATCTGTTTTATATATATATATATATATATATATATATATATATATATATATATATATATATATATATATATATATACATAAATGATTTTTTTAAAAGTGATGAGACAAATAGCAATATTTCTTTTGCATTATTTTTTTTATTTTTTAATTTTTTATTGTTTTCAACTATTTTCGACCTTAGAAGTTTTAGGTGAAAAAAGTTTTCTTAATTTCTAAATTTTAAAAAGAGTTGATATTATATATATATATATATATATATATATATATATATATATATATATATATATAAAATCTTTTTAAATTTTCTAAAGAAAACTTTTTTCACAAAAAAAACTTTGTATGTGTGATTATGATTAAAATTTAAATCTTAAAGAATTTTTAACTATTTTTTCAACTTTTTTTTTTTATACAATTTTAAAGAATTGTTACTTAATGGTATATAAGAATTCCCCCTTTTTAAATTGCAATGAAATGACTCAAACAAAATTAAGGTATTTGTTAAATTAATGTTCCTCCCAATTCTGTTGACTGCCAATACATGAATGCCCATAAATATGAAGGGGGGGGGGTGAGGAGCTTTTGTACCATCAAGTACAATAAACTCTGTTGCCTGATTTTCCATTTGTTTTGGGTTTTTTGAACAAACAAAAAAAAATGAAAGAAGGTACATGTTCTTCAGAAATCTCAAAACAAACTGAAAATAGATTCTCACCTTTATATATGGATGGCATGGAAAGGCCACCCCACCTGCCTCTTCTATGGATGGCATGGAAAGGCCACCCAACCCCACCTCTTCTATGGATGGCATGGAAAGGCCACCCACCCCACCTCTTCTAAAGAAAATCTTAAACATCTCCCAGGTCTTATATTTGAAATTGATTATCAATAAGCTAATGTAAGCTAGAGTATCAAAACAGTATTTGTTTCTAGCCCAACCCAACAACTATAAATATTATATATATATATATATATATATATATATATAAATATTAATGTAAATAAAGGGGGGGGGGTCTTATATACAAATTTGAGGAGAATGGATTTTATATGCCATAAAATACAAAATTGACAAGTGTAAAGATGAAATCTATAACCCCCCCCCCAAAAAAAAAAATAAAAAAATTAAAAAATGAATGAATAAAAGAATTTGTGAATGAAAAAAGTTAGAGACTGATTCTAAATTTACTTTAGAAAATACAAACTCCTAATTGTATTTTTATGCAAATTAAAGAATTTTACCTGTAAAATTAAATTGAAGAATTTTAATATATTTGGAGCAAAATTCATTAAATCAATGTGTGTGTATATATATATATATATATATCTGTGAGTAGGTTTGTGTACATATATGTATGTATATACATGAGTACATGTGTGTGGGTATTTTGTGTTCATATGCATATATATGCATATATATATATATATATATATATATATCTGTGAGTAGGTTTGTGTACATATATGTATGTATATACATGAGTACATGTGTGTGGGTATTTTTGTGTTCATATGCATATATATATATATATATATATATATATATATATATATATATATATATATATATATATATATATATATATATACACATACACATGGTTACTGTGTACACAACATAATACATTACTTAGTTATTTGAAGTTTTCCCAAAAGATAAAATAAATTTAACTAAAATAAAACTAAATGCAAATAATTAGTCATCTTTGGAAAGTGAGTGTATGTGTCTCACTCTCTCTATATATATATAGAGTTGGAAAAATCCTCTTGAATAAATAAACAGTCATTTATTAAAAAAAAAAAAAAAATAATTACCAGAAACAAAATATCTAAAAAAAAAAAAATAAATAAATAAATAATAAAAAAAAGAAAAGTTAACCTTTGCTTTTTAGATGAAAAGTAAACAAAAACAAAACAGAAACTGACACTATTGCATACGAAATCAAAACAAGCCTCAATTTGATAAAAGCTTTGTACATCAACAAAAATAAATAAATAAATAAAATAAAGAATAAAGAATAAAAAATAAAAAATAAAAGAAGCACACCGAAATATCTACCTAATTATAACAAAAATCCTTTAACTCTTAAAGATCACTCAGATACTTTTAATCTATTAAGTTAATACATAAACCCTGATAATAACAATTATAATTATAATTATTATTATTTTGTTTAATTGTTTTTCCATTTGAAGAATTCAACTCAGACTCCTACCTGCTCATCCACATCCATTTTATTCCTCTGAACTTTTTGCAAAGAACAAAGTTTCTCTTTACATGGCCATCCAATGTAGGAACAGAAAATTTTACAAGAATCTTTTTCA
This sequence comes from Doryteuthis pealeii, assembly GCA_023376005.1. Lineage (NCBI taxonomy): Eukaryota > Metazoa > Mollusca > Cephalopoda > Myopsida > Loliginidae > Doryteuthis > Doryteuthis pealeii. The sequence goes on from CM042155.1 coordinate 75,477,104, forward strand.
GGAAGATGAAGACAAGTCGGTTTCGTCGTGTTGCATCCACACGGGGTAGGTGACTTGCCGTTAACCAGAGTCTGTCCACCTCTGGTCCTCGGACATATTAAGGATGTGCAGTGCCAAGAGTGAGAAGCTAGCAGACATTGATGATGACAGAAGCCCTGTACATCTACCGCCTGCTGACAGACTTGGCCATAATGTAAAACGTGGGTTTTCTCCCGACACATCATGTGACAGGCTGACAGTACACTTCATACCCCAGTAACACGTTGCACACTCAGCTGCAGAAGAATAGTGGACGCTAAAGGCAGACTAATCAACCTGTTAATTACGAGTGGTACATTTTCAACAGAGTCATGTCCATCACCGTAATTTGTTAATTACTAGAACTGTCAGTTACGAAAAAAAAAAAAAAACGAAAGCTTTGTCGGGTTAATTAGTCTGGTGAATGCCTTAAACAATTAGATTTCAATTAATTACTGCTTAGTTAGGGTTTAACAAGTTTATTCAATCTCGTTCTCACAACTCCTGAAATGTTAGATCACTTGAAGAGTTTTATAGGTACCATATAACCTAGTACTATCTGCCATATGATCAGAGACCAAACCTGCTCTCCTTATTCAACCTCATACTGGTGACTCCTCAAATAAAGTATTGGACTACTTGAAGAGCATTACTGGTACCATATAACCTAGTACTATCTGCCGTATGATCAGAGACCAGACCTGCTCTCCTTATTCAACCTCATACTGGTGACTCCTCAAATAAATTATTGGACTACTTGAAGAGCATTACAGGTACCATATAACTTAGTACTATCTGCCATATTGTTGGAGACCAAACATGCTCTACTTATTCAAACTAATTCGAGTGTCAAGTAAAGTATTAGACTACTTGACGAGTGTTACTGATATCATGTAACCTAGTACTATTTGCCACATGGTCAGGTTAATTAGTCTGGTGAATGCCTTAAACAATTAGCTTTCAATTAATTACTGCTTAGTTAGGGTTTAACAAGTTTATTCAATCTCGTTCTCACAACTCCTGAAATGTTAGATCACTTGAAGAGTTTTATAGGTACCATATAACCTAGTACTATCTGCCATATGATCAGAGACCAAACCTGCTCTCCTTATTCAACCTCATACTGGTGACTCCTCAAATAAAGTATTGGACTACTTGAAGAGCATTACTGGTACCATATAACCTAGTACTATCTGCCGTATGATCAGAGACCAGACCTGCTCTCCTTATTCAACCTCATACTGGTGACTCCTCAAATAAAGTATTGGACTACTTGAAGAGCATTACAGGTACCATATAACTTAGTACTATCTGCCATATTGTTGGAGACCAAACATGCTCTACTTATTCAAACTAATTCGAGTGTCAAGTAAAGTATTAGACTACTTGACGAGTGTTACTGATATCATGTAACCTAGTACTATCTGCCACATGGTCAGGTTAATTAGTCTGGTGAATGCCTTAAACAATTAGCTTTCAATTAATTACTGCTTAGTTAGGGTTTAACAAGTTTATTCAATCTCGTTCTCACAACTCCTGAAATGTTAGATCACTTGAAGAGTTTTATAGGTACCATATAACCTAGTACTATCTGCCATATGATCAGAGACTAGACCGGCTCTTCTTATTCAACCTCATTCTGGTGACTCCTCAATGTATTGTCTTGAAGAGTGCTACTGGTACCATTTAACCTAGTACTATCTGATACATGGTCAGCAGCTAAACCCACTCTCATTTATCCAACCTCATTCTGGCAACTCCTGAAGAGTATTACTGGTACTGTGTAACCTAATATTATCTGCCACATGGTCGGAGACTAAACCTGCTCTCCTTGGTCTAGTGCTAGTAAAAAGGGGATAGACTCCCTCACTGTCTGGCTGATACTGACTTTAGGCTACCCCGATGACTTTACTTTTACTTTACTTATAGGTATCCTTGGGAAAGGTATGAATCCCTCATCCACCCAGCTATGGTTTAAATAGTACCACTACTATTCTGCTACAAGGATGGCTTTGGCATTAAATAACCCAAGCAGGTTTATATACCATTTTGTTTACTTGCATCAAAATCATAACAAGGGATGGGATCCTCGTGGCATAATGTGCTGGACTGTGACATCATAGTAAGTGAATTTGAACTCCAGTTTGGTTTGGTTTGGTTTGTTTTACGGCATATCAACCTCAGTGGGTCATTTAATGCCGATAAAGTTTTGAAATAAATCAATTCTTAATGGATAATACAATTTTTTTATAAATACATTTTTCTATTTAACCCATAGATGGGACCCTAACAGGTACTACCACTCCGGGTCAGAGTGGACCAGGGAGCAATGGTGATGAAGGGGTGCTCCACATTCCCCAGACCTCCAAAAGTGGAACCTCCCCATCAGATAGAGTTTAACGTCATTCCCAGGACATGTAGACCCCGCAGCCACCGCCTTCTAGCACTCATATGATAAAAAGGGGTGGGGGCTTGCCATAAAGGCAATGAACTCCAGTTGCACTCTTATGTTCACTTATTACAGCAGTCTTCAATCAATCCGCCAAAGTTTACTCATTTTTTTGTCCAACACACATCTGTGTTCTTGTTAGCAAGATCAAACTCAACCGCACCTCGGTGTGGGAAGGCAGGCCTTAAATAATAATTAACTGCCCTGACCAAGATCCCACATCTTGGCCAATCACGCCCAGTGCTGTCGACCGCAATGTAGAAATTTGCATATGCGCCAACGAGGGTGAGTAGTTCAACTTCAAGCAACGACTCACAATCAGGAGGTTGCGAGTTCAGTCTCTCTAGTCACCTGCTACACTCCCCCTGGATCTCATTTTGCATGCCAGACATGTTCATGTTTGCTTTGAGCTCCCACATAAGTAATTTCTCTCCCTACAATAAGATACAATCGGTTTATACTTCTAAATCAAGAACACTTTGATGAATCAGTGTTATATTTGTAAGGTTCAAAGTTATAATAAATTGAACAAATCAACTCCGACACGAGTGTTAAACATACACAAGGATTTTACCACAAGCACATGGAAATGATACATATAACAGAAATACAAAGATATAAAAAAAGGACACATTCATGAATAGAGCTACAATAAGGAAGTATACAAGAGATACTTAAATGTACAAATAGAAGTAGTGGATAGTTATGGAGAGTCCATAGGGCAATGTCACTTACTAGTGTTGCGTTCGGGGCATAAGCCCCCACACAAGAAGGGTGTAGACATAAAAGTCAAACCCATGTGTGTGAATTGCTGTAGAAGAAGAAAAAGAGGCCGAGAGTTCAAAACAGGTGCTTAAATACAAAAAAAAAAAGCCCTGGTTGACAAAAACAGGAACCCAGAGGAAAGATAACTCTTCCAGGCGAAGAGAATACAACCCAACATATTCAATTCAAAAAATAAAAAAAGGTTAGAAAGTAGAGCATATTTTTACATTGGCTTGTGTTTTACTACAAATTTTTAGAAGGTTCCAGAAAATATGAAATGGAACATATCCCCCCTCCATAAACACACGCACACACACATGTATATTATTACTATGCACTATTCATTTATGTGACATTAATACATTATTCTATGTACTATACATGAGCCTTTGATGAATTGTGGTGCACCTGAGCACTGTACACAATAAATTTCCTTATTATTATTTAAAATAAATGTTTTATTCATGAAGTGTTCTAGAAACTTTAAAAAAAAAAAGAATGTCTATGTACTTTTGCTAAATTTAAATCGTCAATAAGAAAGAAAGAAATATATTTATTTTCACACATTTTTTACAAAAAACACAACAAATGATTAATATGCAGAGGATGATCACTAATTATGACTGAGCCTGTTCTAGTAGTGACCACCTCTGCTATTTCATAGGTTTTCAGGTTTAAATAGGTTTAAAATATTTTAACAGATATAAGTAATTCTTTAAAAAAGAACAAAGGTTATTGATTTTAGATATTCAGTAGAGACTGAGTGTCTTTTTTGTTGGTATTTGATTACTTCTCTATCTTTTAAACCAACCAATATTAATTCTAATAATAATAATAAATTGATAAGTCTATACTTATTCATGGGCAATAGTATGATATATAAGAGGAGTAATTATTTTATGACATTCATATTTTGATTTGCTTTCCAATGCAGTAGAGTTTAGTAATAAATAATACCTAATAATATACTTTTTTGATTTTATAATGTTCTATTTGTAATAATGAAATAAAAGCATTTTTCCAAGAAAAATAACTAAACATACCAGGATTTAAAATATTTTAACAGATATAACTAATTCTTTAAAGAACAAAATATAGACATTGAATATAACTTGCCAAGAGTTGTGTGTCTGAGCCTTTAAAAACTCCCGAATATAACAATATAAAATCCAAAAGTAGGAGTGGTGAGGTTCTTCATCACCATTACTCCTAGGTCCACTGACCCGGAGTGGTAGTACCTGTTAGTGTCCCATCAAAGAATGAATTTTAAAAAAAGGTAAAAAAATCTTTTTAAAAACTCAAAAAATCTAGTGGTGAGAAGAGAAACCCTTTTGATCTAAATTCAGTTTTCCTTCTCTTAGACCAGTTGCCATACCAAGATTAAAGAGCCCAGTCTGCCCTACTATTTACCCATAGCTGAAGGAGAATAGTTAGATGCATACTTTTACCAAGGGTATTAGTGCTGCATGAAATGCAAACAGCCTCATCCAGGATTTGAACTAGAATCAGTGTGTCCATTTTCTACAATAATAATCATTAAACTGTTGACTAATTTTAGTTATTAAAATAATCTATTGAAATCTTCAAGTGTTTTTGCTCTCAATTAAAGTCTGGCAATAGTTTTGTAAGAATATAAAAAACAAACTATATATTAGGGATACCCAAAAATTCTTCTGCTTTTTATTTTTAAAAACGAATTAAAATTAATTAAATCGATTATTTAAGGTCAAATTTTTGTTGAAGTAAAAAAAGTAGTAACATAATAAGCATCAGTAAAAAAAAAAAGCAAAATAATTACACAAGTAATTTATTATTAATACATTTAAAACGATTTTTTTTGTCAATTTTGATCGCTTTGGCCGTAAATTCTGTTTAAAGATGGCATAAAAGCTTTATCACCATTACTCCTAGGTCCACTCTGACCCGGAGTGGTAGTACCTGTTAGGGTCGCATCAAAGAATGAATTTTAAAAAAAGGTAAAAAAAAAAATTTTTTTTTAAACTCAACAAAAATTAGTAGTTCCTGGTTCAATACCAACCCTTGCCAACTCGGCATAAGAGTAGCACAGGGATCTGTGTGATTAAGTGAGGAGCTGATGGTAGGTGTGGTGCTCCACCTCATAAGCCAATACAATCTCCTTGGTCTAGCACTAGTGAAAAGGGAATAGACTCTCTCGCTGCCTGGCTGATACCGACTTTGTCTGGCTGATGACTTTACTTTTTCTTTTTCTTTTTTTTTTACTTGTTATAAAATAACCCAAGGGTTGACATGCTGTAAAAAACCAACCAACCAACCAACCAAAAGTAGGACACAACTACCAACCAAGTTATCTCCCTTGCATCAGAGTGTCGTTAGGTGTTTCTTAAATATTTCTCTTGATTTGATGACCAAATTGAAATTCTATTCATACAATAATGTAGCGAATGGTGAATGTCCTGAGTTTTGCGAGAACTACTATTAGAAAAGAGAGGAAGAAGAAATAAGAGAGAGTAAAGGTTTTCAAAAAAAAAGTGATGAACATAAACCGGTTTGCCATGAATTTGTTCTCATTTTTATTGTTATCTGTACAACGTTTCGGCCAATATGCCCTCCGGCCTTCTTCAGGTATTTCTTGTCGGACTTGGGAACCTTCTTTTTGAACTCAGGAATTTTCTTGTCGTAATCGGGAGCCATCATGGAACTTTGAACAATTGGACACATGGCCTAGTGGATAAGGTAGGTTAAGACAGTTCTAAGTGATAGTTATCTCTGGATTCTGGGTTCAATCCTGAGCAGCAGCAGTAACATAGAAAAATAATTAACACAACTCCTACCCCAGCTATGGTTAGCAGAAGGAGAACAAGATACCCTCGTGGACTAAATAAAGGGTTAGGTTCAAAGTTCCGTGATGGCTCCCGATTACGACAAGAAAATTCCCAACTACGACAAGAAAGTTCCAGAGTCCGACAAGAAATACCTGAAGAAGGCCAGAGGACACATTGGCCGAAACATTGTACAGATAACAATGAAGATGAGGACAATAGTCCGAATAATGCAGATCATACTAATCATCAAGCCTCATCTAAAAAATTCAGAGAAATAATTATTGACGGTATTAGTCTCGGAGCCTGTCTTTTCCTAGCAAGACCAGCTAGTAAGATTTACGACAGTCACTCATTTTTGTACTTTGGTCAAATAAATCCTTTTCATTTGTTAGTTACGATTCAAGTTATTATTTAATATACTAACTCCAATGACATTACAATACCTACTAACCTTCCAGAACAGGGCCATAGCAGAGATAGATGTTGGTGAGGGTGGGGAGGGACAAAATTTAGAATTTGGCCTTAAGTTATCAAAGGTCATCAACATGGTTAGCAACAAGTTCATTTAGAATTGCCAGTAACTCTAGATTGGAAGAAAACAATAATGCTTTGAAATACGAGGGTGATTTCACGTCCTCATCAGTGGAATTATATTTGCCTCTCAAACCCTCTTTCATGGGGCTGAAGAGAGTCAAACATTATCCCAGTGAAATCACATTAAACACATTAACACATAACCACATTAAAAACCCGTCCTTCGGGACGGGGGTCCGGTGTGCTTCGGCCACTGGACCGGTGTGTTTAATTAATAGCATTGGTCCCAGGGGGCTATCCTCCCAAGCAATATGTGCGCCCTTGGGGGCAGGGCTGGGTTTATTGCCCAGCACCTGAGGTGCCCCCCTTGAGGGGGAATGCCGAAGGGATCGACACAATCTTTGTTCTTTCCCACCCATGAGCTTTGGCTTATCGGTGGGCCCACATTAAAACGAGGCCTTGTGCCCAGCCCATACAAGTGGGGTATGAGGCAAATACCCATTATCCCAGTGAAATCTGTAGTGAAGAAGTGGCTCAAAGAACAGTCAACAGAATTTAATGGGACAGGGATACATGCTCTCATTCAAAGGTGGAACATTGCTATTGAGAGAAACGGTGTCTAAGTAAGGATGTGATTCACAGAGGACCACCTTCATTTTGATGTATGATACATGTTCCTGTGTTAGTAATTATACCTGTCCTAAACAAAATAGCATTACTTTTTGACTCACCCTTGTAATAGAGAACTGATTGTGTTACAAATGAAAGAAATTTTCATCTGTTTTTTTTAAATATCTACAGGGAAAATATAGATTCATTAACAAGGGAAAAACTTTGGGAGAGGCCAGCCCCGATACCACCAGTTGGTTGCTATGGCCCTGCAGGATCTCAGAATCTCATAAAAGAATCGATTTTTTTTTTTTTTTTGAAATGGATACGGATCCCAACCTAAGCAGCAATCAATCACGCTCTGTGCACTGAGCCACTTAACAGCCATATGTACTTTACAACTGGAGCACCTTTTTTTCTTTTTTTTTTTTTTTCTTTCTTTGCCTCACCCACCTTTGTGTGGGTCACACTTTTTATTCTACATGTTTGGCATAATTTTCTTTCATATTCCAGAAGCGGCCCAGAAGATTTCCCAGTAAATCAAGATTTAAATTCAAACAGCACGTTTTAGCTCCCACCTGCGAGATAGTTCAATCAATCAATTTTGGCTTGAATCCAAAAATAAAAAGAATAAAAAAGATAAAAAAGATCCAAAAGAAAAAGGATTGAATTAATCAATGATCCATCTTAGCAACATTAACGTGAAAAATCCGCACAGCTGACTTCTTTCTTCCGATTACTTCTACCTTCTGCGCCATTATCTTCGAGCTACTTGAACCCGGGATATCAGACTACAGATACCTTATGCCCTCCGTTTAGGTGACTCTCTCTAGATAAAATTTCTTTATTTCTCCTTTCTACAGAGAGAATAAGAATGAGAAATAGTGAAAGGTATTGTGAGAGAAGGAGAAATAAAGAAATTTTACCTAAAGAGAGAGTCATAAGGTATCTGTAGTATATCCTTTAATACAGATGGAGCTCTCTCTCTCTCTAATGGCCTTTACATATATACAAATGTATGTATTTATCAGTTGAATTCTTGTTCCAGTTTGGAGGTGTGTTGATGGCCCAGTTGTTAAGAACTCTGACTGATGATAAATCAGTCGGGTTTCAACCCCGGTTGGAGGTAGCCTGCTAGCCTCTAGCCAAACTGAGGAGACATGATACATTGAAACACGGTGTCTACGAATGACCAATATATATATATATATATATATATATATATACACACACACACACAGATGCTGATAGGCACGCATCCATAAAAATCTAAAAGGACTCAGTAAAATTGTATCCATGTGTCCCCTACCATTTCCAGCTTTCTGTAAATACATTTCAATATTTTCTTGGAATTGAATTACACAGTATGTGGTACAAGGTAGGGGTTAGACAGCTTTAGTTAGTTTAAAGGATCTGAAACACATGTTACTGAAGCAAAATTTTTTTAAATTATAAAATTTCTTCCATTGGACCAATAACAACACACACATACACATTATATATATATTTTTTTTTGCGGGGGGAGAATATGTGCTTAATTGAAGTCGTACCTAATTTTGAAAATTAATTAATTGATAATTAATGAATTAGGCGGGCATACCTGTTCAAATGTAAGGCTAAACAAATCAAGAAAAATCAATCCCTGTAAGTGTCTAACTCTCCCGACTCATCAGATGCGAATCAATTTGTCTAAGCACCCTGAAATAGACTATAATGCTAAATCTCTAAGTCTTTTGTTATTTCTTTACTTTTTATATATATATATATATATATATATATATATATATATATATATAATTCTGCCAGAAATTACAGGGTTTGGATGCAGTCAGCATATTCTAAGCCTCACTGAAAGGGTTGGACCCTAAGCTACAACTTTTTCATCCTCTTAAAAATATAACTAATGTTCTGGCATTTGACAAAAACAACCTTCTGTTTATAAATGGCATAGTATGCGTACATGCTTAAAAAGACTTTGGTTGGTGAGCGTTAGAAGACGCACTCTGGTATTTTGTCAGATGATAAAACAAGTGATTTCAAAAAGGTCATCTTTATAAGAAAACATATGTTTCAGAACAATCGGAAAAAAAAAGAAAAGTTTATCAGCTCAGTGAGATAAACTTAGAGAAAAAATACAAGTTAATATTGGAATTTACAGTTGGATGATATATAAACGAGGCAAGAAACTGTGATTAAAGGTTGGTTGTTTGGTTTAATGGCATATCAACCCTTGTGGGTTATTTAATGCCAAGTCTTGTGGTTTTTTTTTATATGTATGATTTGCTCGGCAGCTTTACCTCATTCCAAGGATGGCTAAACGAGTAAATCCCAAAAAAAAAACAAATCAGGAGCCGGAGTCCCTAAGGTGGCGTGATGCTGAAATCCAGTGCTACCCAGCAACTTCTGTGACACTGCCGCTGCCAAGCTGCATTGGCTTCTTATTTTCCTTTGGATCACAGTGAGTGTGGAGAGGGGGGATTTGCTGTTTGGGAAACAGCTCATCCTCCATACTAAACTGCCCAGGCTACATAGTTCGATTTAGAAAAAAAAAAAAAAAAAAAAAAAAAAAAATGGACACTACTTCATCTCTTATAGACGAAAGAATGCCAACATAACACACACACGATTTGTTTAAGAAGTAATTTTTATTAACTTCAGGTGTATTACTAAATTAGTAGATATAATTTTCATTAAGGGCCGGTTTAGCTCAGTTAGTAGACCGTCTGCCTGGGAACCACAAGGTTCCTGGTTCAATACCACCCATCGCCAAGTCAGTGTATGAGTAGCGCAGTGATCTGTGTGATAAAGTAAGGAGCTGATGGCAAGTGAGGTACTCTATCTCAGATGCTAAAAATAATCTCCTTGGTCTAGCGCTAGTTAAAAGGGGATAAACTCCTCAATGTCTGGCTGATACTGAATTTAGGCCACATCGACAACGACTTCATGTGTATTACTAAATTGGTAGAAATAATTTTAATTAACTTCATATGTATTACTAAATTGGTAGAAATAATTTTAATTAACTTCATATGTATTACTAAATACCAGTGGTTGACCCTCAGCCACTGCCTTCAAGCACCTATATAATAAAAAGGGTGGGTGTTGCCATAAGTGGATCTGGGAGTAATGGCAATGATGGGGTACTCTACATTCCCCAGACCTGGAGGCAATCATGGTGTAATGTTTATCACCATAGGAAATGGAATTGGCAACCAGAGTTCAAATCCTGAACAAGGCGGTTTGCATTTTACATGGAGCTAATACTCTTGGGAAAGGTATAAATTCAACTATTCTCCCTCCAGCTATGGGTAAGTAGTAGGGCAGATTGGGCTCTTTAATCTTGATATGGCAACTGGTCTAGAAGGAAACTGAATTCAAACCTGTTAAAAAAATGGATCTTGTGTCACATCCTGCTTGTGTGGAGGGGTTGGGTAAATACATATGTTTACCCAGATCTCCAGAACTAGCATTTCACCATCAGGTATAGTTTTTTGCCATATCCAGGTAACACATTTGATGGGGGCGGGGGAGAGTTAGACCCTCTGCAGGGGATACAGTGTATATCTAAGCCATGCCAACAGGGTGGACAATTGATGTATTCTAGTAACCCCTTGAACAGGGCGGAATAGACAAAAGAGAAAACTTGTCGAGATAAAAATATTTTTTGTGTACACAATATAAAATTTGCATTTTACATGGAGCTAATACTCTTGGGAAAGGTATAAATCCAACTATTCTCCCTTCAGCTATGGGTAAGTAGTAGGGAAGGCTGGACTCTTTAACTTTGATATGGCAACTGGTCTAGAAGGAAACTGAATTCAAACCTGTTAAAAAAATTGATCTTGTGTCCCATCCTGCTTGTGTGGAGGGGTTGGGTAAATACATTCATTTACCAGGTAACCCATTTGATGGGTGGGGGGGTCTTACACACTCTGCAGGGGATACAGTGTATATCTAAGCCATGCCAACAGGGTGGACAATTGACAAAAGAGAAAACTTGTCAGATAAAAATATTTTTTGTATACACAATAAAAAAATTGAACGTCTATGATAGAACAATGGTTAGCAAAATAGTCTTGCATATTATTCACAAGTGCAGGGCGTACAGTCTTCAACAAACAACTTACTGCCCCACTGTTGCCCTGTGCAACCCGTAGGTAAGTAAAATATCTACACCTGGTTACAATCAGCAAGGGGTCCTGTCTGGTTGGACTAAACCATGATCAGATCAATACTGAGAGACTCATTTTAACACAAGATGTGAAAAATCAATAATTACATTTTATATATATATATATTATATATATATATATATATATATATATATATATATATGAATTTAGATTATTTGGATTATTTTTATCTACACAAAATTTTGGTTGATGTACCCACCGGCCTTCTTCAGTTATTTCTTGTCAGACTTGGGATCCAACTTGTCAAACACCAAAGCCTTCATCAACAAGATTCTTCTGGTGTTTCAATAAGAAACACCTGAAGAAGGCCACATCGGCCGAAACGTTGTTTCGAGAACAATAAAGATGAGGACAATAGTCTAAATAATCCAAATTATCAAGCCTCATCTCAAAAACTCAGAGAAATATATATGAATTAGTAGTATTAAGTTACTTGAAGCTATAATTGTTTACTAAGGATTATAATTATTTACTTGAAACCTTCTAACTGCTTGAAAAGAAAAAAGAAAGACTGCTTTGGTATTAGACTAACAAGAATTGACATGTGATAAAACCAACAAAGCTGTTCATTTTGTACATATTGTAATAACATGTTTTATATAAAGGAATAAATTCTTATGTATATTGATTTTACTTCCATCATACTGTTGGTTAGTTGGTTTTATGGCATGTCAACCTTTGTCAGGTTATTTTATGCTGAAGTCATTTATGGTCTCCAATTATACACAGTACAAAAATATATCTTTATCGATCATTTCAAAAAGGTAAACACTTCCTATTTAGTTACAATATCAATTTTTTAAGAGCCAATGTATTAATGTAGTTCAAAATCATTTTAAACATCATCTCAAATAACACCAGATAATCAGGATTTACATTTTTGCATTTCATCTTGTAAGATTTGGATGGTCTCATTTTTACCTTTGTTTTTGTAAGATGATAACGGTCATACAATTAAGGAACAAGAATATTAATATACAAATTAAAAGAATACTTGATATCATATAACTGTGTACAAATTATTTATATTAGATAGGAATACTTGATATCATATAACTGTGTACAAATTATTTATATTAGATAGGAATACTTGATATCATATAACTGTGTACAAATTATTTATATTAGATAGGAATACTTGATATCATATAACTGTGTACAAATTATTTATATTAGATAGGAATACTTGATATCATATAACTGTGTACAAATTATTTATAGATATACTTGATATCATATGTATATTTATATTAGATAGGAATACTTGATATCATATAAGTGAGTGCAATCAAATGATTATAGACAAATAAAAACCTGAACCTACCAGTTAGAATTCCATCTGTAGTTCAAATAGATCTGTTTAAAAATTATTAGTTTTTGATAGGAATACTTGAAATCATATAACTTGAAGAATAATTAAAGTTCCAATTACCGTCGAACTGGGAAGACAAGGCAACAAACAGTTGTAACTGAAATACAAACCCGAATGTCACAAAGTCTACTGCAGAATGACAGGATATATATAAGATTCCCCAATTTCATTCAAATCAAGCAGCCAATCAGAACTGAAGGAATGGAATGACCCAAATCACCCAAATTCATGAATGGGTCATTCTTGATTTCTATATATACCAACTGTCTTGGACACTGCTTGAGTTCTACTTAGTTAGCTGCTGTTATTCAAACCAACAGTAGACTTACTGACTTCAATATAACTGTAGACATTATTTTTATCAGATAGAAAATGCTTGATGCCCTATAACTGTGTGCAAACAAATTATTATCATAGACAATTAGAAAAAGTATTCCAATGGAATGTTGAAAGTATAAATAGTTATGATTCTTATCAAACACTTACAAATGAATCAAATTTTCACATTAAATAACCTATAAGGAGTTGATATGCCATTAAATATACCGACCCAATCCGAATTCCAAGAATTAATTATTTAACAAGAGTTACAATAATGAAATATGCAAAGAGAAACACAACATTAAAATAATTAAAAAAATTTGTTATTCTTTTTTTTTTTTACAGCAGACTAACTCTTAATCATGGCCAGACTAGATAATATTTACAATGTTCTATAAAATAAGAAAACAAAATATTTCTCTGAATTTTTTAGATGAGACCTGATAATTAGTTTTATTTGGATTATTCAGACTATTGTCCTCATCTTTAATGAAAACAAGATATCCCCGGGGATTGAATAAAGGTTTGGGTCCAAAATTCCATGATGGCTCCCGATTACAACGAGAAGGTTCCTGAGTCCAACAAGAAATACCCGAGGAAGGCCGGAGGGAACATGGGCTGAAACGTTGTACAGATAACAATAAATATGAGGACAATAATCCGAATAATCCAAATGATACTAAGAAAACAGAACTATGAAACAATATACTGTTATATACCCTATCTATGAACATTAATGGGTATGTCCCAATCCTCATTAATATGGAAGTATTATGCTGACTGAGTAGTCTTATACCACTAGCAGTGGTTTATGACTCTTTATGCCACAGGTGAGTATTGTATTTTGTTAATGTTATAAAGATTCCATTTCATTTCCAACCTCTGTTTGATTATTTCTCATTTAGTAACCTTTGTTAGGTTACAACATATACAGAAAGAGACTGAGCTCTTTAACTTTGGCTGGGTAACCAGTCTAGGAAAAAGAAAACTCTGAATTAAAAAATGTTACTTAAGAAATTGACCTTGTGTCGCAGCTCATGCAGAAGAGTTAGTATATATATATATATATATATATATATATATATATATATATATATATTTAATATACCAAGCGTGTTGGTAGATCCTTGCGGAGAGAAAAAACCCGGCAGAGAGTTTGATTGTAAAAATATACTACCAAACATCAACCAGGAAGAAAAAAATTTTTGAAAAAAAGAAAAGACCAAGATATTCGTACCAACAAAAAATAATCTATTGGTATAGTATTTGGCCAAAAGAAAAAACAATTTTATATGTATATATAGTATATAAGATATATATATATATATTCATATAACCGCTAGGAGAAGCTATTTTTTGTTTCAAATCTGTTTGATTCTAAATAATATATAAATAATAATAATAAAAAAAAAAAAAATAAAAATCAGTTAATATAGAAATTAAATATTTTTTAATTAAACAATAAACTAATGCGTTCTGTGTTTTTATTGGTCAGTATGATTTGATAATTTAAATGATTAATGTGGTTAGTAGTATTTATTGGTCTTGCTCCTTTTCTTCTTCAGTCAGATTTTAGCCCTGAAGAGCTTTATGCGAAACTAATAGTAGGTTCGTCTGACTCAGTAGATATCCTTATTTATTATATATATATATATATATATATATATATATATATATATATACACTTCTGCACAAAACGAAAAAAAAATCTAAGAGGGTCCGTTTGGTGTAGGGGTAAGATGCTCGCCTGTCAGCTTGACAGTCGGGTTTCGAATCACGCACAAGGCGGTCTTTCTATCTATAGCTCTGCTGATAAGGCCTAATAGGCCGAAATGTACATACAGAGATTGATTTTTCTCAATTTGTTTAGCCTTACATTTAATAGGTATGCCCGCCTAATTGATTAATTAATTAATTATTAATTAATTAACTTTCAAAATTAGGTACGACTTCAATTAAGC
Source organism: Doryteuthis pealeii (assembly GCA_023376005.1). NCBI lineage: Eukaryota > Metazoa > Mollusca > Cephalopoda > Myopsida > Loliginidae > Doryteuthis > Doryteuthis pealeii. Next base: position 75,492,130 of record CM042155.1, read on the forward strand.
ACATATTCTCCCAAAAATTGTCGGCTAAAAAAAAGCCATATCATAAATACATCGCTTGTGTATCTACTTCTCATATATATATATATATATATATATATATATATATATATATATATATATATATATGGGTTAAATAGAAAAAAATGTTCTAAAAATTGAGTTCAAAAATCGAATAACCATCAAAAAGGAATAAAACTAAGCGTCTGTGCTATAAAATAACCCAACAATGGTTGATATGCCGTAAAACTCAACCAATGAGCCAACCAACCCTCTGCTGCCAGCACATTGTCAGCCCAGTCGGCCTCTCTGACTGGTTGTCTAGTCTAAGTAAGAGTTTAAGCAGACTGTTGCATGTCATGCACTGTTCATCCACCAGGATTCCGCCCTTAAGCATCACGGATCACCACCCATGACTAACAGGTGGCCCCATTGTGGAGGGGGTCTTACCCCTCTGCAGAGGTTCAGTCGGTGTATTCTAAAGCCTAACAAGTATTTCCAAAGTTGAGATTTACATCCTATTTCTTACAGGTGTTTACTATGAGAACTCAAACTAGTCTGGCACAAGGACAGAAATGTGTGTCAATGAATGAGTAAGGAACAAACTGATTACACTACCTGTAATTACCTGGCCCGCTAGATTAGCCTTATAACCCCCATTCTTCAGTGGGTGACCTGATTTGCTAATGATAGAGATCAGTGAGAAGTTAATGGGCTGAATCTTAACCCCTTACCTGTCAGGTGCATCAATGTCAAATACACCCCCAACAGCTCGGCATGCAAGATTAGCTTATTTGGTTGGATTTTACAGCATTTTAACCCTTGCTGGGTTATTTTATGCCAAAGATGTATTAGTTTGATTCATTCTTGTTGAGTATTTAACATTTTATTTAAACTCATATTTTTAATCTATTTAACCCATAGATGGGACCCTAACAGGTATTACCACTCCAGGTCAGAGTGGATCTGGGAGTAATAGCAATGAAGGGGTACTCCACACTCCTCAAAGCTCCATATACACACACACACACACACACACACACACATACATACACACACATATATATATACATATATATAAGGTATGTCATGGGGGGGGGCAGGAATGTAACCTGATATGTAAATTAACATAGAAAGGTTTTTAGAAGGAAAATAAGGATTACATGTTAGATGAGAATGGAAAAGTTTAAGGACGAATCATCATAGGGAGGAGTGAGAGGTTAGAGTGTGGTTGAGTCTGGTAGTCTGAGAGAGTAAGACATGGACTCTTGCTCGCAGAAGTTGTGACTTTGGGGAAAATAAAAATCTCCTGAGAAAAAGAAGTGGCCTTCTGTTATTACTAAAAACTACAAATGTCACAAGGCAAGATGTCCCCCAGCACTCAAAGTTGATTTCCAGACTCCAAACATTCAGGAATTGTCAGCCAACTCAACATCAGTCCAGCAACTAGATATGAGCTTCTCCAGAGGATTCTGACTATAAATTAAATACTCATTGATAAACTTATGCAATTCCTGAGGGAATTGTGACATAAGCAGAATCCAGACTCAAAACATCAAAGAATTGTCAGCCAACTCAAAATCAGCCCAGCAACCAGATTCGAGCCTCTCCACAGGATTCTGTCTATAAATTAAATACTCATTGATAAACTTATGCAATTCCTGAGGGCATTGTGACATAAGCAGAATCCAGACTCAAAACATCAAAGAATTGTCAGCCAACTCAACATCAACGTAGCAACCAGATTCGAGCCTCTCCACAGGATTCTGTCTATAAATTAAAATACTCATTGATAAACTTATGCAATTACTGAGGGCATTGTGACATAAGCAGAATCCAGACTCAAAACATCAAAGAATTGTCAGCCAACTCAACATCATGTAGCAACCAGATTCGAGCCTCTCCACATGATTCTGTCTATAAATTAAATACTCATTGATAAACTTATGCAATTCCTGAGGCATTGTGACATAAGCAGAATCCAGACTCAAAACATCAAAGAATTGTCAGCCAACTCAAAATCAGCCCAGCAACCAGATTCGAGCCTCTCCAATGTAGTATCACTCCAGAGATAAGTATACAATGATTTTACTATCAACATGTTATCTCTCCAATTCAAAATGAGAGATGTAACGTAACAAAAAGAACTTTAGAACATCTACTCTTAAATAAAAAAGAGGAGATGTGATTCAAGTCTACAAATATACACATGGAATTTATTCACCAAACTTTGACCTTCTAAACATTGCTCAAAATATCAATACCAGGGGTCATAAATTAAAACTCTTTTGTAAAGCAAATACAAGACAAAATTATTTTAGTAACACAGTAGTGAATACATGGAATAAACTACCATCATCAATAGCGAATGCCCCATCTCTAAATTTCTTTAAGACAATGTTAGATAATCTGTATAAATATTCTGTGGAATTAAGATGAATGTTTATAAGAAACAGCTGACAGGTCTCAGACCTAATATACTAGCTGAAAAGATATTATTATTATTATGGAATGTGTGCAATTTAACATTGATGAAAACCAGGATACTAAATGAGAAATTACATTTTGACAAAAAACATTGTTTATCAGAAAGTTTCAATGAGTCAAATATTTTTTATCAGTGAAGTTTATTTGATTTATGTTTGTTTTATATATAAAGTGGTACCTTGATTTAGAAATCTTCCAATTTATGAGTTTTCCATCAGTCGATTTTTTTGCTTTGAGAGCTAAAATTTGCGGTATGAGTGAGCTACAGATATATTTATGCTAATAAATTTACAAAAAACATCTAAGTTTTTAAATCTATTATGTCAAAGAAAAATATTCATAAAAAAAATAAATAAACATTAAAACATATTACAGCATTTCTCTGAATGTTTGAGATGAGGCTTGAAGATTAGTATTATCTGCGTTATTCGGACTATTGTCCCCATCTTCATTGTTATTTGTACAACGTTTCAGCCGATATGCCCTCCGGCCTTCTTCAGGTATTTCTTCTCGGACTCGGGAACCTTCCAATTGGACACATGGCCTAGTGGATAAGGTAGTTAGGTTAAGACAGTTCTAAGTGACAGTTATCTCTGGATCCCGAGTTCAATCCTGAGTAGAGGCAGTTAGAAAAATAATTAACACAACTCCTACCCCAGCTATGGTTAGTGGAATAAGAACGGGATACCTCCGTGGAATAAATAAAGGGTTAGGTTCAAAGTTCTGTGATGGCTCCCAATTACGACAAAAAAGTTCCAGAGTTCGAAAAGAAGGTTCCTGAGTCCGACAAGAAATATCTGAAGAAGGCCGTAGGGCATATCGGTCGAAACGTTGTACAAATAACAATGAAGATGGGGACAATAGTCCGAATAACGCAGATAATACTAATATTACAGCATATTATTCATTACATTGTATTTTATTATGTTTTTAAACAATTCAATGTTATTTTTTCTTACATAAAAAAACTAACAAAAAAGTTATAATTCATTACATTGTATTTTATTATGTTTTTAAACCATACAGTGTTATTTTCTTACTTTTTTTGGGGGGGGGGTAGATGGAATGGATTAATGGCATTTTAGTTTATTTCAATGGGAAAAATTGATTTGATATTTGAGGAAATAGAATTAAACTCATCAGTGCATGGTGCAACTGTATTTCAATTTTTAAGAAATCTTTATTTATGATATATATCGAACAAGTCCTTTCTGCCCTTGCCGCTCGCCCATCACCTAAACAAACAGTTTTAGAAATTTACTAAAAAATATCTAAGATGTTGATATTCACAACACACAGTTTTGTAGATTTGGTTTGGTTTGTTTTACGGCATATCAACCTCAGTGGGTCATTTAATGCCGATAAAGTTTTGAAATAAATCAATTCTTTGGATAATACAATTTTTTATAAATACATTTTTCTATTTAACCCATAGATGGGACCCTAACAGGTACTACCACTCGGGTCAGAGTGGACCAGGAAGCAATGGTGATGAAGTGGTGCCCACATCCCCAAACCTCCAAAACTGGAACCTCACATCAGATAGAGTTTAACGTCATTCCCCAGGACATGTAGACCCGCAACCACTGCCTTCTAGCACCCATATGATAAAAAAGGGATTGGGGCTTGCCATAAGGGCAATAGGGTTTGGAAATCATATAGGTGCTAGGGCTTGACGTGACCAGCCCGATTGATCGGAGGGGCCTCTCCGACCGCCTGTCTAGCCCAAGATAGGGCCAAAGTGGAGTATTGCAAGTCATGAACTGCTCATCCACCTGGGTTCTATCTTAAGCATCATGGGTCGCCACCGGCCAACAGGTGGCCCATTGAGGGAGTCCTACCCCTGCAGAGGTGCAGTCGGTGCATTCTAACGCTGCAGCCGACAGGGGGAGTTTTGTAGAGAAATACTCGGTAATTATAAACTATATAATTGTTGGTATTAGATAAGAATACTATAAAGAAATTAGACACGAAACGTCTATGGAAGTATGGAGTTAACCACGAATGTGGCAGACAGGTTGAGAGTTAAAGAAATAACCAAACAACTAGAAATAGGAATAAAAGACTTGTATTACAGAATAACAATAAGGATTGCAAACTTTAGTTTGTCTGCACAAATATAATTTGTAATAAACTTATCTGAGTCCTGAGATAGGGTATTATCGGAGCCCTTGCTACGGGCCTTCTGATAGTTCGGATATGATAGACATTCTGTTTGATGTCCGACTCCGATTCTGGTTGTTGAGGAAGAGGTGGAGCGACCCTGTTTTAGGTCTGTCCCCAGTGCTAGCTGGATCAGAAGAGGCATGAGTTTGCTTATTTGGCTTTGCCGCCAAAGTATGCTGGCTCATGATTGGTTTGTTTGAAACAGAGGCTCGCAAGACAAAGGATGATAACCCCCATACCCCAGAATTCTCAATAATACTTGAAACCATAAGACAGTATGCAAACAATCTTTTTCATCGATTTTGTGACAAAAATAAACCTTTTCCCATTTTTCTATAAAAAAATCTTTACCTGTTGATCTGATGATAAATCTTTACCCTCGATTCTACAATAAATCATTTTCATTGATTCTATAATAATAAATAAATCATTTCTCTTGATTCTATAATAAATCTGACCACAACAACAGCTTCTTTTTCAACAATTTTCTTTAATTAATATCACAGTCTGATGCAATTTTAGTTATCATCAAGAATATAAATATACATGTCCCAAATATAGGTAACTTTTTTTTATTTTTTAAATCTTTTTTCTTATTATTTTTTAATGTAATAGGTTGGGAGTGCAAATTTGAAGTGAGGTCTGCCAAAGTTAACCTTTGGAAGCATCCCAACTTCAAGTAGAGAAAGGTTATTTCTTTAACAGACTTAACCAATGAAATAAAAATCCATATATTGCACAAGGAAATAAAACAGAAAATAAATAAATAAATAAATAATAAATGAATAAATAAAAAGAGAGAGTGAGAGATGGTAGGAGAGGTTTAAATTTGCTGTTATTAAGTCCTGATTTTATGGCCGATCTACGCTGGGCACAAAAACATTAAATAACAAAAAAACAAAAAAAAAAAAAGAAAAAGAAAAATTAAACTGCGGCACTAATCTGATTATTGAGAACTAATGATAATATCATCGGATTAAAAAATTGCGTTTTACTAAAATACATCAGCAAATCGAATACAAGGGTTCGAGAAATTTCCTTGATGGATATAAAATAAATGGACTCTCTCGTCGATTTTCGACGCATGAGTGTTCATCTAGTGAAAAACCAACACAGTAATTTGTTTATAGTGGTGAAGGCTTTTGTGTAGTACCATTCCACACTTTTTGGCACAGTCGATAGGAAAGAATTGGTGCATTAAGGAATACCACAAACCCAATCAACGACTGACCTCAGGAATTTTGAATTCAGAGTTATCCCTCTCCTAGTCTGGTTACCTACCCAAGGTTAAAGAGCCCAGTCTACCCTACTATTTAACCCATAGCTGGAGGGAGAATATATGGATTCATACCTTTCCCAAGGGTATTAGCGCTATGTGAAATGCCAACAGCTTCGTCTAGGAATTGAACTCGAACCGACAAGTCCATTTTCCACGACTCTAACCACTAGCCCACGCGCCTCCATGGATATACAGTTTGTCTTAAACAAATATATATATTTACCAACCCCTCCGCACGAGCAGGATACGACACAAGGTCAATTTCTTAAGCGGAGTTCAACAGGTTTGAATTCAGAGTTTTCCTTCTCCTAGGCTGGTTATCTAGCCATGGTTAAAGAACCCAGTCTGCCCTGCTATTTACCCATAGTTGGAGGGAGAGTAGGATTCATACCTTTCCCAAGGGTATTAGCGCTAAGTGAAATGCAATTACCACGTCCAGGATTTGAACTCGGGTCGACGAGTCCATTTCCATGACTTTACCCATTACACCGCGCGCTTCCTACAAAGAAATATAAACAATATTTTTATTTAAACAAATATAATTAACAGGTAACACGGCAAATAGATGCAGGTGCGTGGTATAATGGTTAGAGTCGTAGAAATGGACTCGTCGATCCAAGTTCAATTCCTGGAAAAGGCTGTTTGCATTTCACATAGCGCTAGTACCCTTGGGAAAGGTATGAATCCAATTACTCTCCCTCCAGCTATGGGTAAATAGTAGAGCAGACTGGGCTCTTTAACCTTGGCTAGGTAACCAGTCTAGGAGAAGGAAAACTCTGAATTAAAACCTGTTAAACTCCATGTAAAAATTGACCTTGTGTCACATCCTGCTCATGTGGAGGGGTTGGTAAATATATAAACATAAGTAGATCCTACTAGCTGGAGTTGATTATAGTGTAATGGTTATCATTGTAGGAAATGGACATGGCAACCCAGGTTCAAATCCTGGATGAGGTTGCTTTCATTTCATATAGTCCTAATACTGTTGGGAAAGGTGTGCATCCAATGATTCTCCCATTAATTTAAATAGAGCAGATGTGGTGCAAGAGTTTCATGCCCCCTATTTGAATCCATAATACGGGAGCACCCCTGCTACTACATGTCAATTCTCATTAAGTAGGATTCATAGAAAATGGAGATGCAGGATACAATGGTTATTGTCATAAGAAATGGACATGGTAACCCAAGTTAAACTCCTTCATGAGGCTGATAGCATTTCACATAGGGCTGATACTCTTGGGAAAAGTATGCATCCAACTACTCTCTCTCTCAATCTATGGGTAAATAGTAGGGCAGTCTGGCTCTTTAACCTTGGCTAGGCAACTGGTCTAGGAAAAGGAAGACTCTGAATTCAAAACCTTTTAAACTGCTTAAGATATTGACCATGTATCTTAAATTTAGTGTTTACACTATTATAGAATCAAGGAAATGATTTATTATAGAATCGAGGGTAAAGATTTATCTTTGTTATAGACACGAGAGAAGGAGAGAGAGAGAGAAGAAGAGAGAGAAGGAAGGAGAGAGAGAAGGAAGAGAGAAAGAAGGAAGGAGAGAGAGAGGAAGAGAGAGGAGGAGAGAGAGAAGGAGGAGAGAGAGAGAGAGAGAAGAGAGAGAGAGAGAAGGAGAGAGAGAGAGAAGGAGAGAGAGAAGAAGAGAGAGAGAAGGAGAGAGAGAAGGAAGGAGAGAGAGAGAAGAGAGAGAAGAGAGAGAGAAGAGGAGAGAGAGAGAGGAGAGAGAGAAGAGAGAAGAGAGAGAGAGAGGAGGAGGAGAGAGAGAGAGAGAGAGAGAGAAGGAGAGAGAAGAGGAGAGAGAGAAGAGAGAAAGAGGAGGAGAGAAAGAGGAGAGAGAGAGGAGAGAGAGAGGGAGGAGAGAGAAGAGAGGAAAGAGAGAGGAGGAGAGAGAGAGGGAGAGAGAGAGAGAGAGGAGGCGAGAGAGGAGGAGAGGAGGAGAGAGAGAGAGAGAGGAGAGAGGGAGAGAGGAGAGAGAGTTGATTGGTTTATATGTTTAGTGGCATATCAGGATGGCTCTCTGTAGAGGACTGTTCATGTTTGAAGTCACCCTAACGCAACACCATGAAGCGAAGAGGTCCAGAAGAAAGCAGCGGCCACAAAGCACCGGCACATCAACATCTTCAGGGACAGCCTTCACATGCGACATCTGTGGTTGAGAATGTAAACTCCAATATCAGAAAAACAGTCACAGGAAGCACTAACTTCAGGGGCACAAAAACTATATTATAGTCTTCCGAGACTGAAATGCCAATATATCAGGATGGTCCACACTTTTTGAAAATTTTATTTCCTGGATCAGTTAACACTCCTACATATGTGGTTGCCAATTTTATTTGCTTTGATTTTGCCCCAAAAGGTTCTATGATCCCCCTTTTCCCAACCACCCACCAACTATGCAGAGGTGGGGTGCTCCTGTGGATGCCAATTTCCTTTGCTTTCTGACCCAATTAGACCTTGATTAATTTTAAGCCAAAAGGTTCCCCTGGCAACCTTCCCTAACCTATATCTTTAAAACATTCCTTGAGGTCAACTGGGTTCATATACCAAGTTCCATCAAGATGGAATAATTAGATGAAATATCTCAATTATATATCATTAGCCTAGCATTGATATAAGTTGCAAACACACAAAGAAAATGATTATATGGATCCAGCCCCTCTAAATCACTGAAATTTAGATGCACAGTTTAGTTTGGTTTATTTAATGGCATATCAACTCCTTATGGGTTATTTAGGGCTTAGTTCAGTTGGTGGAGCGTCTGTCTAGGAACCACAATGTCTATGGTTCGATACTGGCCCTCACTTACTCAGCATATGAGTAGCACAGGAATCTGTGCAGTAAAGTAAGGAGTTGAGGGTAGGTGTAGTGCTTCACTTCAGATGCAAAAACAGTCTCCTTTGTCTAACACTCGTAAAAGGGCAATAGACTCCTTACTGTCTGACTGATACGTCTTTAGGCCACCCTAACGACTTTACTTTTATTTAATGCTGAAATGTGATTCATTTGGTAAAAGTTTTAGTGTAAATAGAGATGCATTGGACAAGTGAGTTTACTATAAAAATGCATTGGAAGTTGATTGTTTACTATAAAAATGCAGGTGTGGTGGTAGAGTGGAAAGTATTTGTAGCTATAAAAATCAGTTGGACAAGTGATTTTATTACTTATATAGATGATGAACTGGGATCAATGAATTAATTACTATAGAATGCAGTTGGAGAATGAGTTTTTTACTATAAGAATCCGTGAAGAGTGATTTTTACGTGAATGAAGGAGATGCGATATGGAAAAGAAGTGGATTGTGGACGAGGAAGATGGATAAGAATCGCATTAGAAAAGTGGATTTAGATGTGATGACAAGATGATGAGGAGAGAATCCAGAGTCTGAAAAAGTTGCGAATTGTTACGGTGATGAAGATCCGCGATTAGGGAGAGTGGTGGGTGATTATTATAGAAAAAGGAAAAATAAGCAATTTGAAGGTGAGTTTTTGCTATAGAAAATATTCATGGAGTGATGTTGACTAGTAGAATCCATAGGAGATGAGTTTACTATGCTTAATGTAAAGGTGATCAGTATGGTGAGAAATTCACACACACAATAATGCTGGTGAGTTATTTAACTCTGAAGTTGATTTTGGCAAAACAATTATCTGGTTTTAAGTAACTAATAATCCTTTGTTAACAATTATACTCTTCAAGTAATTATTCTTAACAAGCAGAGATATCAGGCATTGCCTGGGATTTAAAAAGTTGAAAATAAATCTCTTATCTATATTCATATATAGATTAATAAAATATTTATATATATATATATATATATATATATATATATATATATATATTATATATAATATATATATAATATAATATATATATATGTGTGTGTGTGTGTAGGATATTAAGAAAGAATGAAAAAAACACAGGTTTAAATGAGTTAAGTGGTGAGTTTATTGGACGATGCTGCAGTGTTTCGATCTATTAGATCATCTTCAGGGCATTTGTTGGTATATGGAAGGTAATAAGAAATTTTTATCACAGAATAACGAGAAACGAGTGGCAGTCCTTGTTATTCAGTCTGTTTAAAATTTCTCAAATTTTTAACCAGACTGAATAACAAGACTACCACTCGCTTTTCTCGTTATTCTGTGATAAAAAATTCTTATTACCTTCCATATACCAACAAATGCCCTGAAGATGATCTAATTAATAGATCGAAACACTGCAGTGTCAGCCAACTCCAACAACTTAACTCATTTAACTGTGTTTTTCATTCTTTCTTAATATACTACATACCATCGGATTCACTTCCTTTTCTTCACACACACATTATATATAAAGTAAATGATATCAAGTGTTACTTTGATGGGATTCAATCAAAATTGAGAACTCAAATGTACATACAGAGATTTGCGTAATATTTTTCTCTATTGAGAATTTAGATACCCCCCACCCCTCGCACAATAATGCTGGTCGAGTTATTTAACACTGAAGTGAGTTTGATTTTGGAAAAACAATTATCTGGNGTTTTTAAGGTAACTTAACTAATAATCCCTAGTAAACAATTATAGCTTCAATTAACAATACTTAATGCAAATAATTAGCTCAGTTATATACGCTTTCAAGTGCTCCTACTAAATCTATTAATAATGAAGATTGGGTGTATTTCTGTCTGTAACCAAAACTACATCACAGCTTATGTTACAACATTCTTAGTGATTGCATAAATCTATTAATGAGTAATTTATAGTCAAAATTGTTAATATACGTAGAAAAAAATGGAAATTATTTGTATTAAGAATAGTTACTTGAAGCTATAATTGTTTATTAAGGATTATTATTATTAGTTACTTGAAACCATATAACTGTATGTAAATTATTTGTATTAAGAATAGTTACTTGAAGCCATAATTGTTAACTAAGAATTATTATTATTAGTTACTTCAAACAATATAATTACCAGTAAATTATTTGTATTAAGAATAGTTACTTGAAGTTATAATTATCTACTAAGAGTTATTTTTATTATTAGTATCTTGAAACCATATAACTTGGGTTGGTTTGTTTTGTTTTACGGCATATCAACCTCAGTGGGTCATTTAATGCCGATAAAGTTTTGAAATAAATCAATTCTTAATGGATAATACAATTTTTCTATTTAACCCATAGATGGGACCCTAACAGGTACTACCACTACGGGTCAGAGTGGATCAGGGAGCAATGGTGATGAAGGGGTGCTCCACATTTCCCAAACCTCCAAAACTGGAACCTCACCATCAGATAGAGTTTAACGTCATTCCCAGGACATGTAGACCCGCAGCCACCACCTTCTAGCACATATATGATAAAAAGGGGTTGGGAGCTTGCCATAAGGGCAATAGGGTTGGGATAATCATATAGGTGCTAGGGGTTGACGTAAACAACCGATTGATCGGAGGAGGCCTCTCTGACGACTGCCCGTCTAGCACAAGATAGGGCCAAAGTAAACCATATAACTGTGTGCAAACAAACAAACAAAACGCCTTTTTTTATTCAGTAACAAGAAGTTAACTAAAAAGTTTACAAATAAATAAATATCTACGATTTTGTGTAAAATTTATGAGCAAAATATTTAAAAAATTATTTAATTAATAATTTATAGATGCATGCAACATTTTATTTGAGGGAGACAGGACTAAGTTTCCATATCAAATTGTTTTATTTTTTACTCCTTTAATGAATTTGATGATTTTGCTTACTTATGATACAAATCGTCTGACATTGAATTTTTAACCCCCACACTCACCTCAGGCAATATCTTTTAAAAATGAATTCTGCTAGTACTAATAATTTGCACATAGTTATATTTGTGTTTGTTTTGTTTCATGGCATATCATTTAATGCTGGTGTGGGAGTTATTTTTGTATTTGCCTGGGGAGTTGTCTGCCAGTTTGGTTCGCTGGTTCCTGCTAGGGGCCTGGTGTATTTAAGCGGCTGTTTTGAATTCCTCTTTCTCTTTTTGCCGCTGCTCGACCTACGATACCCCTTTCTCGTTGGGGCTTTGGCCCCCCCCTTACATTACTGTAAGTGATTTATACAGCATGGACTATTCTTAGTCTCATGTCTGTGCTTTTATGTTTATCCCTTTTACGTGTAACTTTATATTACTTATGTATGTATGTATTATGTACTCTGTTAATTCTTGTGTTGTTATATAAAATGTTTTTTCCTTCAACCTTTGTCGGAGTTTGTTTGCGTTCCAACGAGTTATGACTTTGTCATAACCTTTGAATCTTACACTGGCAAAGTTTTGAAAGATTTGTAGTGATAGTTTGGAGAAAAATTTTTTCTTTATAAACAAATATTCTATTTAACCCATAGATGGGACCCTAACAGTTACTACTACTCTGGGTCAGAGTGGACCTGGGAGCAATGCTGATGAAGGGGTTCTCCATATTCTATAGACTTCCAGAACTGGAACTCCACCATCAGATAGAGTTTAACATCATTCCCAGGACATGAGGACATGAAGACCCTCAGCCACCGCCTTCTAGCACATATATGATAAAAAGGGTTGGGGGCTTGCTATAAGGGCAATAGGGTTGGGACAATCATATAGGTGACTGATCGGAGGAGGCCTCTCTGACCACCTGTCTAACCTAAGTAAGGTCTAAAGTAGCTAAAGTGCAGTGTTGCATGTCATGGACTGCTCATCCACAAGGATTCTGTCCTTAGTTTTTTTTTTTTTTTTTTTTTTTTTTTTTTTTTACCATTGTGTGGTATAATGGTTAGCAAGCCAGGCTAGTGAAACATTA
>CM042155.1:75509857-75554857 GCA_023376005.1 Doryteuthis pealeii
AAAAAAATTAGAAATATAATTTTCTTCTAAACCAGAGATACCAGGGTCTTATTATTTATTATAGTAAGTAAGTAAAGTCGTTGAGGTAGCCTAAAGTCAGTATCAGAAAGACAGAGAAGGAGTCTATCCCCTTTTAACTAGCGTCAGACCAAGGAGAAATTGTTTTTTTTGGGTGTCTTAGCTGGAGTGACACATTTACTATCAGCTCCTCACTTTACTGCACAGATCCCTGTGCTACTCATACACTGAGTTGGTGAGGGCCGGTATCAAACCAAGAACCTTATGGTTCCCAATGGAATGCTCTACCAACTGAGCTAAACCAGCCCCTTTATTTATTATATTATACAATAAAAATGGATATTATTAGGTATTGTTTATTACCAAACACTACAGTATTGAAATTGTCACCAAAATATGTAAGTAAAGTCGTCGGGGGCAGCCTAATGTCGGTATCAGCCAATCAGCGAGAGAGTCTATCCCCTTTTCACTAGCGCTAGACCAAGGAGATTGTTTTTGCATCTGAGGTGGAGCGCCACACCTACCATCAGCTCCTTACTTTACCACACAGATCCCTGTGCTACTCATAACGCTGAGTTGGCGAGGGCCGGAATCGAACTAGGAACCTTGTGTTTTCTAGCTGAAAGCTCTACTGACTGAGCAATCCACAAATAAGTACATTCTTTATATCAGCATTAAGTCATGGTGACAGCACAGATTTCCATTACTATCTCATGCCAACCATCCCTATCAGTTATTGTTCCTGACAGGTCCTCTTCACGGCATCCAGTGTCCCGACAGAGCTGATGAATGCGAGTTTTTGCTGGTCGGCCAACAAACCAGTTGTAGACCTGGAGAGGGATGGGCTCTACCAGGCTATTCATGCACAAGGCATGCTTGCTACATGAGTAGCACCCCATCAACCAAAGCAAATTTAAAAAGTTGTAAGTCCTGAAGAAATTTGATATTCAGATGAAAGTTTCTTTTTAGGTTGTTGGTTGGGTTTTATGGCATGTCAATACTTGTTTGGTTATTTAATACTGAAATCAATCATTTGGGATTTTTTTGCGGGGGGAGATAGAAGCAGACAAGAGAGAGAAGAGAGGCAAGGAGTGAGAGAGAGAGAAGAGAGAGAGAGAGAGAGAGAGAGAAAAGATAGAGGGACGAGAAAAGAGAGGAAATTGGGGATATAGAGGCAGATGAGAGAGAGAGTGAGGAATAGACAGGAGGAGAAGAGAGAGAAAAAAGAGTGGGAGATATACAAGGCACAAAAGGAAGAGGCAAATGAGAGAGAGAGAGAGAGAGAGAGTGTGTGAGGGAGTGAGAGGGGGGAATAGACAGGAGGAGAAGAGAGAGAAAAAAGAGGATCAAGAGAGAGAAAAAAGAGTGGGAGAAAAGGAAGAGGCAAATGAGTTATCAGTTTTCAAGTAGATAATGATACTAATCATCAGTGAACATTTAGAGCTTCAAGTAACTATCTTATTATAATGGAGATTATGAGCCTATGTCTGTAACCTAAACAGCATCACCAACCAACATTGCAATTCCCTTAGTTATTTACATTGTATTCTCAATGATTATTAAATAATCATTATTTAATATTAATTAGCATCTGACTTATTAACCACATCTCTCTTAAAGACAAAGTTAGATATGCCTCAAAACAGCCCATGTTATTAATGCATTTAAAATCCTACAATGTGTGTTATGTATCACTAAGAAATAAAGGTTTACATAGTATATTGTGTGGAAAATTTGCATTCTGGTTTTAACAAACTGTGTTTAATAAATAATTACTTATTGTTATTGATTTCTAATATTATTGTTTTGTATTAAATCGTATATAATACCACTACACTTTTGAGTGGATCTCGGAATAATGGCAATGAAGAGGTACTCCACACGCTAGAGATCCAGAATTGGAACCTCATCACCAGATATAGTTTAAAGTCATACCTAATACACACCCTTTTTTAAAGGGGATTTACCCTCTGCTGAAGATAATGCCAGTATTTAGGTCCTGCCATCAGGGTGGACTAATCATTTTAAAGCTGATCTATTTGACTCATAGATTGACAGGTGTTGGAGGTACGTGGCGTAATGGTTAGAGTCGTGGGAAATGGACTCGTCAACCTGAGTTCAAATCCTGGACGAAGCTACAGTTTACATAGTGCTAGTACCCTTTGGAAAGGTATGAATCCAACTACTCTCCAACTACTCTCCAGCTATGGGTAAAATAGTAGAGCAGACTGGGCTCTTTAACCTTGGTTAGGCAACCACTCTAGGAGAAGGAAAAACTCTGAATTCAAACCTGTTAAATCTGCTTTGGGTGGTCGTTACTAGAATAGGCTCAGTCCTAATTAGTGATCTATATAAAAAAATTTAAAAAATTAAAAACACAGCTACTGCCATACTGGGTCAGAGTAGACCATCTAATAAAGACAATGAAGGGGTAACTCCACACTCCCCAGAGCTCCAGAACTGGAGCCTCACGACCAGATGCAGTTTAGTATCATACCCAGGACACCCCATTTTGTGAGTGTGTGTGGGGGAGTCTTACTCCTCTACAGGGGTTGCAGTCAGTGTATTCCAGAAATTAGGAAAGTTAACTTTTCTACACCAAAATTTTTCCTGAAATAATATTTAATAATAAAATAAAATTTAGTTTATCAATGAATAAAACAATTAACTATACAAAATGATTTTTTTATTGTTTTGATTATTTCTAAAAAATTTGAATTAAAAAAATAAGCATTCACCTTATTTATTTTACATTTAAAAAACATTTAGTTTTAGTGTAAATAAATATTATATAAAATAGAATAGAGTAATGATATTTAAATCAATTTTTAAATGCTAAATAATACTTAATATTAATTTTTTTTAATCAGAGGAAATAAAAAATATCTAATATCTAACAGCGCTGACTAATAATTTTCAAACAGATTATAGATAGTTCTCTAACAGTGACTACCACAGGGGATCAGAGCAAACCTGGGATTAATGGCAATGACGGGTTAATTCCACTCTCGAAAAGTCCATAGTTGGAACCTCACCACCGGATGTTAATAATGAACATTAAAACAAAGGAGTAGAGACTCCTTCATGAGTAAGTTTGGGTAAGGTAGAGTTCAGGGGGCCATAGAGCACTTTTTTAATTTGTTTGGTCAATGTCTGTTTAGCGATTGTCATTTCAGGGATGATATTATACATAACATTGTTGCCTAGTCAGATGAAGGGAGTGACTAGTAAACTTGTGAGTCAAACCAGTGACTAAATATTTTATGAGCATGTGATCATAGCATTTAAGTAAATCAATAGAATATATACATAGACAGACAAAAATAAACAGTAGAAAAGAATGAGATTGGAGTGATTCTTACTGCATTGAGTTAACATAAAAATAAATACCATACTTTTTATCATCTAGTTGAAGTACCCAATATTGAGAGCTCAAGACTTAGATTACAGTTGGTCTTATATAGTGTGTCCTACCCAGGGGTGTCCTTATGTGTGTGGCATGTAGGCTCTTGTTCATAAGTGTTGAATATGCATAATACTGGTGGTAACTGTGTGGAAAAATAGTTTGGTTCAGTTTGTTTTGTTTTACGGCATATCAACCTCGGTGGGTTATTTAATGCCAACAAAGTTGTGAAATAATTTCATTCTTAATGCATAATACAATTTTATTTATAAACTCATGTTTTTCTATTCAACAAGAAACATCTGAAGAAGGCTGGAGTGCACATTAGCTGAAACATTGAGTATATAACAATAAAAATATCCAAAAATCTAAATAATAAAAATGGCATCACACTATAAAAAAGCAAGAAGCAGCTGATACCCAGCAGAAACTATTACAGATGCAGGCTACACAGATGATCTAGCACTTCTAACAAATACACCTGCATAGCCTAGAGAAGGCAGCAAGTGGTATTGGCTTCTTTGTGAACTCAGATAAAAACAGTTCATGAGTTACAAATAAGATGGAGACATCTTAACACTATATAAATTTGTCTATGGAGATATGTTGTAACCTAACAAATGTTACTAAATGAGAAATAACCAAACAGAAGTTGGAAATGAAATGGAATCTTTATAACATTAACAAAATACAATACTCGCCAGCGGCATGAAGAAGGTAAACCATTGCTAGTGGTATAAGACTACTCAGTCAGCATAATCTGTACTTATGACGTTTAGGACATACTCATTATTGTTCATAGGTAGAGTATATAAAAAGATAGCAGATATTTTCGGTCTTTCTTGCAAAAGGAAATAGGAAAAATAGATGGAGAGAGAACAAATGGATTGATGATTTTGCCAATGTCATTCACACTATGTGAAATGCAAATGGTAGTAACTGTGTGGAAAAATAGTGTTTTTGTATCTAAGAACTTAAAAAGAATTTATGGATTATTGCCAAAAAGGTTCAACTTCTACTACCTTGCCCCCAACATCCACCACTGCCATTTATCCGCTACAAGCAGGATGTGACAGCATCAATCTTTAATCTTTTAGATGGTTTGAATTCAGAGATTTTCCTTTCCAAGACTGGTTACTTCATCAAGGCTAAAAACTCAGTCTGCCTTACTATTTACCCATAGCTGGAGGGAGAACAGATGAATTGATGCTTTACCCAATGTCATTCACACTAAGTGAAATACAAATGATGGAAAAATTTTTTTGTATCCAAGAACTTGTTCTATCAAAAAGGTGTTATTGTGTTCTTTCATCAGTTGTACTTTCCATGGAAATAAATAAGAGGATTATTTTAAAACCAAAAATTCTTGTGGCCGTTCTGCAGAGAACATAAATAGAAACAAGAATGTTTATGGATTAAGCCGGATTGTCAATTGGTATCCAAACGACAAGGATTTTCGTGTGAGCCAAGTAAAATCCAAAGTTTCATCTTCTTAATCCTCTTCTTAGTCTTAATACGTCTTATCAATATCAGATTCAAAAACATTGATTTTCTTTTCTTTGTTTGTAAATGTTATATTCACTTGCAAATATGAACTACTTTCTCCGAACAAATGGATAGGTTAGTAGCAACGCTTCAGTTTTAGCACTGATTTTATCAAACAAAATGATCCAACTTGAATGGATAATTTTGGAAACATTAGATGCAGACATAACACCGTTTCCTTTCTTAAATGGATTGATTGATTCTAATGGCATGTCAACCCATTTAGGTTTATTTTATGCCTGCAGGTTAGGGAATTGCATTCAATGTATGTCTATATTTATATTTTGTGTAGTTGTTTCTTAAGAGTATTTTGCACAAAATTATATGACATCAAGTATTCCTATCTAATACTAATAATTTGCACACATTTCTATAGTTTCAAGTATTCCTATCTCATACTAATAATTTGCACACATTTCTATAGTTTCAAGTATTCCTATCTAATACTAATAATTTGCATACATTTCTATAGTTTCAAGTACTCCTATCTTATACTAATAATTTACACACATTTCTATAGTTTCAAGTATTCCTATCTTATACTAATAATTTGCACACATTTCTATAGTTTCAAGTATTCCTATCTTATACTAATAATTTGCACACATTTCTATAGTTTCAAGTATTCCTATAATACTAATAATTTGCACACATTTCTATAGTTTCAAGTATTCCTATCTAATACTAATAATTTGCATACATTTCTATAGTTTCAAGTATTCCTATCTCATACTAATAATTTGCACACATTTCTATAGTTTCAAGTATTCCTATCTAATACTAATAATTTGCACACATTTCTATAGTTTCAAGTATTCCTATCTCATACTAATAATTTGCACACATTTCTATAGTTTCAAGTATTCCTATCTCATACTAATAATTTACATTTCTATAGTTTCAAGTATTCCTATTTAATACTAATAATTCATATATAATTATGATTTTAAGTAATTATTTCTATTTAATAAAAGAACATTTGTTTTTACACATAGTTATATGGTTTTAAGTAACTAATAATAATCTTTAATAAATAATTATAGCTTCAAGCAACTATTCTTAATACACAAAATTTAGTTACACAGGATCAAGTATTCCTACCTAATAATAATAATTTTTAAACAGATCTATTTGACCCATAAATGAGACTGTAGCAGATCAGTGAAACCGGGAGTAATGGCAATGAAGGTTTACTCCACACTTCCCAGATCTCCAGAACTGTAGCCTCACCATCAGATGCATCCTTTCTTAGAATTAAACTGAAATAGAGAAAAATGATCAGAAATCATATTTGTTTTTATATACCATATATGCCATTCCCATATTATATATATATGACTTAGCAGTTTGATAAGTATTTTCTAATCTTAGCTTAGGTACAAGAATGTCGATGTAGGTCACCCAATGAGGATTAAAGTAGTAATGATGAGTCACAAATGATATAAAATGTGTATTTTTCTCAAATATTAAAATTTTGTTAATTTGTAGTGTTGTATACTCTCTTTCTTTACCTCTATTATTCTTCTGCTCTTTGGTATCTTACATTCTTCTTCTAGCGTTTGGACTTCGTCTTGGGGACTTCATGTCTGGTCTTCCATTGGGGATTTCTCTTTATCAGAAGCCCTGTGTCATTGGTAGTTTTTAGATTAGACTTCGATTTGCTTTAGATCATATTTTATTCCAAAATCCCCACCAGACTACCTGTGCAGACTGAGTTGGCCGTGCACTTAACACGATTTACCACTTTCGTGGTTTAGCCGATACTGAACTAAACTGTTTCTAATCTAAACCGGAAGAGGGTCTTCTCTACAGATTCTCACGGTATCCACCGGAAGGATCAGGATGAGGTCAAGCCTTGTCACTCAATCCTTCAAGGCCGCTGGCTACAACTTATAACAGCCATTTTGGTTTCTACACTACTGTAAATAAGTGTTAGGTTACTAACAATAATGTAACAGTAGTAAATAGACAAAAAGAAACTAATTTCGAATTTAGCCAAATAAGAAACTTTAGATATAAGATATTTATATCCGTTAATTCTTCTTCTGAGTTAATACGTCTTCTAATCCACTTCTTAGTCTTAATGTCTCACTAAAATCAGATTTAAAAATATCGATTTTTTTTGCATATGTTACACCACTTGCAAATACAAACTACTTTACTCATCATATTTTCCATTCCCAGAAGATATAAATTACTTATCTGTTTTATAGGAATTTTCTAAGTTTAGCTTATAAGGCAAAAATCCATAGGTGCAGGGTACCCAGTAAGAAATGATGTACCTGAATTAACCAAAGCAACATGAGAAGTGTACCTGAATATGTAAGTAAAGTAAAAGTCGACGGGGTAGCCTAAAGTTAGTATCAGCCAGTCAGCAAGGAAGTCTATCCCCTTTTCAATAGCGCTAGATCAAGGAAATTGTTTTAGCATCTGAGGTGGAGCACTACACCTACCATCCGCCCCTTACTTTACCGCACAGATCCCTGTTGTTTGTTTTAGCATCTGAGGTGGAGCTACCATCAGCTCCTTCCTTTACCACACAGATCCCTGTGCTACTCATACGCAGAGTTGGAGAGGACCGGTATCGAACTAGGAACCTTGCGGTTTTAGCTGAACGCTCTACCGACTGAGCTAACCCGGCTGTCTGAATTTTGTACATGTGGCTTGATAATTTGTATTATTTTGATTTTTCAGACTGTTTCCATCTTTATTGTTATATACACAATGTTTCAGCCAATGTTCTCTCCAGCCTTCTTCAGGTGATTCTTGTTGAATTCAGGAGCCTTCATGGAATTTAGACCCAAACCCTTTATTTAATCCATTAAATTGTTCTCATTCTTGTTAACCAAAGTTAAAGTTCCTGAGTTCAACCAGAAAAACCAGAAGAAGGAGAGCACATTGGCCGAAACATTGTGTATATAACAATAAAGATGAAAACAACAATCTGAAAAACTTTGGAGGTAGAGGTAATTTAAAGAAAACTTAGCTTAATATAGATATACATATTTACCCACCCTCCAATCAAGTAGGATGTGACACCAGGTCAATTTTTTAAGCAGAGTTTAATAGGTTTGAATTTGGAGTTTTTCTTTCTCTTAGACTGTTAAGTTTCTGACCGCCATCCTTGGCCAGTTGAAAAGGACTTAAAGTAAGTAAGTAAGTCCTGAGCTATAGAATCCTTTGGTAAATGAATAAGTCCCGAGTTATGGAATCCTACGTAGTGTCAAAGGTCCAATGATATAAACCTATGTTCCGTCGTCCACGAAGGTTCAAGGTAGTTGTGAGTAGCGAAGATCAGAACAGCCGATATAAATAACAATATCAGCAGCAGAGCATTGCCAGTGATTGGCCAATAGGTTGGTCATATGGTTATCGGCGAGTCTATAAGTAAGAGTGGGCATTTACCACACGCCTTATATGCCAAAAAATCTAAACATAGACTGGTTGCCTAACCAAGCTTAAAGAGCCTGCTTTGCCTTACTATTTACCCATAGCTGAAGGGAGAATAGTTTGATGTATACATTTCCTGAGAGTATATGAAATGCAAACAGCCTTGTCCAGGATTTGAACTTGTTCACTGTGTCCATTTCCTACTTTGGTAATTACACCATGCGCTGCCACTTAAGATAAATATAGACACAAATTAATTTCTTATTAGGTCTATTTTTGGAATATTAGAAGGATTAAGAGAGTGGTAGGAGCCGGGGGAGGGGGGGAGAGGTCCCAAGCCATGACCCCCCCCCCCCCCAAAAAAAAAAGAAACTTCCTGCTTCTTGGAATTATCTGACAATCCAATTTCCATTAGTTGTTCCATTTGAAGTAATATTTAAAAATAGATATTGGTCTAACAATAGAAACAGTCTCTCTCTCTCTCTCTCTCTCTCTCTCTCTCTCTCACTCTCTCCTCTCTCTCTCTCTCTCTCTCTCTCTCTCTCTCAGCTTCTCACATTGCTTTAAAAGAGAATCTATTCATGAGTGTTATCGATCAACCAACAGGATATTGTTACCAATTGCAAGATTTTCTGCTAGACACAAGAGCTGTCAATTTTTGTACAGGTCTAAGCAAGTTATCAGAGCTGTGGGATAAGAAGGAAAACAAAAACAAAAACAAAAGCTAAAGAAAGTCTTGCCTAAAACATCACTTAATAAGTCTCGGGCCTGATATATATAGATGGTGCCACCAATAAAAAATATATAGGATTTTTATAAAGTACTAACCCTCAAATGGCACATGTCAAAATTTGAGCCCAATCAGATAATTAGTTTACAAATTACAGTTATTTAAGCAAAGCTACTGTTGCAAATTTTCAAAACAATGGAAAAATCTGAATTTTATGTGTTGATAAAGCATTGCTTTCTGATGAGAAAAAAAATACTGTTCAAGCAAAGCAATGGCTTGATAAGTGTTATTCGGACTTTACTACATCGGAAAAAATGGTTACACCTTTACAGTGATGCTGATAGCTTTTTAATTTGGTGCATCCTGGGACTCAGGGATTTAATTTAAATGAGTCCCCGGGAAATTTGATGGTTCCCAACTAAAGTTTCTTAATAAATTACCAAGTTTTTATCTATGAACAACTAAAGCCGTCTAACCCCTACCTTGTACATCATACAGTGTAATTGATTTCCAAAAAATATTGCAATGTATTTACAGTTAGCTGGAAATGGTGGGGGAAGAAAAAAAGAATCCTGGGATGCATGGATAGGATTTTTCTGCATCCTTTTAGATTCTTATGTATCAGTGACGCAAGACGTGTACCTATCTGCATCTCTGCCTTTATATAACTATCTAAAGACGGCTTTACCAAAACCTCAGATAATCCTGCCAGGCGGTCTTAAAATATTCTAACTGTATCCCTTGAAGAGGGGTATGAGCCCCTCTAAAAAGGGGGGGGTCTGCTTACGACACTAAACTACATCTGGTGATCCTTAGTCAATAATAATAACTTAAACTAACAATTCTTAATAGAAATAATTTGCATAGTTGTATAGCATCAAATATTCTTATCTAAAGAAATAATTTGCACAGTTGTATACTATCAAGTATTCTTATCTAATAGCACAGTTGTATAGTATTAAGTATTCTTATCTAATAGAAATAATTTGCATAGTTGTATACTATCAAGTATTCTTATCTAATAGAAATAATTTGCATAGTTGTATACTATCAAGTATTCTTATCCAATAGAAATAATTTGCATAGTTGTATACTATCAAATATTCTTATCTAATAGAAATAATTTGCATAGTTGTATACTATCAAATATTCTTATCTAATAGAAATAATTTGCATAGTTGTATACTATCAAATATTCTTATCTAATAGAAATAATTTGCACAGTTGTATAGTATCAAATATTCTTATCCAATAGAAATAATTTGCATAGTTGTATAGTATTAAGTATTCTTATCTAATAGAAATAATTTGCATAGTTGTATAGTATTAAGTATTCTTATCTAATAGAAATAATTTGCATAGTTGTATACTATCAAGTATTCTTATCTAATAGAAATAATTTGCACAGTTGTATACTATCAAGTATTCTTATCTATAGAAATAATTTGCACAGTTGTATAGTAGTATTCTTATCTAATAGTTTGCACAGTTGTATAGTATTAAGTATTCTTATCTAATAGAAATAATTTGCACAGTTGTATAGTATTAAGTATTCTTATCTAATAGAAATAATTTGCACAGTTGTATAGTATCAAATATTCTTATCCAATAGAAATAATTTGCATAGTTGTATAGTATCAAGTATTCTATCTAATAGAATAAATTTGCACAGTTGTATAGTATCAAATATTCTTATCTAATAGAAATAATTTGCACAGTTGTATAGTATCAAATATTCTTATCCAATAGAAATAATTTGCATAGTTGTATAGTATCAAGTATTCTTATCTAATAGAATAAATTTGCACATGGTTGTTTTGAAGTATTCCTATCTAATCTTATTATAATGGAGATTGTGTGTTTGTCTGTTTGTAACCGAAACTATATCACTACTCAAGTCACAATTCCCTTTAGTTTTTTACGTCAAATTCTCTATGAATTTTATTCAAAGTTTAATTATTAATAAAATTGTTTTACATTCTTAATACTGTTGTCCTTATCTACATACTATTAACATGCAATTGTATTTATATATACAAGAAAATAGCAGTTTACAGTGTGTACGGAAGGCTAATTTGCATATTGATATTAAAAAATTGATTTTAATAAATATGTGCTTAGTATTAATGATTTCTAATTGTTTGGTTTTATCTTAATGAATAAGAGCAACAATCTCGGAGATATATCTTAAAAGAAATTGATTAACAAGAAAAAATAACTGTCATTTTAATCTTTAATTTAACTAAGGAGTTGAACAAGGAAAATTTAACAATGAAAGACGAGGGTGATAAAAGAGTAAGTTTCAGTTGTTCTATTTTTCGATTATACCCCCGCTGTTTCAAATCTTTTCATCTGTATTCTTATTTAGTTTTATTAGCGTTTCTAATTCAATATCATATTTTATTACATTAAAACTTAAATACTTGCACCCATAGGGTGCATATATTTGCTAGTACTAATAATTTATACATAATTATATTAATTGAAGTAACTATTCCAATCTAATAATAATCATAATTGTTTGCACACAGTTATAAATATTCCTATCTAATATTAATGTTTTTTCAAACAGATCTATTTGAGCCATAGATTGGATCCTAATAAATACTACCATTCCAGATTGATCATGAAGAAGTACTCTAAGAGATCCAGAACTGGAACCTCACCACCAGATACAGTTTAGTGCCATTCTCAGGACACTCATAGTGGAACAAGTACTTATGCATTCTAACTTTTCAATATTCAGTGGCACATCCACATTAGTGGGTTATTTAATGCCAAAGTAAAAGAACAGTAGTGGTACTATTTAGCCTATAACTGGAGGTATGAGGGGGTTCCTACCTTTCCCCAAGGATCCGAAAGTGAATGTAATAGGTATTTGCCTCATACCCCACTTGTATGGGCTGGGCACAAGGCGAAGCTCATAGGTGGGAAAGAACAAAAATTGCGTCGATTCCTTCGGCATTCCCCCACAAGGGGAGTGCCTCAGGCGCTGGACAATAAACCCAGCCCTGCCCCTTTAAGTCAAGGGGGCAGGTATTGCCTGGGGGAATAGCCCCCTGGGATCGACGCTATTAACTTGTAAAGGTCCAGGGCCGAAGCCACTGGACCCCCACTCCGTTGGGCGGGTTTACATCCGAAAGTTATACTCATAGTGGAACAAGTACTTCTGTACTCTAACTTTTCAATATTCAGTTTCTTTATTCAATGGCACATCCACATTTGTGGGTTATTTAATGCCAAAGTAAAAGAACAGTAGTGGTACTATTTAGCCTATAACTGGAGGTATGAGGGGGTTCATACCTTTCCCCAAGGGTCCGAAAGTGAATGTAATAGCGTGACTGAAGTTCAAACCTGCAGGCAGGTTAACCACTATGCCATGCAGCCTCCCCACTTCCCTATATTGTAATATTAAATTTAAATTCAGGGAGGAGTCTTATATGTCATCACGTATGGGACCTCATGTTAACCTATAAATATAAGTTGTTCAGTCTGGTTATAGGCAACTATGCTAGTACAACAATAAATTTAAAAGGAAATAGGGTCTTAAGTACCAGTTGTCACTAAACTGGGTTTGTATGAACATAAAGATTTCATGAAAAAAGAAAAATGATGTATTCTCATGCTGTATGTCAATAAGTAGTAAAGTCTGAGGAGTTGCCTATTGTCAGTGTCAGCTGAATAGTGAGGGAGTCTATCCCCTTTTGTTAGTCTGGTCTTAAGTACCAGTTGTCACTAGACTGGGTTTGTATGAACATAAAGAGTTCATGAAAAAGAAAAATGATGTATTCTCATGCTGTATGTCAATAAGTAGTAAAGTCTGAGGAGTTGCCTATTGTCAATGTCAGCTGAATAGTGAAGGAGTCTATCCCCTTTTTGTTAGTCTGGTCTTAAGTACCAGTTGTCACTAGACTGGGTTTGTATGAACATAAAGAGTTCATGAAAAAAGAAAAATGATGTATTCTCATGCTGTATTGTTACATAATCTATGCGGTTGCATAAGATTATTGTCAATCCCCTGTATTTCCAAAAGGGATGGCCCTTTTCATATCATGGGCGGGACTTTCCATGGAATAGTACAGAAAGCCTGCGAAATACGTGAAGTCACGTGGGACCTGGTTGGGTCCTCAGTTTCAGTTTTGATGTCAGATGTGCTACCTTAACTGGAACTCACTGCATACGTGAGCTATGTTAGTCAGATGTTAGTCACATGAAATGTTTAGATAAGTAAATAAAAAGCTTAAGAAAATAACATGGTGTTGTGGTTGGTGAATGTCTTGGTAACAAGACTGATCTAGAAGAAGAAATGAGTTAAGTGCGACCGACCACCAAGACAAATTCTCAACAGGTATCCATCAGACAACAAGGGAGTCTATCCCCCTTTCACTAGCACTAGACCAAGTAGATTGTTTTGGCATCTGAGGTGGAGTGCCACACCTACCATCAACTCCTCATTTTACCGCACAGATCCCTGTGCTACTCATATGCTGAGTTGGCAAGAGTTGGTATTGAACCAGGAACCTTGTGATTCTTAGGCAAGTGCTCTACTAATTGAGATTATTTTGAATGTTTCAATTAGATCACCTTATTCTTCTTGTTGAATTGGGGGGTGACATACAGATTAAGAAGAAATAGTGTTGTATTGTCCTCAGCCGGAAAACAAAGCTTCCGGAAAAAAGACAAAGAGAAATATAAAAATATATATTTTTAAAAAAAAGGGGAAAATGAAAGCGAGGCTTTCCGGTCAAGGAAGCAGGGTGAAGATAAAGAAATATATAACAAACGTCCATTATCAGATCAGAAGATAAAGATGCATAGGCATGTCGTCAATACAAAAACCAGAGGGTCGAGCCGACAGCAGTCAGACGGCAGCCGGCAGCCAAGAGGACACTTCACGTCTCCCATCAGCAACCACCCCTCGTGCACTCATTGTAAGCTCTGCGCCTTCACCACCCACACAACGAAGAAAATAAAGAAGGGTCCTCTCTTTGTACATACGTATCTGTTGTTATTGAAGTCCAGTAGTCGGTAGTAGCTGACTACTAACATAGATCACTTTGGGTACTGTGACCATACCCGCTACATATACAGATACGCGATTTTGCAATGTGAAGAAGAAGCCGCTATATAACATATAGAATTTGATGCCAGTATGCAACAATAGGACCTCAATTACACATGCTGAGTTGGCGAATGCTGGTTCCTAGGCAGACACTCTACTGACTGAGCTAAACCAACCCTCTTAACACAAAAATATATTTTTTCACTGGTTATCACTCATCTATATTCAACAGAAACAATTTATAGCATTTTTTGACAGATATCACTTATCTATACTTAACCGACAGAAACACTTATAGCATTTTTTTTTTCACTGGTATCGCTCTTGTATATTTACTTGAATCAGAGAAACAGTCATAGCATTGATAGACATATACTAATCCCTTTCTTAAGAGACAGAAACAAGTCTATTAAAACACTCTGCCCCCAAGTCATGGTACTTTTAGTATCAAAAGAAAACTGACACTAGAATATTTGACTGAGATTCCAGCACACCCAAGTAACCTGATTTACAGGAATTCAAACTAATTCTTCTTCCTCTTCTCATTAGGTCAATGGAATGTTCTACTCTTGTAATCTCTGCTAGGATGTTAAATAAAAGTAAAGTTGACGGGGCGGCCTAAAGTCGGTATCAGCCGGTCAGCGAGGGAGTCTATCCCCTATTCAATAGCGCTAGACTAAGGAGATTGTATTTAGCATCTGAAATGGAACGCCACACCTACCATCAGCTCCTTTACCGCACAGATCCATGTGCTACTCTTACGCTGAGTTGGCGAGGGAGTCTATCCCCTATTCAATAGCGCTAGACTAAGGAGATTGTATTTAGCCTCTGAGGTGGAGCGCCACACCTACCATCAGCTCCTTACTTTACCGCATAGATCCCTGTGCTACTCATACGCTGAGTTGGTGAGGACCGGTATCGAACTAGGAACCTTGTGGTTTCTAGCCGAACGCTCTACTGACTGAGCTAACCCGGCCCCTTATATATATATATATATACATATATATATATATATACATATATATATACACATATATATATATACACATATATATATATACACATATATATATATACACACATACTAGCAACCCGATCCATGACCGGACTATAAAAAAATTAGGAACACCAGAGAGGGAGTGAGAAAAAGAAAACAGGAGTAAGAGAGAGAATATGATTTTTCAAATTTTCATCAAAATCAAAAAACAAAAAAGAACAGTAAAAATCAATAACCAAATTTGGTGTGTTTCTTAGAAGGATATTAAGGTGTATGCAAGATTTTGAATCTGAGTAACCTCCCATCGACATGTACATACCAATCTTCCTTTTATATATATATAGATATATGAGGATAGAAGGATTGGAGTAAATCCAACAGAATGTGGTAAAGAATAAAGGGAAAAATGTGGACAAAAGAACAACTCAAACAAGTAGATGTAGGAGATATATTTTGTCTTGCCTTGAGCAGGACTTCATCAGTCTTTTATTTGAATATCCTCACAAACTATCCATCCTCCTAACTCCATTACCAAACACATCCCCCACCCGTTCACTTTCTCATCTATAAAAACAAATGTATGATGCACTAATGTTCAAATAAAAGACTGATGAAGTCCTGTTCAAGGCAAAACGAAATATATCTCCAAAATCTACTTGTTTGAGTTATTCTTTTGTCCACATTTGGCCTCTATTATTTACCACACACACACACACACACACACACATATATATATATATATATATATATAATTATTGAATTTTATATGATATACACATTGTAATTGCCTTAAAAAATATAAATAATAATATACTTTACATAACAATGCTTCAAAAGCAAATTATCAAATTCCATATTATCTTCTATAATTATCGAATTTTATGCGATATGCGCATTGTAATTGCCTTCAAGCAAAAATATAAATATTAATATATACTTTATTCACCAATGCTTCTAAAAATAAACAAACATCCCAAAATCTTATTTCCTTCGCCGAAGAGCATAAAGCACCGTGTTTGTTGTTCACTTAGCGTTCCCTTGCCTCATATGGTAGAGACGCCCCAGTATCATTGACAAGTTAATTTCACAGGAATTTCTCTGTGCTGTATCGGTGGCCAAGGCAGTATAGTTTCTGACTATCCTGCTGAAGTCCCGGTTTCGATTTCTGTCGGAGGCAGATCGTTAGTATACATCGCTGATGAGACTTAATAAAGTCAAAACAGCTGCTGTACGATGTTCTACATGCCGAGTAATTCTTTGCGAGATTCACTTGTCAATATTATTTATCTTCTATAATTATCAAATTTTATGCGATATGTGCATTGTAATTGCCTTCAAGCAAAAATATAAATATTAATATATACTTTATCACCAATGCTTCTAAAAATAAACAAACATCCCAAAATCTTTATATATATATATATATATATATATATATATATATATATATATATAAATCAAATAAAAGTCTTCTTTCTCAGAATAGTTCAGATTACTGAATATTACTCATATTTTTCTATAAGTGAGTTTTCCTAGCAACTTTAACTGGTGGTTTTTCATAAATTCCACCATCGTATGTCACCCCGGTGAAAGAAAAAAAATACTAAAATTCAAGGAATTAACCGAATTTAATGAAATTCTCAGTGTTGATATATTAATAAATAAACAATATAATGCATCAGTTATTTTATTTGAAAATTTACATTTTTTCAGGTCAGTTAACTTTTAACCACATATCTTTGAGGCGTAACACAGATTCACAAACATACATGGTTCAAGATTAATCAACCTGAAAAAATGTAAAAGTTTTTAAATAAAATAACTGGTGCATTATATATCTTATTCATTATTATATCAACACTGAAAATTTCATTAAATTCCATTAATTCGTTGATTTTTAGTATTTTTTTTTCTTTCGGCAGGGTGATATACGATGGTGGAATTTATGTCCGTTAAGTAGGATTTAAACCAAAACGTTGTTGAATTGGAGCAAGTGACACACATTAATGAATCAAAAAAATATTTTTTTCAGTCGAATGCAGAGTAATTGGCAAAATGGTATTTTGAAAGCTCACTGTTTGGTGTCGTTTACAGTGATTAAATTTATCAAGAGTGTCGGGAGGTATCATGTTGCACAGGTTGACAAATAAAAGTCAAGTCACTTCAGATAGAAAAAGATTTACTCTTGAGTAGATAAAAAATAAACTGATCTCTATAATGTCAAATTACACTTCCTCATTGCAGTAAATGTTAAGGGTCAGGACCTTCTCAATCACCATCGATAACAAACAATATATATAATATATATATATATATATATTTTTTTTTTTCAAAGAATTGTCCTTGATAAGAAATACATTTCAATCAATGTACATAGGACACGGGAAAATAAAAAGCCCTTCACTTAAATAATGAATATTCAAGAACAACAAAAGGTGTGGTTTGGTTTGTTTTGCCACTTAGCTCCCATCTTATATATATTTACCAACCCCTCCGCACGAGTAGGATGTGACAAAAGGTCAATTTCTTAAGCGGAGTTTAACAGGTTTGAATTCAGAGTTTTCCTTCTCCTAGACCAGTTGCCTAACCAAGGTTAAAGAGCCCAGTCTGCCCTATTTACCCATAGCTGGAGGGAGAGTTTTTTTTTTTTTTTCAAAGAATTGTCCTTGATAAGAAATACATTTCAATCAATGTACATAGGACACAGGAAAATAAAAACCCTTCACTTAAAATAATGAATATTCAAGACCAACAAAGGTTTGGTTTGGTTTGTTTTGTTTTACGGCATATCAACCTCGGTGGGTCATTTAATGCCGACAAAGTTGTGAAATAAATTCATTCTTAATGCATAATACAATTTTGTTTATAAACTCATGTTTTTCTATTCAACCCATAGATGGGACCCTAACAGGTACTACCACTCCAGGTCAGAGTGGACCAGGGAGCAATGGTGATGAAGGGGTGCTCCACATTCCCAAACCTCACCATCAGATAGAATTTAACGTCATTCCCAGGACATGTAGACCCTCAGCAACCGCCTTCTAGCACCTATATGATAAGAAGGATTGGGGCTTGCCATAAGGGCAATAGGGTTAGGGAAATCATATAGGGGCTAGGGCTTGATGTGGCCAGCCGATTGATCGGAGGGAGCTTCTCCGACCGCCCGTCTAGCCCAAGAAAAGCCTAAAGTGGAATATTGCAAGTCATGAAATGCTCAGCCACCTGGGTTCTATCCTTAAGCATCACGGGTCGCTACCCACGGCCAACAGGTGGCCCCATTGGGAGAGTCTTACCCCTCTGCAGAGGTGCAGTCGGTGAATTTTTCACTCTCTAAATCACTCGCTTTACCCTCAAAGAGAAACTAACATATGTAATGAAGAGGTAATCAAGATATATAGTGAGGTGGAAAGTGACAAGCAGGATGTGGGGTAAGAGACAGTTTTTGACTTAATTGCAAATCATAACTAATTAGAACCAATTAAAGTGGAATTTTTTTCTAACATAACTCAATCCTAAAACTAAATAATTTAGTATAACTTTTGTGTCATTAAATTAAACAGTAAATAGGACAAAGATTGATTCACTCAGCTTTAGTATAATAATGTACACACACACACACAATATATATATATATAATAATATATAATATATATTATATATATATATATATATATTATATATAATCCAAAAGTCCAGAGAAGAAATCTTCCTTACGACACAAGAGTTTTATTTAAAAAAACTGTCGCAGTTTCAGAGCTCAATGTGTGCTCTTAATGTTAGAGTCACAGAGCAAATACATAAGTAAAGAAATAACAAAAGACTTAGCGATTTAGCATTATAGTCTATTTCAGGGAGCTTAGACAAATTGTCTAACTCTCCCACTCATCAGATGTGATCTGATGAGTCGGAGAGTTAGACTATTTGTCTAAGCTCCCTGAAATAGACTATAAAGCTAAATCTCTAAGTCTTTGTTATTTCTTATACTTTATATATACTAGCAAATATATGCACCCTCCGGTGCAAATATTAAAGTTTTAATGTAATAAAATATTGTATTAAATTAGAAAGGCTAATGAAACTAAATAAGAATACAGATAAAAAGATTTGAAACAGAGGAGTATAATAAAAAAATGGAACAACTGAAACTTACTCTTCCATCACTCTCGTCTTTCATTGTTATTTTTCTAATTTAAGTATTTAGTTATAAGAGGAAGTAAAGAATAAAATGACAGTTATTTATCTTGTTAATGGATTTCATTTAAGATTCATTGAAGAGATTTTGCTTATATTCATTAAAATAAAACCAAACAGTTAGAAATCAATAATACTCAAGCACATATTTATTAAATTCGATTTTTTAATATTAATATGCAAATTAGCCTTCCCGTTCACACTGTAAACTGCTTTTTTTGTATATATAAATATAATTGCATATTGTCAGTATGTAGACATAGTTAACATATGTAATAATGTAAGACAATTTTTTAATAATTAAGGTTTTAATAAATAAAATCATGGAGAATGTGATGTCAATAACTAAGAGAATTGTGACTTGAGTGAATATAGTTTCGGTTACAGACAGAAAAACACACAATCTCCATTATAATAAGATATATATATATATATATATATATTATACACACTTGATGTTGTAACTTGAGTCTTGACATTTGGATGTCCCTGATTTAATCTATTTTTATTGAAGCATGTAAAAATAGATGATTTTTATTAGTTAAAGTCGGTTAATTAGAAGATTTTTTTCTTTTTTTTTTTCTTTCTTTCTTTAATTGTAAATCTTTTTCATCGAAAATGTCTAATACTTCTTTTACTTAAAAAAAAAAAATTTCTTAGAAGATAAAAAAAAATCCATAGAAAACAACTATCAGTGTTTATTAAATACTCGGAATAATTCCCCAGGAAAAAAAAAAATGAGGAGATTTATACTTGTGCTTAGGATTAGCTCAGTCGGTAGAGCGTTCGGCTTAGAAACCACAAGGTTCTTGGTTCGATGCCAGCCATCGCCAACTCAGCGTATGAGTAGCACATGGATCTGTGCGAGCTTAAAGTAAAGGAGCTGATGGTAGGTGTGGCGCTCCACCTCAGACGCTTAAAATAATCTGCCTTGTCTAGCCGCAGTGAAAAGGGGATAGACTCCCTCGCTGTCTGGCTGATACCGATATTAGCCGCCCCCGACGACTTTACTTTACATCTCTTTTNTTTATTTGTTATTAAAAATTAAAACACACTACACTATATATAGTATATATAATACCTAGTCATTGTATATATAGCTAAACTTGTTAAAATACAATGGAGGACTGGTTGTCTAAGCTTAGCATTGTTTTCAATATTGTTGTTAGTCGTAATTTATTACTTTAGATTAAACCTACATCTCAAAAGTTGAACATGCCAAAAATCGTAGAATAATTTTTTTATTCTATGTTATGACGATTTTTGGAAATGTGATGTAAGTAGTGTGACGTAATTTTTGTTACAGACAAAAAACCAGATGTAATCTCTCATATATAAATAGAGATATCTAATTTGCATTATGTGGGAAAGTTATCAGTGTTTTCCAGTAGAATTTGTATTAATGAACCATTGTGAAAATATTCAGATATAATTTCAAGAGCTCATAAAAAGTTTTGTTGAAAAAAAGTTCTTTGTTGAGGGAGGGGGGGAGTCTGCAATCAAGTCCGACGTTAACTGGTAAAGTAATCTTTCGTCACCTGTCTGTCTGTTTGTCTTTCTTCCTTTCCTTTCCTCCTTCGCTTCGTAGGTCAGTTAGGTGCATGCGCCGCTCTGATCTGTCTTCTTTGGACTCCCGCTATTTATGGACATAGCTTTCAACATCCGGGGTTCCCGAGTTAGAAACAATTCGGTTAATATGGTCAGGACAATCATCTGGGAAACTGAGTCGAACCTCACATCCGTGAAACGCCTAAGTCTCATTTTTTGCATTCAGGGGGACGTGGGTTCAATTCTGGCAGGCATGACAATGTCTTGCTCTCTTTCTCAGAAAATACGGTAGTTGCCATGCATTGCCACCATCTGACTCCCGTTCTCCATCACATCAAGGATGAAGATTTTATTTAAAATAGTTTTTTTCATATTGTACACAATACTGTGTGACATTATGCTTTCTTGCAGGGCTGTGGACTTGGAACACAAAATTTATGACTGACTCCAACTCCTCTATTTTTGGTGACTCTGACTCCTCTTTATATAATTAAGGCCTACAAATAAATATAAAACCCTGAATTTTTATGATCAGTATATGAGGAGTGTGCATTGTATAACTTGACAGACTCCTCTTTAAGGAGCTGGTTTAGCTCAGTTGGTAGAGCACTCGCCTTGGAATCACAAGGTTCTGAGTTCGATACCAGTCTCTGGCTACTCAGCATACGAGTATCGCATATTGTGTAATTTGATCTGTGCAGTAAAGTGGGGTGCTGACGGTAGGTGTGGCCCTCCACCTCTGCAAAAATAATCTCCCTGGTCTAGCGCTCACAAAAAGGGGATAGACTCCCTCGCAGTCTGATTGATATTGACAATAAGGCCTATAAATAAATATAAAACCTTGATTTTTATGGTCAATTTATAAGGAGTGTGCATTGTATAAATTTACAGACGAAAATAAAGCTATATAGTCTAAATTCAACTGGAGTCAGAGTCAATATTATTTTCCCAACTCCGACTCCAGTGACTCCTTAATTGCTTAAAAAAACTGACTATACAGACCTGTTTTGTTGTGTTCATTTCTTAACAGGTTATCTATCGTGTTTTTCTACTATTGACAGATTTTTGACAAAAGACCATTCTTTTAAAGCAGATATCCTTCTTTCATAGAAGTGGGCAGTGCTATGAATTAATTAGGGTCACCTTAGGCAATGAACGTGATGGCTACCTGAGAAACGATCCCTTGAAACCAAGCAGAAATGAATTATAAACAAGTACCATGTTGTTCAAGTAACAGAATTCTAGTGTAGTTGGTATATCAATTGTCTTAAAGGGGGGGGGGTAAGGGCTGGGCTGATTGCCCAACACCTGAGACACCACACAAGGGTAATGTAAAAAAACATTAGTATTATCTGTGTTATTCGAATTATTGTCCTCATCTTTTATTGTTATCTGTACAACGTTTCGGACGATATGCCCTCCGGCCTTCTTCAGGTATTTCTTTGGACTCGGGAACCTCTCTTTTTGAACTCAGGAATTTTCTTGTCATAGTCGGGAACCTTCTTGTCATAATCGGGAGCCATCATGGAACTTTGAACAATTGGACACATGGCCTAGTGGATAAGGTAGGTTAAGACAGTTCTAAGTGACAGTTATCTCTGGATTCTGGGTTCAATCCTGAGGGCGGTAGTAACATAGAAAAATAATTAACACAACTCCTACCCCAGCTATGGTTAGCGGAATGAGAACAGGATACCCCTGTGGACTGAATAAAGGGTTAGGTTCAAAGTTCTGTGATGGCTCCCGATTACAACAAGAAAGTTCCTGAGTCCAACAAGAAATACCTAAAGAAGGCTGGAAGGGCATATCGACCGAAAAGTTGTAGAGATAACAATGAAGATGAGGACAATAGTCCGAATAACGCAGATAATACTAATCATCAAGCCTCATCTCAAACATTCAGAGAAATAGTAAAAAAAAACATGAGTAATTTTTTACACTGCCCCGGAGGAAGCTTGCTTTCTGAAGAGTATATAGATTGAGTGGCCTATTGTTGGTATCAGCCAAACAGCGAGGGAGTCTATCCCCTTTTTGCTAGCACTAGACTAGGGAGATTATTCTTTGCATCTGAGGTGGAGCAATACACATGCCGTCAGCTCCCCACTTTACCGCACAGAAGCTGAGGACTGGTATCGAACCCAGAAAATTGTGGTCCCTTGGTGGATGCTCAACTAACTGAACTAATCTGGTACCATGAGTTGATTGTTTGGCTGTTTTCTTTTATAGCATATCTATGGGAATATTTGAGGTATATAAAGTGTGCAGGAGGTCACAACTTAAATTTATAGACTCTCCGTGGCCGCGTGGATAGAGCAAGTTTTCAGCTAAAAAAAAACACTAGTTTCCCCATGTATTAATCTCCATTACCTATATATTTTTGACAGTTATGAACAAGGGTCTGCATAATGAATTCATTAGAGGTGTTCTAAAAGTAATGCCTTCTATTTATTTCTACAGAAACAATAACAGATTCAGGCAGCACATTAAGGGCATTGGATAGAGCAAGTTTTCAGCTACAAAACATTATTTTTCACCTTTTCATCCCCATTAAATATGTTTTGTTGACAACGATGAACAAGAGACAGCATAATGCACTCATTCGAGAGATGTTCTGAAAGTAATGCCTCCTATTCATTTTCATAGGAACTACAATGAATACAGGCTGCACAATAGAGAAAGAAAGAGAAAGAAGAGAAGTGAAAGAGAGAGAGAGAAAAGAAAGAGAAAGTGAAGAGAGAGAGAGAGAAAAAGAAAGAGAAAGTGAAAGAGAGAGAGAGAGAGAGAAAGAGAGAGAGAATGAGAAAAAGAATGAGAGAGAAAAAGAGAGAGAGAAAAAGAGAAAAAGAATGAGAGAGAAAGAGAGAGAGAAAGAGAGAGAGAAAGAGAAAAGAGAGAGAAAGAGAGAAAGAGAGAAAGAGAGAGAGAGAGAGAGAAAGAAAGAGAGAGAGAGGTTTAAAGTATTTTAATACAAGGAGTACTTCAAAAGAAATACCTCCGATTTATTTCCACAGAAACTACAACAAATACCGGCAGCACAATATCACCGTTGGATAGAACAAGTTTTCAGCTACAAAACATTATTTTTCCACAGTCACAATATAGGTAATATATCACCAGCAACTATCTATAACCAGCTTGCATCTTATAGTATACATAAAATGTAATTGCAAAAGGTACAGTCC
Organism: Doryteuthis pealeii; assembly: GCA_023376005.1. Taxonomy (NCBI): domain Eukaryota; kingdom Metazoa; phylum Mollusca; class Cephalopoda; order Myopsida; family Loliginidae; genus Doryteuthis; species Doryteuthis pealeii. Next base: position 75,533,924 of record CM042155.1, read on the forward strand.
TAAGTGTTCATGCCTTCCTTTTTATAAGGTTGGGTTGGACTCTCCCACTTTATGCACTAGGAGTGGTCTGATACAATACATCTTCCTCTTTCTTCAATCAAAATGTTATCCTGGTTTGATGTCTGTGTGTTTCAGTTTCCTTGTTTATTGGCTATGTGTCATCGTCAGCCATTAACAAAATTCTTATACGATGCAATTGTTTGAATAGAGCAACTTTTCAGCTATAAAATTTTACTTTTCTGCATAGTTCGTATTTGTCTCGTGGCTCAATTATTTTTACGTGTGTCTCATAGTATATACCCGAGCACCTATATGATTGTCCCTACCTTATTCTTTAAATTGCTCTTAGGCAAACATCTAACCCTTTTTACCATGACATGCAACATTAATCAGGCTAAACAGGCTGTTGGAGAGGCCTGATCTGGTCCCTCAGCTGGTCATGTCAAGCCCTAGCACCTATATGATTGTCCTGACTGTATTCTTAAAATTGCTCTTATTGCAAACACCACATTAGGAAAGGGTGAACAGAAATGACAACGACCTTGTTAAAGATTTGGTTAGGTTTATCTAAAAGCATATCAACCCCATATGGGTTATTTAATACCGAAATTTGACTTATTTTGTAAATTTTTGAATATGAAGATAATGATTTGGTTTGTTTTGTTTTGTTTTACGGCATATCAACCTCAGTGGGTAATTTAATGCCGATAAAGTTTTGAAATAAATCAATTCTTAATGGATAATACAATTTTTTTATAAATACATTTTTCTATTTAACCCATAGATGGGAGCCTAACAGGTACTACCACCCCGGGCCAGAGTGGACCAGGGAGCAATGGTGATGAAGGGGTGCTCCACATTCCCCAAACCTCCAAAACTGGAACCTCACCATCAGATAGAGTTTAACGTCATTCCCAGTACATGTAGACCTGCAGCCACCGCCTTCTAGCACCCATATGATAAAGAGGGGTTGGGGCTTGCCATAAGGGCAATAGGGTTGGGGCAATCATATAGGTGCTAGGGCTTGACGTGACCAGCCGATTGATCGGAGGGGGTCTCTCCGACCGCCCGTCTAGCCCAAGATAGGGCCAAAGTGGAGTATTGCATGTCATGAACTGCTCATCCACCTGGGCTCTATCCTTAAGCATCACGGGTCACCACCCACGGCCAAGTCTTACCCCTCTGCAGAGGTGCAGTCGGTGCATTCTAACGCCCCAGCCGACAGGGCGGTGAAGATAATGAGTGAAACTTACTCTCATCTTGATGGTGAACGTAAGTATTTCATTTCAATAGAATTTGTATTTTATTTTATTGTGTGTATCGTAGCAAACATTTTGTTAGTGTGCTATTCTGGACAAATAGTCCATTTTCTGCTTCAGAAAAAACTAACTTAGTTTTGTCTAAAAGTTAATTTGGCGCTTATATTTACAAACAATAATCTCTTTACGCATACATATTTTTCAGCTAGGTTGTCCCATCATGGTGTAATGGTTAGCAGACCCCATTATTATTGAATAGCAAATTTGATCCAGATCCTCGATGGATGCCCCATACTTGTAACTTTGTGTCACATCTTACCCGAGGCAGATAAGTTGGGTAAATGAATACCTATTTCAGATAATATCTATCACGTTAAGTTAAACAGTTTTGTTTTTTTTAAATTAATCACTTTAAAGGAAAGAATAATTCCTGAAGCCGATTTTTGGATTTCTAAATAAAAAATCTCTTTTTACAGTCACTTGTCAGTTGCATGCAAAATTACAGCTAGACTGACCGAATTCTTTTTTTCTTTTTTTTTCTCTCTCTCTCTACATGCGTCCGTCCAACATCAAATACTTTAATCTCTCTCTCACGCACGCACGTGCGGCCAATTTTTTAAAAAAAAATCTCAAAGAAATATTTTCTCAAAAGAAATTTTATTTCAGTGTGAAATACCATTTCCCTTTTGTAATATTTAGTATTTGATATTTCTTCAACAAAAAATTCTTTGAAACCAAAAAGAAAAGACATTGTTTAAAAACCAGAGCTTTACATAATAAAAAAAATTCAATTCATTTTTAAAAAAGTTTTCACATTTATTATTGAAAAAACTTTTAATTCATTGATTAAAAAAAAAAGTTCATTGAGACATATCTATTGTAAAACAAAATTATTCAAGAATTCAGATTTAAAAAAATAAAAAACAATATTATTTTCCCGAAAAAGCAGATCAACGGAGCATACGAAGATGGTTCCAGCTGATAATTTGAAGAGAGTATAACTTGTTAAAAAAAAAAAAATAAAAAAAAAGAAGAAAAATGGGACTGCGCATCTTGAAGATAACAAATCTAGGTATACCTAAAATTGACATAAAATGCGTTTTTGACAAAACGAATTTAGCCCCCCCTCCCCTTACAGAAAATAATTTACCAAAATTCAGGGTATTATCGGATTTTAATGAAATGTTCAGTGTTGATTTATCAATGAATAAACTTTATAATGCATTATTTATTTTATTTCAAAACTTTCTGATTTTTTTCAGGTTACTTAATTTTACCCCCCACCCTTATGGTGGAGGCGTAAAATCTCGACGAATTGGTCAGCGTTTGATACGAATTACAGTAGAAATAAAAAGATAAAAGACCGAAGTTGTGAATAGAGAAAAAAAAACTTTTTAAGGGGAATATTTTATCTGAAAATAAGAACCGAAAATCGGAAAATAAAATGTAAAAAAATAAATAAAAAATTTTTTGAGGTTTCTTTTTTACTCATTTCGATAATTATTTAATTAGCTATTATCTAATAAAAGAAAAAAATATATACATCGATATTTTTTCTGCTTAAAAAAGGGGGGCAGGCTAAATTTTCAATTGAGTTTTTCTTCAAAATTTATAGTTTGTTTGAGTAAAATAAGGTTTGCATTAAATAGATATTTATTTCTAGAATCTAAAAATATAACATTTTAAACTTAAAATCAGAATATTTATATTTCAAATGAATTTTATATATTAATTTTTCATAGCGAAAATACTTAATTAAAACTAACCATTCTCACAAAATAAAAACTTTTAGAATATACACATTGAAGTGAATATTAAAATAAATAAAGAAAATATATTTAGTATTGTAAAATAACGGGTGCAAGAAAAATAAAACATTGCAAAAACACAGACATAAAATGAGGGTTCAGTTTATGGTAGAAATAAACGAGAAAACTGTTCTTCTTTACCGGCAGACTTGCCCCCGTTCGGAGAGTTTGGGAGTAGTAAGCGTTGGCCTTACATAGAACCACCCCTTTTTTCTCCAAAATATTAGAAGTTCATAAATTTGTGATAAATGCACAAAAAGAAACTTGTTAAGAAATGGTCCAAGTAGAAAAGTAAACGAAATTCCAAATATCATTTCATCAGTCAACAATTTCCCCCCTGATATTTCCTGGGCAAATCAGAGTAGATGATCTTATATACTTCTGAATCTTAATTAATAATCTATCAATTTGAGAGAGAGAGAGAGAGAGAGAGAGAGAGAGAGAGGGAGAGAGAGAGAGAGAGAGAGAGAGAGAGAGAGAGAGAGATTTTTGTTTTGTTTTACGGCATATCAACCTCAATGGGTCACTTAATACCAACAAAGTTTTGAAATAAACTCATTCTTAATGGATACTTAATTTTTTTAATAAACACATTTTCCTATTCAACCCATAGATGGGACCCTAACAGGTACTACCACTCCGGGTCAGTGGACCAAGGAATAATGGTGATGAAGGGGTGCTCCACATTCCCTAAACCTCCAAAACTGGAACCTCACCATCTGTCATTCCTAGGACATGAAGACCCTCAGCCACCCGCCGAAGGTCTTCTAGCACCCATATGATAAAAAGGGTGGGGGCTTGCCATAAGGGCAATACTGAGAGAGAGAGAGAGAGAGAGAGAGAGAGAGAGAGAGAGAGAGAGAGAGAGAGAGAAATTAAAATCTACTACATAAATGCCAATTTTTGTCCGTCGGCTCCCACACCTGTGATCCGATCATGATAAAACTTTACATAGTTTTTAAGCTAATATTCAGGAACAGGACTGGCTAATTGGATTTCAATAAAAGTCAATAATGGAATCCCTGGGACATTTTTTATAATGGAAGAGGAAAGAAAGTATTTCAGTGGGAGTAGTAGTAGTAACTCCTCACCCCCCCTCTTAAATGTTTCATTAATAACTACTACATAATCTATTTGTTAAAAAAAAATATATACTCTAACAATATAAGTCGGCGGGTGGCCTAAAGTCGGTATCAGCCAGACACTGTCTGTCTCCTTTTCACTGGCCCATATAAATTATATACAGGGTGCTTGAACAGTACCTGAATATGTTCACTGGAATTATAATTTCTCTAAAAATTGCGATGACTTCCTCAATTGTTCTGTGTTTGTCCTTAGGCGCTACGGTAGTAAGTTTGCTATTCTCATACATTAATTTGTTGGATAAGTTCGATACTCTTCGAGCTCAAACTTCCCAGGCTTATTCGCTCTGAATGAAGAAAGCTGCATGGAAGGACTTATGGCTTATTGATAGTTCCACACAGCAAATTGATCTGGCAAAAGACACATCTAGTAAAAGTTGCTATGAAAAATAAACCAGTATGAGCACCTGGGTTTGCTAGCAGTTTAGGCGCAATCTGGGAACTGTGACCTTTCCCGGGTTTTACCGGTTACTGCAGCTAGTATGCTGATAGTTTTTTAAAAATGTATTTGCTTTGAATGAGGCCACGGGAAAATTTATGGGTCCCAACTAAAGCCGTCTAACTCCTGCCTTGTAACCTATCCGGTGTAATTTGTTTCTAAAAAAACAAAACTATTGAAATGTATTTACAGTTAGCTTGAAATGGTGAGGGAAGAAAAAAGAAAACACTGGGACGCATGCATACGATTTTACTGTGTCCTTTTAGATTTTTGTGCATCAGGGTCGCAGAACGCGTACCTATCAGCATCTGTGGAAACCGGCACATAGACGTACTAGCGCGGGCCGTCCAGCAAAGACTTACATAGACCAGCTATGTACGGGTACGGCATGCTGTGCGGAAGACCTCCCAGGGTCTATGAGCGATAGGGATGGTTGGTGAGAGATTATCGTGGATACCCGTGCTGCTGGCGCGACATGATGATGACGTTCTTCAAGATACGCGCTCTCAAATTTTTCAGCATTGTTTTAAGGAATGGTCCCTTTAAATTAGCAGCAGGGTACGCTCTTTTGATCTGATTTTTCGGGAAAACAAATTTGTTTTTTCATCTGAATTTTTACATAATTTTATTTTACAATAAATAATTCTAGGCATTTTCAATAACTCAACGAACTTTTAGTTTAACAATGAATTTTGAAAAATGTCAAAATAATTCATTGTAAAAAGAAAATTATTTAAGAATTCAGATCAAAAACAAGTTTATTTTCCCGAACAAAGCAGATAAAAAAAAAGAGCGTACGATGCTAATTCCTGCTGTTAATTTGAATAGAGAATTCTTTATAATTTTTTTTTTTTAAAGCTGAAAATTTCAGCAGTGCATATCTTGAAGATAGCCCAAAGAAAAATTACAAATGAAATCAAATAACATTTTTCCCCGAATAGCAACAGATCCAAGTAAAAATGTATTCATTTAGAAAATCAGAATAATAAATTTTAAATCTATTTGTATTTTTTCTGCATAGAATTGTATTATTTGCATCATCGATGATAATAATAATAATAATAATAATAATAATAGACTGGGGGAACTGAAGATAAGACAAAGGATAGAGACCATCCAGACTACAGCACTGCTAAAATCAACAAGAATACTTAGAAAAGTCCTGGATACTTGCTGTCACTTAAACTTCAATTAAAACTCGTATGAAAATTTCTCAATGAGTAAGTAGTAAAATAACAACTTATCTAGAGTTTTTTTTTTTTGTTTTTTTTCGTTTCAGCAGACCACAGAATGATAATGATAGAAAGTGAAACGAAAATATCTGAACCTTGCCAGAGAGGTATAAAAAAAAAAAAAATCAGTGATGGTGATACCTGGAACGGTCCCCAAGAACCTGGAAAATATACTGGGGAAGCTGGAGAGCAGGGGAAGAATAGAGACCACTGCACTACTAAAATCAGCTGGGATAAATAGAAGAGTCCGGGAGATCTGAGGACACTTGCTGTCACTCAGACTCCAACGAAAACAAAACACCAGTTAAAACTAGGGTGAATAAACTTACAAGAAGTAAAATAAGAAGAAAGCAAGAAGAGAGGGTACATTGTTGTGGTGAAATTGTTCGCTTAAAACATTTGAAGGACGTTTAGCGTAGTCTAGTGTAATATTAGGCAAACTGGTGACCATTATTGATTTATTAGTGAGTTTTATTCTCACTGGGTGGCCCATATTTCTGGTCTGGTGCCACAACAAGGCTAAGCTTAGTAAATTACTATTTTACTTATCCATACTTTATTTGGTTTGTTTAACAAACTTTATATAGTGTGTGTGTAATAATGAGAGAAAGAAGTTTGAATGAATTTTATTTAAGACTAATAATGTTATTGTTAAAATAAATGTAAGTTATTAACAACGCATGGAATGAAACTAAAAGAAAATTATCGAAGATAACAATTTGGAATTGTCTGTCGCACTGCAGTCAAGGAATACTTGACGACAAATTTAATGAAATCAATGAAATATTTTTATTATTTATTTCTAAAACAAAATCAAAGAAAGTGATATTGATAAAAAGAAAGTGTGTATGGTAGCAAAAGAAAATAGACAAAATAATTAGAATAATTTCGTATATCTAAAATAAACAAAAGTTGGAAAATGTAGAAATGATATAGTGTTTCTTTCACTTAGTGAGGTGTGAAAATAAATAGGAAATATGAAAAAACAAAAACAAACAATTAAAAAAAAAAAAGAACGAATAGGTTCGCGTTGATGATACTTCCAAATTTAAATGGTTGGACAAAAAATAAATAAACTTCCAATTTTAGCTTATTCATCAAAGAAAGAGTTTTCTTTTTTTCAAGATAAATGAAAATGAAGAGCAGTAAACTTTGTTTCTAAAACAGACTAAAACGCGTACACATAGTTTTTTTTTTTTAAGTTCTGCGATTCCATTTCATGTCAAGTCTTCGAGTGAGTCACTTCAAAAAATAAATAAAAACGCGAATCCTAGTTCTTTAAAAAAATCCAGTCGCTACGAACCTAAGTTAAGGAAGAAAACACAAACTCATTGATAAAGAAATAAGAAAAGAAAGAAGAAAGAAAAAAAAAGAGGAAACAAAAATGCATTTTCTATTTTTTTGCACTAAGATGAAAAAGAAATTAGTTTAGATATGAAAATAAATATATATGTAAACAAACAAATATCTTTTTTTAAAGATTTGATGAAGTCCTTTCCGAGGAAGTGAAAAACAAAATAACAAAGACTAGAATGTCTTTTTACTACTACTACTGTCAGTACTTGACTCTACAAAAACAAAACAAAAGGGCTTTTTTTTAAAGTATGCTGGCCCTGATAGTTACACATCGAAGTAAAAAATAAACATTTTTTATTTCTATGAAGATTTCTCTTATTTTCATAAAATCGAGGATTTGTAAAAAAAGATAGAAAGAAAGTAAAAAAGACAAATACATCAATTCATTAGCCAACCTTGTTAATGTGGTTATTGTTACGACAAAAAAAGTCTTTAAAATACAAAAAAAAAAAAAAAAAAAAAAGAAAGAAAAAAAATACAGATTGATTTGTAAAAACTTAGAATTAAGAATTAGAAACTTAGTAATTTTTTTTTCAAAGGCTGATTAAAAACAATCGGTATATTCTTAATTTGTTTCGTTATTTTTCCAGTAATTAAATATATCTTTTTTTTTCTTTACTTGCTTTTTTTTTTTTTTTTGCATTGTCCAACGTTAAAAAAAATCAACAATACAATCTCAAATCTCAACATTATTACTCGAACTACGAGAATAAAAAAAAAAGTCAAGCTTTTTTTATTATTGTAATTTTTAAAATAAATTTCTAAAATAAGTAATGCCTTCAATATTGTTGATTTAAAAAATATAGAGAGTGTTAGAACAACATTAACAATTAAAAACAAAAGCTATTAATTTTTAAAAAAACCACGTGTAGACTTCTACGAATGAAAGAAAGAATTATTCAATAAATGTGTATTTTTTAAAAATAAAATTTGAAAATACAGACACGGTCAAAAATGTTTAAACAATCACAAGTGACGATTTTGTTTCAAATTCTAAAAAAAAGGGTGTCGTATTTCTCTTACTTACCAACAAGGAGGATTTTTTTCCCTGATAATAGCAACTGCACAAGAGGGAAAACAGATCACACAATAATAAATAAATGATGAAAACACAATTGCGGACGTAAAGGAAGGTCTCAGGTCTTTGTTGAGCTTATAAATACGTTCGTATGAAATTGCATATGTGCCCGTGTGTTCGTTAAGCGTAAAAACAGTGTGGCTGAGACGAGCAGGTGTCCTCGTATGGGACAAGTGACGTCACAGAAACGTCACTTCCGGGTCCAGTTACGTCAATTTTTATTGATATGTCGGGTGGGAAATTCGTAGTACGAAGTGTTCCCTGTTCTGTTGTAGTGTATTTTCTTTCAAATTCTTATTCATAAACATTGATCGTCTGCATTGTAAGAAAGTTTGTAAGCAAAACTCGGAATCTCCACTATCTGAGGGTAAATTTCTATGAAATGCTAAGATACGTTTTCATTAAACCAGTCGTGTTCGACCGTTTTTTTTTCGGCCTGTCGGCGAGGCTTAAAATACTCTGACTGTATCCCCCGCAGACTTACCCCCCCCAAAAAAAGGGGTGTCCTGGGTATGAGACTAAACTGAATCTGATGGTGAGCCTACTGTTCTGGAGCTATGGGTAGTGTGGTGTACGCCTTCATTGCTATTACATTTACAACACCCAGGTTAACTCTGAGTCGGAATGGTAGTATCTGTTAGGCTCCTATCTATCTATCTTTAATCTTAATATATATATATATTATATATATATATATATATATATATATATGAGTATGAAAAGGTGGAATGAAAACATCACACAATGCTGTTAAAGAAGAAAACAATTTATAATATAATTTTTCTTCTTTAACAGCATTGTGTGATGTTTTCATTCCACCTTTTCATACTCATATTGTCGGATTCATTTCCTTTCTTTTAACTTATATATATATATATATATATATATATATATATATATATATATATATATAGGCTAAACTTGCAAATTGGTCGGAAAATTAAAACGGAGACTTTTTTGGTGGTCCTCCATGACAGTTTAACTACAGTGTATGAATGAACTTTTTGCGAATTGGGTTACGATTCAGGGGTTTGGGGATTAAGGTTGTTTTTAATTAAGTATTGCTTTAAAAAAAAAATTAATATACATTTAATATTGAAAAAAAATTTTTTTAAACCAAATTTAATTAAAATTATACATTGCAATACTAACACAAACAACTGAAACTAATGTGTCTACCATTGGGTTCAATAATTAATTTCAATGGTTAATTAAATGTATAGTAATTTGTTTTTTTTTTTTTTTAAGAAATACTTAATTAAAAACAACCTTAATCCCCAAACCCCTAAACCGTAACCCAATTCGAAAAAAGTTCATTCATACACTGTAATGAAACTGTCATGGGGCACCACCCAAAAAGTTTCCGTTTTAATTTTCCGACCAACTTGCAAGTTTAGTCTCTATATATATATGTGTGTGTCTGTGTGTGTGTGTGTGCATGCGCGCATGTGTTTATATGTGTGTAATGGTTACATATGTATATATATGTGTGTGTGGGGGGTGGGTGTGAAAATAAAGAATAAAAATGAAAATCAGTGTATCAGTTTTTATATCATTCTCTCTCTCTCTCTCTCTCTCTCTCTCTCTCTCTCTCTCTCTCTCTCTCTCTCTCTCTCTCTCTCTCTGATCTAGGATGAAGACATAGAAATAAACATTCTCCCATTTGATATATGTGGTCTCAGACGAACAACGATAGGACAAGTCTTTGATGTTAACGAGTGCAGGCGTCTTCAAATAATAATAATAAAAGTCCTGTGCTATTGGCGTCTCCCGTAGTCGTTGAGAAGCCGAACTCTTAACTAACAGAAAGGACCAGAAACAGCCCCCTCTCGCCCCCTCTCTACCCACCCATGTAAAACTCTCTATATATACAGGTGACCAGTTATTTTGAATCAGTATCTATACGATCTTCTACTGAGTCGCTTGCTGAAAAGTTTGAATACAGAACGCAATTTGGTTTCGACCGGGGGGGGGGTCCAGTGGCTTCGGCCCTGGACCGCATAAGTTAACGCATAAGTTGATCCCAGAGGGCCATCCCCCCAGGCAACGCTTGCCCCCTTGATTTAAAGGGACCGGGTTGGGTTTATTGCCCGGTGCCTGACGCCCCCCCCCCTTGAGGGGTAATGCCGATGGGATCAACGCATTTTTTGCACCCGCCTCCCATGAGCTTCGGTTTGTGGTTGGTCCCTCATTAATAGGGCCTTGTGCCTAACCTGTACAACGTGGGGTACGTGGTAAATATAACAACGCAGTTTGTCATATCAACCTGTCTGGGGTTATGTCATGCCTAGCGGTTAGGAAGTAATATATGTTGTGTATTTATATTTATACATTTTAGTAATTAGTTTTAACAATGTGTTAACACCATTGGGGATAATATTGTATGGTATTGATTAAGTTCATGTTTATAGTCTATGGTATAATTTTATTTCCTCCAAAAAGGTAAGAAATGTCCAATGTCTTTCAACCAGCCTCAGGTAAAAAGAGATCAAGGGAATCTGGAATCACTCTTTGGAGATTCGTGTAGATGCGTCTGGGTTGAACGACATACTCGGAAGGAACTGAAGAAAAGTCTAAAACTAAGCGCCAAAATTTGAAGACGTACTTGTTTTTGAATTAATAGTTTTAAGGATTGTCTTATGTACGGAGGTATTTGTGTCTATGGGTATGGGGTTTGTGGGGATTAAAATAAAATTTAACCCCCCACCCCAAAAAAAAACTCCCATGAGGCTTCACACTGAAAGAACCCTCTGAGCATATACAGAAAAAAGGACCCACTTCCGACTACCAGGATATTCGAACTTAGGCCTTAACTGGGGTGAGACACGATTACTGGTCAGGAAGGAATTTCCTTACCACATGATGGTGTAGCGTTAGTTTCGTATTTGCCTGGGAGAGTTGTCTGCCCGGTTTAGTTTGCTGGTGCCTGCTATGGGAATTAGTATTTAAGCGGCTGGTTCAAAAGGCTTCTCCCTCTTTTCCTGTTCCAGTAACCACGAGACATATGGGCTAGTCACGGTCCATCCCTTCTCGTTGGGGCTTTTGGCCCCACTTACATTACTGTAAGTTCTTCACAGCATGGACTATCCCTAGTCTCATGCCTGTACTTTTGTATATCTTGTACCATTCATGAATGTGTGTTTATCTGTCTACATGTAACTTGTTTTACCTTGTACTATGTATCTCGTCATATCCATGTGCTGTACTATATTAAATGTTTTGTCTGTTAACCTTCGTCGGAGCCTTGTATATCAAGCATATAACCTTGAAAGTTTCTTACAACTGGTGACCTCGACATGATATAACTTTGCACCCTTCTTACAATGGCTATGTTGAAATTCACTTTAGTCAGTACAAATTAACACTAACAGACTCTAATAATAATAAGGGTCAGAAGTTATCTGCCCTAATCCATTTATTGTACGGGTGAGTTACTTGCCCTTTGACCTATTAATTTCAGTTATTGTTTTTAAATAAATAAAACACCTCGTGTTATGAAAAGCAGTCGTAATGTGTTGCCTCGTTAATACAATGGAAGGTATCTCAATTGGAATATGTCTCAATGAATAACTGCGCTTGCCAAAGACAAAAAGGTATGTCTCTTTTTTCTGTGGGATTAAGTTATTAATTTCCCAACAGGTTATAACCTGAGAATAAAGCCTAAACTAATAAACCATCTTTTGTTTTTGTCTCTTTCTTTTTTTTCCTTGAGTTCCTTCCTTTTCAGCGCGACCACCAAATAAGATGAGGTTAAAAGCAAACCCTCGGAACACACACCAATAATAACTAGCTACCCTTAAACCTAAAACATTAAACCTCTTGCCACCTACAGGTTTCGACTTAGTTAAGAGTTTAGGCCATGACAGAGATGGACTTGGGGGAGAGGGGTTACATTTCAATGAAGGCAAAACAGGGGATGGGCTAAACAGAGATTATATGTATGTGGGGAAAGAAGGGCTGCGTTTGATGAAGGCAAAACAACAAGAGAATATCTATTATTATACTAAAGCTGAGTTTATCAAATTTTGCTTACTGTTTAGTTTAATGACACGAAAATTACACTAAATTATTCCTTACTTTTAGGATTGAATTATGTTTGAAAAAAATTATGTTTCAATTGGTTCTAATTAGTCGTAATTTGCAATTGGGTCAAAACACGACCAATCTCTTACTTTACTCTGTGTCTATCACTTTCTTCCCCTCTATGTATCTCTTGACTGCCTCCTCGTTATGTATTGTTAGTTTCTCTGGAGAGAGAGAGAGAGAGAGAGAGAGAGAGAGAGAGAGAGAGAGAGAGAGAGAGAGAGGGGACGAAATTTGAAATGTATTTCTATGTTAAATTTCACAACCAGCAACCCATAGCTTAAATGAGGTCAAACATTTTCCTTTCTTAGAAAGCTAACAAAATGATTTTAAGGTTTTATCCAGTCGTATTTTTTTGTTTTTTAAAATTTTATTCGCTTTGCTAACTCCCTTTTCCCTAATCTCAATTATCCACCCAGAGCTGAATGGGTGACGCAATGCATCACGTTTTGTCTAGTATTATATATTTCACTATTATTGATAAATGTTGAATGATTTGTGGCATCTTTCAATTGTTGGATTATCTTTGTGGATTTCACAATAATCGGAAATAATGCTTGGAAAGAAAAATCCGCCTAATGTACCTGTTGTCCTAATGCGCCACATAACAACTCCACTCCATAAAAAGCTATTTGCTACAAAACGTCAGTATTAAGTATCTGGCCGCCATCCTTGGCCAGTTGTAAAGAACTTAAAGTAAATAAGTAAGTCCCGAGTTATAGAATCCTTTGGTAAGTGAATAAGTCCTGTGAATATAGAATCCTTTGGTAAGTCAATAAGTCCTGTGAGAATCCTTGAATAAGTCCTGAGAATCCTTGGTAAGTGAATAAGTCCTGTGATATAGAATCCTTTGGTAAGTCAATAGTCTCAATAAGTCCTGTAGAATCTTTGGTAAGTCAATAAGTCCTGTGATATAGAATCCTTTGGTAAGTCAATAAGTCCTGTGATAAGAATCCTTAAGTAATAAGTCCTGTGATATAGAATCCTTTGGTAAGTCAATAAGTCCTGTGATATAGAAATAAGTCCTGTGATATAGAATCCTTTGGTAAGTCAATAAGTCCTGTGATATAGAATCCTTTGGTAGTCATATAGGAATCCTTTGATAAGTCAATAAGTCCTTGGTAAGTGAATAAGTCCTGGTATAGAATCCTTTGGTAAGTCAATAAGTCCAATATAAGTTCCATCGTCCAAGAAGATAAGTAATGATTAGTATGACCAGAAAAGGCCAGTATAAATAATAATATCAGCAGCAGAGCATTGCCAGTGATTGGACAATAGGTTGCCTTCCCAGGTCACATGCTTATCGGCGAGTCTATAAGTAGGAGTAGACGTTTACCAAACGCCTTATATACTAAAAACTCCAACAGTCAGCACCATCACAGACATGGTGTGACCATAGTCCCCTCAAGTGCACAGGACAGCACAAATCTTAATCTCTGAAGCTAGCCTGATAAATACCAATGCTCACAAAGTAATTCTCCTGTTAACAAATTTTAATCTATAAGACTTCCTCGTGTGGTGTTTGTGGTGTAATTGTTATCATTTGTAGAAAATGGATACAGTTCAAATCCTGGAGGAGGCTGTTTGCATTTCAGAAGCGCTAAAACCCTTAGGAAATGTATGAATCCAACGATTCTACCTCCAGCTATATGTAAATTGTAGTGCAGACTGGGTTCTTTAACCTTGGTATAACAACCACTCCAGGGGAAGGAAAACTGAATTCAAACCTATTAAACGTTGCTTAAGAATTGACCTTTTGCAATGGTTTCATTATAAGAATGCATTTGAAGGTGTTTTTTTTTTACTATAGAAATGCATTGGAAAGAATTTTTTCATAGAAATGCATTGGAAAAGGTTTTACCATAGGAATGCATTAGAAATGGTTTTCTCTATAGAAATGCACTGGAAAGAGTTTTTACTATAGGAATGAATTAGAAAGAGTTTTTACTATAGGAATGCATTAGAAAGAGTTTTTACTATAGGAATGGATTGGAAAGAGTTTTTACTATAGAAATGCATTGGAAATGGTTTTACCATAGGAATGCATTGGAAAGGGTTTTTACTATAGGAATGCATTGAAAAGAGTTTTACTATAGTAATGCATAGGAAAGAGTTTTTACTAGAGGAATGTATTGGAAAGGGTTTTACCACAGGAATGCATTGGAATTTTTTTTTTTTACTAAATATAGTAGTAATGAGTTTTAAGGGTTTTAAGGAGTGAATTGTAAGGGTTTTTACCATAAGGATGATTGGAAGGGGTTTTTACTATTGGAAAAGTTTTTTTATCTTTATTTTACTATAGTAAAGAATCGGGAAAAAATAATTACTATAAAAATGCATTAGAAGTGATTTTTGATATAAAAATGTATTAGAAGTGATTTTTTGATATAAAAATGCATTAGAAGTGATTTTTTGATATAAAAATGCATTAGAAGTGATTTTTGATATAAAAATGTATTAGAAAGGGAAAAGAGATGGATTCATGCCTTTGTGAAAGTTATTCCAACATTTTCACTCGGTTCAATGAGTTCATTTCCTACCAGAATAATATTACATTAGTCATGTCACTATTATGTAAAGAAGTATATAAGGTTAAATGATCTTGATTGTATTCTTTATGAACTCTCAATTGATTAAAAACTAAAAATACTTTTGATGCACTCCAATAATTTGTGCAAATTAATGAAATATTTCTTTAATCTTTTCAGTCATTGAAAATCATCAAAAGAGATTTCTCTTTTTTCTTTCTTAATGAATTTTTCATAGGAAAAACAAGAATTTTGTATTTTGGTATGGTTGGTTGGTTTTATGGCATGTCAACACTTGTTGGGTTATTTTATGCTAAAGTCGATTAAAAATGTTTTGGTCTCCAATTATATACGGTACAAAAATATTTACAGAATCTGTTTGCCATGATCAGGATGTGACTCAAGGTCAATTTTTTTTTAAGTGGAGTACATCTGGCTTTGAGTTCAGAATTTTCTTTCTGCTAGACCAGTTGCCATAACAAAGATGAAGAGCCCAGTCTGCCCTACTATTTACCCATAGGAATTAAGGAAGGGATTGGAAAGGGTTTTATTATAGTAATGTATTTTAAAGGGATTTTTACTATAGGAATGTATTGGAAGGGAATGAATTGTAAAAGGATTTTAAGGAATGAATTGGAAAGAGTTTTATTATACAAATGCATTGGATGAGCTTTTACTATAGAAATGCATTAGAAATTTTGTTTTTACAAATAATAGTACAAATAAGTTCAAAAGGGTTTTAAGGGGTGATTTGGAAAGAGCTTAACCATAAGAATGTATTAAAAGAGGTTTTACTATAGAAATGCATTGAAAAGGGTTTTTTACTATAGCAATGTATCGGAAAAAGGTTTTATTATAGGAATAAGAAGAATTCATTGGAAAGAGTGTTTGTTATATGAAAGCATTGGAAAGGGTTTTATTATAATAATGAATTTGAAAGGGATTTTTACAATAGGAATACATTGGAAAGGGTTTTGCTATAAGAATGCATTGAAAGGGTTTTACTATAAGAATGCATTGAAAGGGTTTTACTATAAGAATGCATTAGAGAAGAGTTTACTATAAGAATGCATTGGAAAGGGTTTTACTAAAAGATTGCATGTCCACTCTGAGCCAGAGTAGTAGTACCTTTTAAGGTCCCATCTAATAGTCAAATAGATCTGCTTGAAAATTATTAATATTAGTAAAATACTTGAAACCATATAACTATGTGCAAATTATTTGTATTAAGAATAGTTATTTGAAGCTATAAATGTTTACAAAGGATTATTATTAATTACTTGAAATCATGTAATTGCTTGAAATACTTGAAACCACATAAATATGTTCATATTATTTGTATTAGGAATACTTGAAACCATATAACTGTGTGCAAACAGATCATTATTTATTAAATAGAAATAGTTATCATTATTAAATAGATGTTATTATTATTATTATTATTATTATTATTATTATAAGACAACACTGAAGAAATGTAACATCATGCCTTCAAATGTGGAAGATCTGGCTTCCAACAGACAGCTAAGCAACTCAATAATGAGTTAAACAGGACTGCTGAGCGGCAACGTCTTCGTCATCATGAACAACGAAATGTAGATGGGAATTTCCCCTGCAATGTGTGTGACCGCAGAATTGGACTAATGAGCCACCATAGCAAAGGAAGACATGGAGTGATGTCATTGTCATCTGTGACGGACTTCGATAAGAAAAGAATTATTATTTCACTATTTGAAAGTTTTTCACACCAGCGTTAGCTGATAGTCTTTCACTGTAGTCTGAGTGACAACAAGTCTCCTCAGATCTCCAAGACTTATTATTATTATTATTATTATTATTATTATTATTATTATTATTTCACTCTTTGAGAGTTTTTCACACCAACATTAGCTGATAGTCTTTCACTGTAGTCTGAGTGACAACAAGTCTCCTCAGATCTCCAAGACTTATTATTATTATTATTATTATTATTATTATTATTTCACTCTTTGAGAGTTTTTCGCACCAACATTAGCTGATAGTCTTTCCCTGTAGTCTGAGTGACAACAAGTCTCCTCAGATCTCCAAGACTTATTATTATTATTATTATTATTATTATTATTATTTCACTCTTTGAGAGTTTTTTCACACCAACATTAGCTGATAGTCTTTCACTGTAGTCTGAGTGACAACAAGTCTCCTCAGATCTCCAAGACTTATTATTATTATTATTATTATTATTATTATTTCACTCCTTGAGAGTTTTTCATACCAGCGTTAACTGATAGTCTTTCACTGTAGTCTGAGTGACAACAAGTCTCCTCAGATCTCCAAGACTTATTATTATTATTATTATTATTATTATTATTTCACTCTTTGAGAGTTTTTCACACCAACATTAGCTGATAGTCTTTCACTGTAGTCTGAGTGACAACAAGTCTCCTCAGATCTCCAAGACTTATTATTATTATTATTATATTATTATTATTATTATTATTATTTATTATTTCACTATTTGAAAGTTTTTCACACCAGCGTTAGCTGATAGTCTTTCACTGTAGTCTGAGTGACAACAAGTCTCCTCAGATCTCCAAGACTTATTATTATTATTATTATTATTATTATTATTATTATTATTATTATTATTCACTCTTTGAGAGTTTTTCGCACCAACATTAGCTGATAGTCTTTCACTGTAGTCTGAGTGACAACAAGTCTCCTCAGATCTCCAAGACTTATTATTATTATATTATATTATTATTATTATTATTATTATTTCACTATTTGAAAGTTTTTCACACCAGCGTTAGCTGATAGTCTTTCACTGTAGTCTGAGTGACAACAAGTCTCCTCAGATCTCCAAGACTTATTATTATTATTATTATTATTATTATTATTTCACTCCTTGAGAGTTTTTCATACCAGCGTTAACTGATAGTCTTTCACTGTAGTCTGAGTGACAACAAGTCTCCTCAGATCTCCAAGACTTATTATTATTATTATTATTATTATTATTATTATTATTATTATTTCACTATTTGAAAGTTTTTCACACCAGCGTTAGCTGATAGTCTTTCACTGTAGTCTGAGTGACAACAAGTCTCCTCAGATCTCCAAGACTTATTATTATTATTATTATTATTATTATTATTATTATTATTATTTCACTCTTTGAGAGTTTTTCACACCAACATTAGCTGATAGTCTTCACTGTAGTCTGAGTGACAACAAGTCTCCTCAGATCTCCAAGACTTATTATTATTATTATTATTATTATTATTATTTCACTCTTTGAGAGTTTTTCACACCAACATTAGCTGATAGTCTTTCACTGTAGTCTGAGTGACAACAAGTCTCCTCAGATCTCCAAGACTTATTATTATTATTATTATTATTATTATTATTTCACTCTTTGAGAGTTTTTCACACCAACATTAGCTGATAGTCTTTCACTGTAGTCTGAGTGACAACAAGTCTCCTCAGATCTCCAAGACTTATTATTATTATTATTATTATTATTATTATTTCACTCCTTGAGAGTTTTTCATACCAGCGTTAACTGATAGTCTTTCACTGTAGTCTGAGTGACAACAAGTCTCCTCAGATCTCCAAGACTTATTATTATTATTATTATTATTATTATTATTATTTCACTCTTTGAGAGTTTTCACACCAACATTAGCTGATAGTCTTTCACTGTAGTCTGAGTGACAAAAGTCTCCTCAGATCTCCAAGACTTATTATTATTATTATTATTATTATTATTATTATTATTATTTCACTATTTGAAAGTTTTTCACACCAGCGTTAGCTGATAGTCTTTCACTGTAGTCTGAGTGACAAGAAGTCTCCTCAGATCTCCAAGACTTATTATTATTATTATTATTATTATTATTATTATTATTATTATTTCACTCCTTGAGAGTTTTCATACCAGCGTTAGCTGATAGTCTTTCACTGTAGTCTGAGTGACAACAAGTCTCCTCAGATCTCCAGGACTCTTCTGAGTATTTTAACCGATGTGATGTGGTTAAAAAGCTGGATTAGTGAATTTGTTAACGAGTTTGATTTTCACTGGGCGCCCCATACTTCTGCCCTTGTCCCACATTTAAACTAACCTTTGTAAATAGATACACACACGTTATTTGACTCCCAGCTGTGTATCAATTGTTCGCAGTTGTCATGACAACCAGGTGTAATCTCTTTATGCTTAGCTGAGCTGATGCGGTAAATATTGAATAATATTAGCGGACATTGCATAAAAAAAATATTACATCTTATTATAATGGAGATTGTGTGTTTTTCTGTCTGTAACCGAAACTATATTACTACTCATATCATTATTCCCTTAGTTATTGACATCACATTTTCCATGATTGTATTTTTATTTAACCCTCAATTACTAATAAAATTGTTTTACATTATTAATACTGTTAACCATGTCTACATACTGACAACATGCAATTGTATTTATATATACAAAAAATAGCGGTTTACAGTGTGAACTGAAAGGCTAATTTGCATATTGATGTTAAAAATGTGATTTTAATAAATATGTGCTTAGTATTATTGATTTCTAATTGTTTGGTTTTCTCTTGACGAATCTGAGCAAAAATCTCGGGGATAAATCTTAAAAGAAATCCATAAACAAGACGAAAGAACTGTAATTTTATTAAATACTTCACAATCTAACTAAATAGATAAATTAGGAAAAATGAAAGACGGGAGTGATGGAAAATGATGGAAGAGCTAGATTTAAAGCTGTTCTATTTTTCGATTATGCCCCCCCAGTTTATCATTTTCTAAATAGTTTATAATTTGATACAATATTTTATTACATCAAAACCTAAATACTTGCACCCGAAGGGTGCATATATTTGCTAGTTAACATAAAAATGTATTATGATTATGACAGGTATATATCTAATATATAGATATATAATATATAGATATATAGATATCTAAGGTTCGGGTTAGCTCAGTTGGTAGAGCATTCGGCTAGAAACCACAAGGTTCTTAGTTCGATAGCGGCCCTCGCCAACTCAGCGTATGAGTAGCACAGGGATCTGTGCGGTAAAGTAAAGGAGCTGATGGTAGGTGTGGCGCTCCACCTCAGATGCCAAAACAATCTCCTTGGTCTAGCGCTATTGAAAAGGGGATAGACTCCCTCGCTGATTTGCTGATACCGACTTTAGGCCACCCTGACGACTTTACTTTTTTACTTTATAGATATCTGATTTAAGGATGATTTTGTTTTGCTGGTTGTTGCACAAAAGTGTTAAGTCCTCCAAATGAAAAATATTGATCTACATAGACCAGAATGCATCAGGTTACAAACTCAGAATGCTCTGTCAGCAGGGCTAAGAATATGCTGAGTGTATCCCCTGCAGAGGGGCAGTGATGCTGATAGCTATTTGATTTAGTGCGTCCTGGGACTCACATATTTGCTTTGAATGAGTCTTCTGGAAACTTTATGGCTCTGAACTAAAGTTTCTTAATAAATCTTAGGATTTTTATTTATGATCTGGGGAAAAATCTAAAGCTGTCTAACTCCTACCTTGTAACCTATCCTGTGTAATTCGTTTCTAAGAAACTATTGAAATGTATTTACAGTTAGCTTGAAATAGCGAGGGAAGAAAAAGAAAAACATTGGGATGCATGGATATGATTTTACTGCGTCCTTTTAGATTTTTGTGCATCAGGGATGCAGGACGCGTACCTATCAGCATCTCTGGAGAGGTAAAACCCACCCACCCCTAACCCCTCAGGGGAACTGAAGACGGTGTACTAAGAACACCGAAACCGTGGTAGGGAAATAACTTTTCTACAACTATATATATATATATATATATATATATAAAAAGATAATCTACTGAGTCAGACGAACCTACTATTAGTTTCGCATAAAGCTCTTCAGGGCTAAAATCTGACTCTGAGTCAGATTTTAGCCCTGAAGAGCTTTATGCGAAACTAATAGTAGGTTCGTCTGACTCAGTAGATTATCTTTATTACTTGGCTCTACTTAGGTAT
>CM042155.1:75559857-75562357 GCA_023376005.1 Doryteuthis pealeii
CGACAAAAAAAAGAAGCGACTTTACTTGTCGAGTGTTCATATCTATCTATATTATTTTTTTGTTTATCTATCTATCTATCTCAGTCTATTCCAAACTATATATCCATCTTCATATCTAAACAAGAATTACGACAAATTACGATAATAAACAAGAATTACGACGAGCAGGGGTTGTTGTTTGATAGTCACCGGTAGCAATTTTGAGTTCCTCATAAATTACCCGAATTTCTGTATTGAAAGCATCATTCTTTTTGGTGCTTCACTTAAAGGCTTGTTGCTGATTTCTTCTAGTGTCTTATGGTTTCGAGCCTATTGTTACATGCCTTCCATAGCAATAATCACTGAACTTGTGTAATCCAAACACAACGGCTCTCATCTCCTTTTCGATTGGCGCATAGTTCTTTTCATAGCCATTCCAGACCCTTGATGCGTATGACACTGGTTTCCCATTCTGTAGGAGAACAGCTCTACACCTACATCAGACATGTCAGTCTGTATCGTGAATGGTTTCTCTAAGTCGTAATAAGCCAAGATAGGCGTGTTTGCTATAGCTTTCTTTATGTCTTCAAATGCTTTTTGTTGCACTTCTGCCCATTGGAAGACCTGGTCCTTCCATGTTAACTTGTTTAGGGGTTCACATTTGTTGTCAGTGAATGGCCAAATTTTGAGAGGTATTTGACCATTCCTATGAAGCGTCTCAAATAATGAGGTGCTGGGAATTCTGTGATCGCCCGTACTTTTGCTTCGCCAGGCTTTAGGCCTGCATTAGTCAATGTATGACCCATGTAGGTAACTTCCTCTGTGAGGAATTTGGATTTGTCAAGGTTAATTTTGATGTTTTTTCTCTGCATCTCTGCAAATTCGCAGGTTCTGGTTGTGCTTATTGATGGCTTGGTCTGGGTTGTTTCCAAATCCATCGACCAGGCAGTCATCTTGGATAATGCTGACCCCATTACCCCCTGAAATTGCTCGATCCTTTTTGCTTGGAATGCCTCGCTGGCTGGTGCGATACACATGGGTAATCTTTTGTATCGGTAGTTACCTTGGGGCGTTCCAAAGGCGGTCAGTTCTCTTGCTTTGTCGTTCAGCTTACATCCAATTTGCTAAATTTTATTGCTTTTTTATTTGCAAACCTGTGTGTGATGGATTCCAAGCTTGGTATCTGGCAGTAGCAGTTGCTAATCAGTGCGTTGCTTAATGGTTTGGGGTCTAAATATATCCGGAACTTCCCACTGTGTTTTCTTTCAATCACATAGCTGTTAAGCCATGAGATGGGTCCTTTCAGTTTCTCAATTATATCGTCCCTCATCATGTTTTTCAGTTCCTGTTTAAATTGTTTTTCCAGTGCAAATGGTGCACCTCTTATAGATTGTTGTATAGGGACTGCATCTGGCTCTGTTTGGAGTGTTATTTTGCCTTCGAATTCACCAACTTTCTCTTCAAAAACATCCGGGAATTCTAGTAAAATCCCTTTGATGAAAGCCTCAATATCTAGTTTCTGATGTTTTCCAGGCTTGTTTTCTGAGGTAATTACATTCTGCAGCTGAAACCGTAGAGTCAAACTGATCCAGGTTGAACCGTATTAAATTTAATTTTTGGCAGAGACTGCAGCTTAAAATCGGTTGTACCTTTTCATTCACAACCATGGCTGAGGCTGTCACTTTTCTTCCGTTGACAGTGTCTCTAACACTTTTTGCTCGTTCTAGTCTATTGACTGAATCCACGTTCACCCCTCCCTCCCAGAGAAGCAGACGTTTTATTTCTAACTTCTACCTACAATGCCTCCCTCTCTAACTTTTGACGTTGCATGCCTGCTACACCCACTCCTCTTTCACCGTTCAGTTCCGGTGGACTTGCACGCAAAACAAGTCCTTTCCCGTTTTGCACGAGGTAAGTCTCTTCTCTCACTACAGACAGAGTTGGTAAATTCTACCCTCATAGTTCCTTCAGTTATAACCTTTTTTTCCTCCATATACTGAAATGTCAAGTTTCTTTCCTTTTCTAGTAAATGCTCCATTTTGTTGTCTTTAACGAATGTTGCTGAAATTACATTTACAGTTGCTCCGGAATCTAGCATAAACTTAACAGGTTTCCCGTTTATTTTTAAATTCGCGTGAACCTTATGAATTGTCTCCCCTTCAATGTGGAAACATTCGTTTACTCCTTTTTGTTCCCTATTGTTTGAATTAGTAGGAAGCGCATGGTGTAATGGTTAAAGTCATGGGAAATGGACTCGTCGCCCCGAGTTCAATTCCTGGACGAAGCTGTATGCATTTCACTTAGCGCTAATACCCTTGGGAAAGGTATGAATCCTACTCTCCCTTAAGCTATGGGTAAATAGTAGGACAGACTGGGCTCTTTAACCTAGGTTAGGCAACCGGTGTAGGAGAAGGAAAACTCTGAATTCAAACCTGCTGAACTCCGCTTAAGAAATTGACTTTGTGTCGCATCCTGCTCGTGCGGAGGGGTTGGTAAATATATATTGTTTGAATTACCCTTT
>CM042155.1:75567357-75687590 GCA_023376005.1 Doryteuthis pealeii
CGTTACACCCCGACACCAGAAAGATGGCCAAAATTGGAACGGATCAACGAAAAACTTGTCCGACAGGAATTGTCTGTACAGTTCAACAAAACTTGTATGAAAGAAAAATGCTGGCAAAATACACTTATATATATATATATATCTTATTATAATGGAGATTGTGTGTTTTTCTGTCTGTAACCGAAACTATATTACTACTCAAGTCACTATCCATTTAGTTATTATATATCACCTTCTCATGAATCATTTTATTTAAACCTCAATTATTAATAAAATTGTTTTTCATTATTAATACTGCTGGTCATATCTACGTACTAATAACATGCAATTGTATTTATATGTACAACAAATAGTGGTTCATAGTGTGAACAGCGAGCCTAATTTGCATATTGATATTTAAAATTTGATTTTAATAAATATGTGCTTAGTATTGTTGATTTCTAATTATTTGATTTTATCTTAATGAATATGAGTAAAAATCTTGGAGATAAATCTTAAAAGAAATCAATTAACAAAAAGAAATAACTGTAATTTTATTCTTTACTTCCTAATTTAACTAAATAGTTAAATTAGAAAATTTTAGCAAGGAAAGACGGAGGTGATGGAAGAGGAAGCTATAGCTGTTATATTTTCGATTATACCCCTCTCTGCTTCAAATAATTTTATCTGTATTCTAATTCAGTTTCTTTAGACTTTCTAATTTAATATAATATTTTATGACATTAATACTTGCACCCGGAGGGTGCATATATTTGCTAGTATATATAATATATATATATATATAATATATATATATATATATATATAACTCATCAGATATACGACAGAGAAGCATATGTTGACTCCACAACAACATTATATATATATATATATATATATATATATATATATATATATATATTACAAAACACATAAAATCATTTACCTTTGTAACTTCAATGAGTTCTTTGGCTGGTTTCAATGAACGTATATAAATCATTGTTCGTCGTCTTTGAATGCTGTGAGCAATGTCCCAAATATTAGATTCCTTCCAACGTGAAATGCATGCCCAGTAATAAAAGGAGAGAGTGTTTTTCGTTTGTTTGTTTTTGAAGGCTTATTTTAACATCCAAGGTATCTTCGTTCTTGCCCGGACAGTGAATCAAGTGGAATGAAGTGGATACAATTACCAAACAGCACGTGTTCCTATTGCCTTCATCACAGCTGCTGCATTCTTGTCATCATATGTATCACCGTTTATCTAGGAACATGTAAATTAAATGTTTGACAAAAATTCAATAACTTCTATCCGTTTCTCTTGCTCATAGCTTTCTAGGATTTTTTGACCAGACCAGAAAAGAGAGAGAGAGAGAGAGAGAGAGAGAGAGAGAGAGAGAGAGAGAGAGAGAGAGAGAGAGAGAGAGAGAGAGTACAACTACTTATGTTTTTTAGTATAAATGAGTTATGTAAAATAAAAACAAACAATGCAATCGTTTATAAAATCATTTCCTTTATTTTTGTGTTCACTCTAAATATAACAATTTACAGGTCACACCTTAATGTTCGTTGTTTTTTTGTCAACAGTATCCTATTGAGGTCCGGGCTACTAAAACCGCCGAGAATTTACGCTTTCAGCAAAGCTGATTTTAATACAATTAACAAATTAATTACTGTGACACCATAAGCTCCTTTGTACACAGTTGAATAGTTTGAAATGTTACTATTTAATACAAAAATACAATTACATGGTTTCAAGCAACCATTTCTTTTTAATAATAATCATTTGTTTGCACACAATTGTATAGTTTCAAATATTCCTGTTTAATACTAATGATTTATACACAATTTAATAATAATAATAATAATAATAATAATAATAATAATAATACTGTAAACCATATACTCTGCGAATGTAGCAAACTAGCACAACGAGAATACAAAACTAGACACGACTGGGTTGGGAAGGTGATCCACTGGGAGTTATGCAAAAAATTAAATTTTAACCACACAACAAAATGGTATATGCATAAAACAGAATCTGTTCTTGAGAACGAAACGCATAAAATTCTCTGGGACTTTGAAATGAAAACGGATCACCTTATCCCAGCAAGAAGACCAGACCTAGTGTTGATAAACAAAAAAGAAAGAACTTGTCAACTGGTGGATTTTGCAGTGCCAGCAGATAACAGGGTGAAGCTAAAGGAAAATGAAAAAAAAAAGGACAAATATCTGGACCTTGCCAGAGAACTGAAAAAGTTATGGAATATGAAAGTCAAAGTGATACCAATTGTAGTTGGTGCACTTGGAACAGTCCCAAAAGGATTGGAAAAGGGCCTGGGAAGTTTGGAAATCAGAGGAAGGATTGAAACCATTCAGAACACTGCACTGCTGAAATCTGCCAGAATACTCAGAAGAGTCCCGGAGACCTGAGGAGACTTGCTGTCACTCAGACTCCAGTGAAAGACCATCAGCTAATGCTGATGTGAAAACTCAAAAGGAGCAAATAATAATAATAATAATAATAATATGTTTGCCCACAGTTATATGGTTTCAAGTATTCCTATCAAATACTAATAATTTATTTATATTTATATGGTTTCAAGTACCTATTTCTATTTAATGATAATATTAATTTGTTTAAACACAGCTATATGGTTTGATTAATTGATTAGTTTTAACGGCATGCCAAATCATCCAGGGTTATTTCATGCCTAAGAGGTGAGGGAATCGCATTCATTGTACGTTCATATTTACATTTGTGTGTAGTTGTTTCTTAAATTTGTTTTTTTGCACGCGTTACTATTGAATACGAATAATTTTTAAACAGATCTATTCGACCCATAGATAGGAAGTACTACAACTCCGGGTCAGAGTGGATCTGGGAGTAATGGAAATAAAAGGGTACTCCATACTTTCCAGATCTCCAAAAACTGGAGTCTCGCAATCATATGCAGTTTAGTATCGTACCCAGGACACACCCCTTTGTGTGTGGGTGTGTGTGGGGGGGGGGAGGGGGTCTTATCCTTCTGCAGGAGATACAATCAACGTATTCTGAGCTCAGCAGAACAGGGTTATCCATATAATAACACGCCGGTTCTTTAATTGTACGGCCGTTATCATCTCGCAACACCCTCTGGTTAAAAATGAGACCGTCCAAATAATCCACGATGAAATACAAAAATGTAAATCCTAATTATTTAGTGTTGCTTATCCGCCTAGATCTTACTTCTTATGGGTGTTGTAACTTCAGCTAAATAATGGACCACTTCGTTTTTATCTTAAAGAAAGAAAAGGAAGAAAAAGGACATGCTATACAGAAAAATATAATGAAAAGAAGAAAGAAAGTGAGTAGGAGAAATGTAGAGAGAGGGAGTGAGTACGTGAAAGCGATAACGCTAATCTGTTTCAATCGAACATAATGAAAAAATGAAAAGAAGGAAAGAAAGAAAAAGTGATTGGGAGAGAGAGAGAGAGAGAGAGAGAGAGAGAGAGAGAGAGAGAGAGAGAGAGAGAGAGAGAGAGAGTTAAATCAAGATTATACTTTTAACATATTGAACTATTATGCAATAGTTCTTAAGTAAACATATCAAACGTTCTAATAATAAAATTATCATAACGTCGTATATCTACAGGTCCTGCTAGTATGGTTCAAAGTAAGAATGATCCTTAAAAACTATAGATTAAAGTAACTATTCTTAATACAAATATTTTTTTTGATAGTCACAATTGCAAAAATTATAACTTCATTTATCTATGATCAAACCATCAGACATATTTTAATACAATTTGAAAACAATTTATGGTTTCAAGTATTCTTATCTAATACAAATAATTTGCAGACATTTTTCAAGAAGTCGCTAACCATTACCCACGCGAGGTGCCCAACTTGAAACCATATTAGTGTGTACAAATGATTAGTGTTAGATCTGAATACTTGAAGCCTTGTAACCCTCACTCCCTCACCCACACCGACCAGCATAAACCAAAAGAGAAAATATAATCAATAATGACGGTCATACGTGTGTATTCTGAAATTTATTTTTGTCTCTTTTTTTTTTCTTTATGGAAATGGCTCGTGGCTTATACAGTTTTGATCAAAACCTGTGACCAACGAATTTAACAAATTTCTTAACAACAATACAACGTGGGGTGGAGTCGTTTAACTGGCGAGACTGGACTAACCACAACGATAACTTCCACTTTCTATCATTTTTAAACGCTAGTGTATAATTGAGAGGCGTTTGTTTGACGGTCCAAATCTGAAATATTTGATTAATTTTTTAAGACTAAATCTTAACGTAATTGGGAGGGGTCCATCAATATATAAGTACTAGCTGAGCTACCCGGTCCATGACCGGACCAAAAAAAAAAAAAGAAGGATTTTAGGAACATCAGCGAGTGAGAGAGAAAGGGGGAAGAGAGGAGTAAGAGAGATGAATTTTAACGATAAAAGAAACTAAGAATTATGATAATGGCCTATTTTAGGAATTGTTTTTTGTTGTTGTTTTTTTGTTGTTTTTTTTTATTTTTTTTATTTTTTTTTTTACATTAAACATATTAAAAATGTAACCCTAAACTCGAAAGTAAACATAATTTTATTTCTCTAAAGGTTAGTTTTTGTACTTACTTTTGAAGAAGATAGTTTTTTGATTATTCAAATATATCCTTTCATTGGTAAAAAAAATGTTGCATACCATACATATATATATATATACATCTCAGTCAGTAGAGTGCCCGACTAGGAACCATAGGTTCCTGGTTTGATACCGGCCTCGACAAACTCAGTGTATGAGTAGCACGGTTTGGATCTGTGCGGTAAACTGAGGAGCTGATGGTAAGCGTGGTGATCCACTTCAGGCGCCAAAACAATCTCCTTGGTCTAGCGCTTGTGAAAAGAGGATATACTCCCTCGCTGTCTGGTTGATACCGACATTAGGCCACCCCGCCGACTCTACTTTTTATAATGTAGAGTATACCTGCATACCCATGGTTGTATACAGATATACTTATCTTCTTTTATACTTAGCTTCGGTTTCTTCTTTTAAGCTGGTTCTGTATTCTGTTGATTCTTCTGTTATCTTCTATCTTGCTATCTGGGCTGCCCTGGACTGGTAGATGTTATTCTCTGCTGGATCTATCTCTGAGCTAGTAGATGGCTATCTGGGGATTTTTCATGACTTGATACTTGGACGCCTCGTGTTGTTTTTTTAATTAACGAACACAAGACTTTGCTTTATTTAGAGCTCATATTTTCTTTTCTTTATAAATTCCAGTTAACAAACACGCGTGCGAGAATTTGGCTAATTGACGGAAAACGACCATTACGGTCCGTCTCGCTCAACACCCAGCCAAAGACTGACTTTTCTAAACTAACTTTCACACGTCTCGCTCTGGCGACTCGTAGGAGGAGGTCAACACAGGGTTAAAAAGTGACAATCAAATACCCTGTGTTTTTACACAGCCGTTAGTTTGAATTAAGCTACACTTACCGTACATAATTAATAGGCTACCTATCAATTATGTAACAAAAATCAAAAACAGAATTTTGCACTTTTTCTTTTTATAAACATATTAAAGTGTATGCGTTATTTTAATGCTTAATATCTCTTTTCTGAGTTATAAGTCGCCACGTACATATCAAAACAGACGATTTATAAAATTCAAATAAACGATAAAACAAATAATAGAATCCGAAAATAGAATTTTTTAAAATCATATAATTCCACTTCTGCCGAAGGTTTAACTTTCGCCACCAAAAAGAAGGAATCTGCCTTTTCCAGTTCCTGCGTAGGGTGACAAGTATTTTGATGTTTGGTTTAAAAATCGGTGATTATTTTTGGTGCATGTTCACAGGTTTTCCTTTTAACCCCATCATAGTTGGTGGTCGTACTGAAAAGGAATTAAAGTAAAAAAAGGAAGAGACAAAGGGAAAAGGTAGTTTTAGGACTCAGACTTTATTCATGGGTCATGGCTACCACGTGTAGAGGGAATTTCTTCCTGTCCTGTAATAGTGTCTGGTCCCGGATGAGGCCTAAGTCCGATTGGTCGAGAGATTATCTTGGTGGCAGGAAGTGGGTCCTTTTTTCATGCACATGTTCGGAGAGTTCTTCCTGTCTGAAGGCTCATAGGAGATTTTAATTTTATTTTAATCCCCACCCCTGCCATCTTACGAGATACACTTCTGTTTGTAGACTTTCCTAAAACGAGCAGTTCATGCAAAAAATAATTCAATGTATGAAAACACATACAAATTACATATTTAAAAAGATTATTTTATTTTATTTTTAACCAAATGAATATTTTTAAGATAGGAACAGAAATATGCGATAAATAAGATTTGATTTTTCGTTAAAATTTAGTATGAAAAAAATCCTACTTCAAATTCTAAGCTGTCCGAAGCAAAATATTATTTTTTTTTAACTCGCTATAAAAAATAGTTCAATGGATAAAAACACATACAAATTACATATTTAGAAAGATTATTTTTCTTTTCTTTCTACCCATATGAATATTTTAAACTTTTATAATATTATTCCATCGACTAAATACAAAAAATTTAAAAAGAAACCCAAATAAGAATTAGTGGATACTAGAAACGGCTACCCGGCGTCGCCTGAGCAGAGGGGGATTTTTAAAAAGTTAGTCTCGCAGATCCATTATTACTTATCGCGAGTGAGACCCTCACTGGTTGCCCCATAAAAATCCCCACGGAAATATATAACAATATAGTTAGAATTTTCCATTCAATGATTTACTTAAAAAAAAAAGAAAATATAAATGATACAATTAATTCAATCAATCAATATTATATTTCAAAGCGAAAAAAAAAAAAAAAACTAACAAAAAAAAAAAAAAAACAAAAAAAAAACAAAGATAAACAAAATAACATGCAAATGATTTTCCCATCTGTTACTTTTAAAATTTGAATTTTTAAATATCTTCCCAAATATAAATAAACCCTGATGATATTTAATGTGTATATATATTTCATCATTATCATGTCGCGCTTGCAGCACGAGTATCCATGACAATCTCTCGCCTACCTTGCCTATCATTCATTGCACCTGGGAGCTCCTCTGCGGTGCAGCCAGCATCTTCGCATAGCTGGTCAATGTAGGTCCTTGCTGGGCGCACCACACTTGCATGTCCATGTGTTGGCTTCCACAGGAGAACGTCGCTTATGAGTTCATCCTTGCTTCTCCAGCAGTGTCCTGCATGTCTTGTTCGTCTCACTCGGATAGTTTGTGAGATGGGGGGCAGGTGACCGTACAGCTGTTTCTTTATGGGATGCTGTTTCCACGACTTGTTCAAGACTGCACGGAGCATTCTTGTGCAGCTTCCATCCAGCTTATTCTCAAGACGCTTCGTTAGGGTCCAGGTGGTGCAGCCATATAGCAGCACTGACACAACCACAGCCTGGAAGAACTGTCGCTTCAGCTTCTCAGGGAGATCGGACCTCCATATGACTGATAATCTATTTGTGGCCGACCATGCCTTTGCTATCCATGTATTAACATCGCTCTCTGTGGAGGAGATATTACCACCCAGGTACGTGAATTGTTCTACTGGCTTAAGAGGCTTGTCGTTGAGTGTGGAGATGTTTCCTTTATTTTTGAAACTCATGAACTTTTATCGGAGTTCACATAGAGGCCGATATTCTTTGCTGTCTCATCTAAGCTATGTAGCAGTGACTCAGCCTGTTCCGGTGTGTCTGCAAGAAGTGCAAGGTCATCAGCATAGTCTGCATCTGTGACTGTTTGTGCAGGATATCGCCTGCTTCTCGTTAATTGTTCTATTTTCGAAGTTTCCTCCGGACATACAGATACACATAACTGCCCTTTATATATGTATAGATTAGTTGAAAACTAACACCCGTTCCTTATAAGGCATTAGGATATCTAATAGATAACCTAACACTGAATATTTCAGTAAAGAAAGGACAAAGTCATATTAAAGAATATTAACAATATCTAAATACATACATAAAAAGACCAACATTGGATACATGTCAGAAACAATAAAAAAGCACAATTATGTTCTATGAACAAAACAGATTGACACTATCACCAAGCGGGAGATGAGAAAGTATTAGAGAGAGAAAAAAAAACTCATCCCTCGTTTCATTTTGAAAAAAAAAATCCATCACTATTTAGACAACACATTATTCATTCTAATGTCCTGGTGAAGCCTTTATAAAAAAAGAACCGAAACATTTTAACGTCGACATCTATGGTCTTTTTGGCTGGGCGCCATATATTTTCCCACATTAACAGATATGCATTCAAATTCGGATGAAGAAGACAACAAACAAATGAAGATACAAACATATATTCAAAAAATACGACTTGCAAACTTAATGGCGTTGCGGCCAGACTTATCTGCTGAGATCCATCTTAGTTCCGGGAGAGACTGGATTAGACGTCTTGCTGCTGTGATGGTTAACACTATAACTAACCAGGAAGGGGTTCAATTTAGGCGCCAATCTACGGTATTGCCTGATTGTCCCTCCCCTGGTGTTACATAATCTATGCGATTGCATAAGATTATTGTCAATCCCCTGTAATTCTGAGGGTATGACCCCTTTCATACCATGGCCGGGTCCTTCTATGGAAAATTACAGAAGCCCGCCAAATATGTGAAGTCACGTGGACCTTTTTCAGAGTCCCCAGTTTGCAGTTGGACGTCAGGCAGAGCAGTCGCCCATTTTGTGCTCTGCCTAAGGCTGGAACTCGCGCGCGCTATGTTAGTCAGATATTTAGTTACGTGAAATGTATAGTTAAGGAAATAAAAGTTGATATAAGTAAAATGTTCTTGTGTTTGATGAATGTCTTGGTAACAAGACTAAGAAATGAATCCACGACGATCAGCCAGCAGGAACATAGCAAGAAGGTCCAGACTTTAGAAGAGACCAGACCAAGATGTTAGACGATCAGAATAGCAAAGCCGGCCAGAAGAAGAGAAGACGACTTGAAGTAAGAAGTAAGAAAAGGGTATATAACATTATATTGATTTGGTACGGTGAAAACCCTCAGTACATAACACTGGTGCTAAGGGCAGATAATCAATCCCTTATTTTTCCAATACACCACGGTCCGAAATAAATGTATCTTTTTGAATTTCTTTTTCTTATTTTTACATACTGTCTGTTGTACCGGCCGTTCCTACAGTGGAGAATATACACCGGTTCTCACTATAAATAGTGAGACACCGAGTGAAAAGGTTGTACTGTTACCGTTTATCGGCAAGCTAGCCGTTCTTGTACCTTATTGTAAATACACTTGTCTCATTTTACCCTACCTCGACTTGACTTCTTTTTTTTACTGTTGACATCACAACACTGTCGGATTTATTTCCATATTTTACCGCTCATTGAGTGATATTTCAAATGATTGAATAATTGTAAGTATACACTCCTGTAATTTGGAATAATACTTAATTGGGTTGTTGCCGCTTGGCAAATTTGATTCAGTTTACCTACGTTGTCCTAACATTGCAAAAATTCCAAAAGCAACAAAAAGCGGCAGTCTAAAATCTGCAATTCTAATATGTACCAGGGTGTCTGTGTTTGTTTAAATGTCTTTTTTGTTTTAAACAATTTATCTTACATGGTTCATAAATAAATGCCGTGTTCCACGTGTGAGTAATGTTGAAGTTAAAACCAGTAAAACAGGATTTAAATCAACTCACCTCACCTCTTCCCGGCATTCCCTTCGTTCCAATTACGCACAGGTGAGTGGCATTCGTTTATTTGTGTACCCTGAGTCCTGAGACACTCACCTGAGACTCTGGGGTTCATGGAGTCATCCATTATGATGCGAACTGTTCCGCTAACCCAGAAATTGAGCGGCGAACATCAAAGATTCAATTTCTCTGAATTTGTTTTAGATGAGGCTTGATAATTTGGATTATTTGGATTATTCGGACTATTGTATGGCCGGTTTAGCTCAGTCGGTAGAGTATTCGGCTAGGAATCGCAAGGTTCCTGGTTCGATACCGGCCCTCGCCAACCCAGCGTATGAGTAGCACAGAGATCTGTGCGGTAAAGTGAGGAGCTGGTGGTAGGTGTGGCGCCCCGCCTCAGAAGCTAAAATAATCTCCTTGATCTAGCGCTAGCGAAAAGCGGATAGACTCCCTTGCTATCTGGCTGATACCGACATTAGGCCACCCGACGACACATAACGCAGTGGATATAGGCGTTGAGTTAAGACAGTTCTAAATGAGAGTTATCTCTGGGCTGCAGGTTCAATCCTAGTCAAGGGCGTCAGTAACATAGAATAATTAACACAGCTTAACACTTGTACCCAGTCATGGTAGCAGAATGAGTACAGTCTACCCCCGTGAATTGAATAAAGGGTTCGGTTCGAAGTTCCGTGAAGGCTCCCGATTATGACATGAAGGCTTCCGAGTTCGACAAGAACGTTCCCGAGTTCGTAGTGAAGGTTCCCGAGTTCGAGGAGGGGGTTCCCGAGTTTGAGTAGGTTTTCCAAGTCCGACAAGAAATACATGAAGAAGGTCGGTGGGCACGTCGGCCGAAACGTCGTGTAAATAACAATAAAGATGAGGACAATAGTCCGAATAATTTAAATAATACAAATCAAAGATTCTAGTGGCGACTGAAACAAGTGCTTAATCTGGGTCAAAGACGTTGGTTTTGAAATAATACAACAGAAAAAAAATATCGCTTTGTTTTTTATAGAATGGTCAGTAGTCAAGTATCAGCCGTGCAAAACATACAGAGGCGCAGAATTTTAATAAACTGTATTTATCTTAGAAAAAAGTAGTTGGATACTAAAGATCTTCATATATTCTAAATTATTAATACTAGCAAATATATGCACCTTCCTTCGGGTGCAAGAATTTAGGTTTTGATGTAATAAAATATTGTATCAAATTAGAAACTATTTAAAAAATTATAAACTGAGGGGGGTATGATCGAAAAATAGAACATCTTTAAATCTAACTCTTCTATCATTTTCCGCCACTCCCGTCTTTCATTTTTCATAATTTATCTATTTAGTTAGATTATGAAGTATTTAATAAAATTACAGTTCTTTCGTCTTGTTTATGGATTTCTTTTAAGATTTATACCCGAGATTTTTGCCCAGATTCGTTAAGAGAAAACCAAACAATTAGAAATGAATAATACTAAGCATATATTTATTAAAATCAAATTCTTAATATCAATATGCAAATTAGCCCTCTCGTTCACACTGTAAACCGCTATTTTGTTGAATATATAAATATACTTGCATGTTATTAATATGTAGATTAATCCAACAGTATTAATAAGGTATAGCAATTTTATCAATAATTGAAGTTTAAATAAAAATAAATTCATAGTGAATGTGACGTAAATAACTAAGGGAATTGTGACTTGAGTAGTGATTTAGTTTCAGTTACAGACACAAAAACACACAATCTCCATTATAATAAGATGTCAAATATTTCATATCTGGATTCAGAGTTTATTTTCCTAGACTTGTTAGCATACAATGGTTAAAGAGCTCAGTCTTCCCTACTATTTACCCGTATGTATTTACCAACCACTCCGCCCGAGGAGGATACGACACAAGGTCAATTTTGCAGGTTCTTGTTGATTGTTTTCGTATATACATATATTTTCTGGTTGACATCTCATTTCTATGTAATTAAATACGTATATTTTTTCTTTCTGTCTTGTATATATTTCTCTTTCATGTTGTCT
This sequence comes from Doryteuthis pealeii, assembly GCA_023376005.1. Classification (NCBI taxonomy): domain Eukaryota; kingdom Metazoa; phylum Mollusca; class Cephalopoda; order Myopsida; family Loliginidae; genus Doryteuthis; species Doryteuthis pealeii. Next base: position 75,579,041 of record CM042155.1, read on the forward strand.
ACTATTTGGCTGAAACAGTATCTAAATACGAAGATTTTTTAAAACAAAAATACATTTAAAACATTTTTTCCGCCCTGTCGGTGGGGCGTTAGAATGCACCGACTGCACCTCTGCAGAGGGGTAAGACTCCCCCAATGGGGCCACCTGGTGGCGACCAGTGATGCTTAAGGATAGAGCCCAGGTGAATGAGCAGTTCATGACATGCAATACTCCACTTTGGCCCTATCTTGGGCTAGACGGGCGGTCGGAGAGGCCCCCTCCGATCAATCGGCTGGTCACGTCAAGCCCTAGCACCTATATGATTTTCCCAACCCTAGTGCCCTTATGGCAAGCCCCAACCCCTTTTTATCATATGGGTGCTAGAAGGCGGTGGCTGCGGGTCTACATGTCCTGGGAATGACGTTAACTCTATCTGATGGTGAGGTTCCAGTTTTGGAGGTTTGGGGAATGTGGAGCACCCCTTCATCACCATTGCTCCCTGGTTCACTCTGACCCGGTGTGGTAGTACCTGTTAGGGTCCCATCTATGGGTTAAATAGAAAAATGTATTTATAAAAAAATTGTATTATCCATTAAGAATTGATTTATTTCAAAACTTTATCGGCATTAAATGACCCACTGAGGTTGATATGCCGTAAAACAACCCAAACCAAACCAAACCAAACCAAACCAAAAACATTTTTTTCCATAAATGTAAACTCAGTATTAATTGGAATTGGTTTATGGCAAAAATTATTTCAATATCACAAAAATATTCGTTTTGAGGCAATTCAAAAACGGCGAAAAATAAAACTGAGTCCCCCAGGTTTTAACAAAGGTCTAGCGCAACTGGGGTTCGAACTCGCTTACTACGATTTCGTAGTCCAGCACGTTAGTCAATACGTCACGGAGAATCCTCCTCCTTCCCCTCCTATAGCCAGAGGGAGAATAGCTGGATGCATTATTTTTCCAAGGTTATTAACGCCTCGTGAAATGCAACGAGCCTCGTCCAGGATGTCCTGCGACGATAACCGTTACACATCGAGTGCTTTAATAAATAAATAACAATGAATTGTGCCACGAAGCAACCTGCTTCTAGATAATGTGGCGATTCTGTCAGAGTCAACTGGTACATAATTTTTTTTTTATTGGCCAGTCGTTGCTTACGTTGAACAAATCAATACTAATAAAAATCGAAGCAAATTAGATTTGGTATCCAGGTCTCAAGTTAAGTAGATCAGCAGAAGAATTAACTCTTTGCCTCCCCAAAACCAATTAGAATTTAGTGTTAATTAGTGTCTGAAAAATCCTGTCGAGGTTATTAGTTAATAACTATTATTAACTTCATTAGTTAATAAATTGTACTGCTTTCTTCCTTTCTTTCTTTATATATATATATATAATCATGTTTTTTATATGTTGAAGTTGGGCGTTATTATGAAGCATTTAAAAATAAATGAAGGGACTCGATGTTATGGAGTACTGGATTTACTTATTTTTTAATTATTTGTTATCATAAATTTTCGGGATCGTTAGATTCCCTTTTTCACATGAATGTCGCTATATATATATATATATATATATATATATATATATATGTGTGTGTGTTGTGTATATAATCAAGAAAAATGACTAGACGACTAGAAAAACTTAAGTTATAGATCATTAAAAAGAAATATTCCGTGGTTTTCAACAATACTTGCCTAGATAATAATTTGCTGTCAAAATACACAACACAACACACAACACACACAACACACACATACACACGCGCGCAGAGAAACAACACACACACACACACACACACACACACACACATATATATATATATATATATATATATACATATATCATCATCATGTCGCGCAGGCAGCACGGATATCCATGACAATCTCTCGCCAACCTTCCCTATGTTTCATCGCCCCAGGGAGTTCTTCCTCTCTGCAGCCAGCATCTTTACATAGCTGGTCAATGTAGGTCCTTGCTGGGCGGCCCACACTGGCATGTCCGTGTATTGGCTTCCACAGGAGAACATCGCTTATGAGTTCGTTCTTGCTTCTCCAGCAGTGCCCCGCATGCCTAGTCCGTCTCACTCGGATGGTCTGTGAGATAGGGAGCAGGTGACCATACAGCTGCTCCCTTGTGGGGTGCTGTCTCCACGACTTGTTCAATACTGCTCGCAGCATTCTTGTGCAGCTCCCATCTAGCTTATTCTCGAGGCGCCTCGTTAGGGTCCAGGTGGTGCAGCCATACAGCAGTACAGATATGACTACAGCCTGGAAGAGATGTTGCTTTAGCTTGTCAGTGAGATCAGATTTCCATATGACAGATAATTTGTTCGTGGCCATCCACGCATTTCCTATTCGTGTATCAACATCGCTATCTGTGGATGAGATATTACTCCCTAGGTATGTGAATTGTTCCACTGGCTTAAGGGGCTTACCGTCTAGTGTGGAGATGTCTCCTTTCTTTTTGAAGCTCATGAACTCCGTTTTATCAGAGTTCACATGCATGCCGATGCTTCTTGCTGCCTCCTACAGGCTATATATATATATATATATATATATAATATATATATATATTATATATAATTATCTACAATGTATATATATATATATACTAGCAAATATATGCACCTCCGGGTGCAAGTATTTAAGTTTTAATATAATAAAATATCATGTTAAATTAGAAAGGCTAATGAAACTGAATAAGAATTCAGATAAAAATATTTGGAACAGAGGGGTATAATCGGAAAATAGAACAACTTTGAAACTAACTGTTCCACCCATTTTCCTTACTCCCGTCTTTCAGTGGTAAATTTCCCTAATTTAACTATTTAGTTAAAATAGGAAGAAAAGAATAAAAATTACAGTTATTTCTTTATGTTAATAGATTTCTGTTAAGATTTATCCCCGAGATTTTTGCTCATATTTATTAAGATAAAACCAAACAATTAGAAATCAATAATACTAAGCATATATTTATTAAAATCAATTTTTTAAAGATCAATATGCAAATTAGCCTTCCCATTCACACTGTAAACCGCTATTTCGTTGAATATATAAATATAATTGCATGTTATTAGTATGTATATATTGTTAACAGTCTTAATGATGTAAAACAATTTTACTAATAATTGAGGTTTAAATAAAAAATAAAATCATGGAGAATGTGTGTAAATAATAAAGGGAATTGTGACTTGTATAGTAATATAGTTTCGGTTACAGACAGACAAACCCACAATCTCCATTATAATAAGATATGTATATATATACATATATATATATATATATCAACCTTCGTCACTCATTTAATCCCAAAGCCATCCTTGTAGAAGAACAGTAGTGGTACTATCTAACCCAGTAGTCCTCAACCAGTGTCCCTATAGACCCTCGGGGACTCTATAAGATTTTTGGGATCCAGGCAATCAAAAATTATTTAATCATAAAAATGCAATAGCTATTACCAAGTCTGAAATAAACAATGAATGAAATGTTAGTTTTCACCTTGGCCCTTCAACACAGTTATTCCAGCGAGTTTTTCATTGGTCGAAGCATTATGATGGAAAGCTGCTTCTTTGGTATATCCAGAGGTAGGAATCAGAAGAGGATATATCTGTGGGCTAGGTTTTATAGATTTTGAGCCTTCGGATATCTTAAGTGGAAGTGATCACAAGGGGGGGGGGTAGATCTGAGGTCTACTTTGACCTGGAATGGTAGTACCTGTTGATCTATGAGTTTACTCATCTCTGGGTCAAAACTGTTCGCAAAAAAATTGTATTTGATAGGAATACTTGATATATAACCGCATGCAAAAAACTTAAGAAACTACACAAAAATCTAAGTATAAACATACAATGTACACAATTCCATGAGCTCTAGGCATAGATTAACCCTAGACAGGTTGTCATGCCGTTAAAATTAATCAGTAGTATACATTAAGGCTTAGTAAATAACATGGGAGCTTCACCTGATGTTGAGTATTAAGGGAGATATGGGGCTTCAAAGGTTTGCCCAAAATGCCATTTTTCAGCCATTATAAGACTACGTATTTTGATGAAAATGTACGTTATCGATTTTATTGTTTTTTCTCATGGATTCTAATGCCCTGAATTTACTGATGGTGAAAAAACTGGTGAATTAGGAGTTTTAGGTGATTTTCGAGGCTCTATAACCCCCCTGATAGAGGGCAAAAATGGCAAATTGGGTGTGCAAATAAAGTGTCAAACTATTATGTTTTTCTGATAGAGTTCGATGAGGAGTATCACATAGTAAAAGCTGCATTTACCAAGTCTGAAATAAACAATGGATGAAAGTTTAGTTTTCTTCGATTATTCCACTTATTCCAGTGAGTTTTTCATTGGTCGAAGCATGTGTGAATCTTTTATTTTGATATGGAAGGAAGCTGCTTCTTAATTAAAGATTATATCGTCCAGGTGCTTAATCTTATGAGCTATACACGTCTGGGGCCTCACCTTGAAGTTTTGCAGCACTCGCCTTGTTATTGCCTCTGGCATTGCTGCCATATCAGTACGAATAAAATATTTCAGTTCGTCAGTTTTCTACAATAATGGTAGGAATCATAAGGTAATAGATCTACGGTCTACATTTAAAGACTTGAACCTTTGGGTATCCCCAGGGGTAGGAATCATAAGGGAACAGATCTACGACCTACGCTTAAAGACATGAGCTTTTGGGTATCCCTAGGGGTATGTGTTGTATACTCTTCTTTTTACTTTCTTACTTCTATTTTTCTTCTGTTCATCTTTAATATCTTACGTTCTTCTGCTAGCGTCTCTTCTAATGTCTCTTCTAGCATCTGGACTTCGTCTTGGTGGTCGGTCGCACTTAATGCATTTCTTCTTCTAGATCAGTCTTGTTGCCAAGACATTCATCAACCAGAAAACCCTATTATTTTCGTAAGCTTTTATTTACTTAACTAAACATTTCATGTAACTAACATAACGCGCGTATGCAGTGAACTCCAGTTAAGGCAGTACTTCTTCTCTGCCTGACGTCCAAACTGAAACTGAGGACCCAACCAGGTCCCACGTGACTTCACGTATTTCGCGGGCTTTCTGTAATATTCCATGGAAAGTCCCGCCCGTGATATGAAAAGGGGCCATCCCTTTAGAAATGCAGGGGATTGACAATAATCTTATGCAACCGCATAGATTATGTTACATATGAATCACAAGGGGATAGATCTACGGATACGTTTAAAGACTTGAGCCTTTGGGTATCTCCAGAGGAAGTAATCATAATGGGAGAGATCTGCAGCCTACGTTTAAAAGTTTGGGCCTTAACGTATCCCCAGAGGTAGGAATCACAAGAGGGTAGATCTATGGCTTGTGTTTAAAGGTTTTGAGCCTTTGGATATCCCCAATGAAAGTGGCCACAAGGGGGTTAGATCTGTGGTCTACATTTAAAGACTTGAGACTTCAGGGATCACCAGAGAAAGTAAATGGATCTGCAGCCTACGTTTAAAGAATTAGCCATTCATCTATGTTCAGTGGAATTAATCCCAGGGGAATAGGTAGGGTTAGCGAAATAACCACGGTGTTGCAATAAGCAGAGTCGCCATTTTAAATTAAGTTTCAATCCATTTCTTACGACAATAACAATTGCACACAGCGCCTGTATTTTAAGTAAATTGTGTCAACACGTTTCTAGAAACTGGTTATAATATAGACAGTTAATATCTAATCCCAAGGTCCCACCTACATCAAATTGATGTGGAGTTTCAATTAGTGTTAACTAGTAGATGATTAGTACTTAACTAGTAGATGATAATCTCATACAATTTAATGATGGTCATTGTTTCATACACGGCAGGTGTTTGTGTTGACAGGGACTTACCTTAGGAATAATGAAAGTCATATTTGTAAAAAAAAAAAAAGTTTATTTAAAAATTAAATTGAATTAAGTTAAATAACGTCTTATAAAAATTAATATACAGGGTGTCTACAAAGTCTTGAAACAGTTTTAAAATTGAACATTTAATGATTTACATTGTATATATATTTACCAACCCCTCCGCACGAGCAGGATGCGACACGAGGTCAATTTCTTAAGCGGAGTTTATCAGGTTTGAATTCAGAGTTTTCCTTCTCCTAGACCGGTTGCCTAACCAAGGTTAAAGAGCCCAGTCTGCCCTACTATTTACCCATAGCTTGATGGAGAGTAGGATTCATACCTTTCCCAAGGGTATTAGCGCTAAGTGAAATGCAATTACCACGTTCAGGATTTGAACTCGGGGCGACGAGTCCATTTCCTAAGACTTTAACCATTACACCACACGCTTCCTTATACAATGATTTACGTTTTTTTTGTATAAATGATAAAATCTTTTTGTAAAAATCATGTAAGAATTCAACTCTTAAAGATTTAATATTGATGTATTTTTTTTTATTATTGCACACATATATATATATATATTATATATATATATATGTGTGTGTGTGTTGTGTGTGTGAGTGAGTGAGTCACCCAGTGGGAATTAACCTCACTACCTGGGCAACCTACTCAATTCATAGGAATTAAATAGTCCTATCGGCTGGGCTTTAGAATGCACCGACAGCACCTCTGCAGAGGAGTAAGTAAGTAAATTCGTCGGGGCGGCCTAAAGTTGGTATCAGCCAGTCAGCAAGGAAGTCTATCCTCTTTTCAATAGCGCTAGACCAAGGAGATTGTTTTGGCGTCTGAGGTGGAGCGCTACACCTACCATCAGCTCCTTACTTTACCGCACACATCCTTGTGCTACTCATACGCTGAGTTGGCGAGGACCAGTATCAAACTAGGAACCTTGTGGTTTCTAGCCGAACGCTCTACCGACTGAGCTAACCATCCCCCCCAATGGGGCAAATATTACAAATATATTGTTATACACCCTTTTACATATCGGGTATATAAATGGAGAGAGAGAGAGAGAGAGAGAGAGAGAGAGAGAGTGTGTGTGTGTGTGTGTGTGTAAAAATAATATATCAACTTTTATATTAAAAAATTATTGCATTTCACTTAGCGCTAATACCCTTGGGAAAGGTATGAATCCTAATCTTCCTCCAGCTATGGATAAATAGTAGGGCAGACCGGGGTCTTTAACCTTGGTTAGGCAACCGCTATAGGAGAAGGAAAACTCTGAATTCAAACCTGTTGAACTCCGCTTAAGAAATTGACCTCGTGTCACATCCTGCTCGTGTGGAGGAGTTGGTAAATATATATATATAAAAATTTGTTAAATTACGAACATAGACGTTATTTTTAAAAATTAAAACAAAATTCATAATTCTTATAAATGTTTGATTTAAAATAAAAGTCTTTAGCAACGGTGTATCCCTGTTCGAAAAAGAATGTATTTTTTCGAACACGGTAATATTTTGAAATGGATCGCTATTAACGATAATCGAACACTAAGATTGCTTTTGTTTCATTTTTTTTTGTTTTTTTTTTCATTTGAAATTATTTTTCCGATGAAAAATCTAACATCTGCTCTTAATCACCATGAAGATGGTTTTAAAAAAGAAAGAAAGAAAGAAAAATAAACTAAGTTGGCATAATAATATACATAAAAATAGATCCTCAGAATATTTTGTTTTTTCACATTTCTATGATTACATACCATCGGAATTTATTCCATTTTTATCTAATACATATAATTTTTACATAACATGTAATTTTCGTAAGGTTTTCTCTATGTAGGTGAATTCATCATTCAAATGTTTAGGTGTGCAGATGCGGAGGGCTCTAAGTTAGAAGCCTATTATAATGACTCTTTTGGTGTGGATGTTATAAAAGAGGATAAATCCTCATATCCACATTTTACAAATACTTCAGACATGGACAGTGTGCCTCCATGTGATTCCGACCCAGCCAAGTGGTTTCCTGTCATTGAAAAGCACGTGTCCTTTTTGTCAATAGTCGTCGTATTTCAAAACAGAAATGACTCTGACTCCAACCCAGAATCTCGACGCTATTATAGGGATTACATTACTTGATTGCCACGGTTCTTCCGTTAGACGCTAGGTGGCATTGAAAGCAGCTTCATAAAAGTTGAGGGGCCAAAGGCCACTTTTTTTCCTCTTCTATCCTCGATAGAAGAACACACATCAATTGTCTCTCCTATCTACATGAGGGGAGGATTTTTAACCCCTAACCTAGTGTCGCATGGCATGTGGAAACATGGTTTACATGTAAGTGTTATACTTTACTCTATTACCAGCAGGGTTATAATAAGTGTTATACTTTACTCTATTACCAGCAGTGTTATAATAAGTGTTATACTTTGCTCTATTACCAGCAGTGTTATATAAGTGTTATAGCGTTGCTCTATTTAAGCAGATTTTATAATAAGGGTTATAATAATAGTTATACTTTACTCTATACCAGCATGTTTATAATAGTGTTATATTTGCTCTATTGCCAGCAGTATTATAATAAGTGTTACAATAAGTATTATACTTTACGCTATTACCAGCAGTGTTATAATAAGTGTTATACGTTGCTCTATTACCAGCAGTGTTATAATAAGTTGTATGCGTTGCTCTATTTCCAGCAGTATTATAATAAGTGTTATACGTTGCTCTATTCCAGCAGTATTATAATAAGTGTTATATCAAGTGTTATACTTTACTCTATTACCAGCAGCTTCTTAACTAGAGGAGCCAAAATCAAAGCTCACTTTTTTTACCTTTTATCCTTGTGAAGAACAACATGCACCAGTTACATCTCCCGTCCACAAGAGAGGAGGGTTTTGAGCCCCCAACCCTAGTGCACATTACACATGGAAACATGGTTTACATGTAAATGATATAACTTTATATTATTACCAGCAGCCTCAATATTTTAACCAATAAAATACTCTTATCCTATTAGAAACATTTCTTCTATTGTGGTGATTAAAATAAAACGATTAAAAATAAAACGAAAAACAAAATGAGAACAGGAACATTTATATCACTTTATTATTACATATTAGGGGAACAAAGTTCCCCAGGCTATTTAATGTCACAAGTGTCCAAACATACACAATAGTGTTAATAGACAAAGTGGTAACCACTGACTGTAAGTAGAGGCTGTGGCGTCTGGAATGCACCATAGGTGTATGCTGGTGAGAGATGACAAGCACGTCCAGGCTTGTTCAGTGGTATCGGAAGAAGAGGGTTCTCTCCGTGGGTTCCTGTGTCACGTGACCAAAATAGGGTCTCCTGACACAGGAGATTCACCAAAACCCTCAGACACGGGAGACTGCCCTTACATAGTTAACAGTAGCTAGTGGTCAAAACTGTTACACTATACACATATGTTTGAGCTTTTCTTTGTATCCTGTTTTGTATTCTACTTCTATTAAGTTTTGCTCATGCAAATAAAGTCACTTGTTATTACTTTCGTTGTGAGTTGTTTCTGTAGAACGATAATTGGTTATGTATCGTTTCCTTGTATGGAGTAATATATATAAGAAAAATTTACGAACGAAGTGTTACGTATTCCCCTTTCTCGTCGGGTAAACATAAACATGAGTTCTTCTACAGAACAACTCACAACGAAAAGTATATAACAAGTAGAACTTTATTGGCATGAGCCAAAAAAATAACTTAATAGTAAGTAGAATACAAGGACAGGATACAAGAAAGCTCAACCATATGTGTATAGTGTAAACAGTTTTTGACCACTAGCTACGTTACTATGGTAGGCAGTCTCCGTGTCTTGAAGGGTTTGTGAATCTCCTGTGTCAGGAGACCCTATTTTGGTCACGGAACACAGGAACCCACGGAGAGAACCCTCTTCGTTCCGAATACCACTGAACAAGCCTGGACGTGCTTGTCATCTCTCACCAGAATACACCTTGGTGGCATTCCCAGAACGCCACAGCCTCTACTTACAGTGGCAGTGGTTACCCCACTTTGTCTATTAACACTTTGTGTATGTTGGACCAATTGTGACTAAATAGCCTGGGGAACTTTGGTTCCCTAATTGTAATATAAAGTGATATAATGTTCCTGTTCTATTTTGTTTTCGTTTTATTTAATCGTTTTATTTTAATCACCACAATAGAATAGAAATGTTCTAAATAGGATAAGAGTATTTTATTGTAAAAATATTGAGGCCTGCCTGGTAATAATTATATAAGTATATCAATTACATGTAACCTGTTTCCATGTGTAATGTGGCACTAAGGTTGGGGCTCAAAAACCCTCCTCTCTTGTGGACGGGAGATGTAACTGGTGCAATGATTGTTCTCACAAGGATAAAAGGTAAAAAGTGAGCTTTGATTTTGGCTCCTGCTAGTTTTAAGAGCTGCTGGTAATAGAGTAAAGTATAACACTTGATATACACGTTATTATAATACCTGCTGGAATAGAGCCAACGTATAACACTTATTATAAACTGGCTGGAAATAGAGCAACGCATAACACTTATTATAACACTGCTGGTATAGAGCAACGTATAACACTTATTATAACACTGCTGGTAATAGCGTAAAAGTATAATACTTTTGTAACACTTATTATAATACTGCTGGCAATAGAGCAAAAATATAACACTTATTTAAACAACTGGCTGGTAATAGAGTAAGTATAACTATTATTATAACCCTTATTATAACTGCTGGTTAATAGAGCAACGTATAACACTTATTATAACCTGCTGGTAATAGAGCAAAGTATAACACTTATTATAACACTGCTGTAATAGAGTAAAGTATAACACTTATTTAACCTGCTGGTAATAGAGTAAGTTATAACACTTACATGTAACCTGGTTTTCCCACATGCCATGCGATCACTTAGGTTAGGGGTTAAAATTCCTCCCCTCAATGTAAGATACGGAAGAGACAATTGATGTGTGTTCTTCTATCGAGGATAGAAGAGGAAAAAAGTGGCCTTTGGCCCCTCACTTTTAATGAAAGCCTGGCTTTCAATGCCACCTAGCGGTCTTAACGGGAAGAACCGTGGCAATCAAGTATGTAATCCTATAATAGCGTCGAGGATTCTGGGTTGGAGTCAGAGTTCATTTCTGTTTTTGAAATACGACGACTATGACAAAAAGGACACGTGCTTTTCAATGACAGGAACACTTGGCTGGGTCGGAATCACATGGGGCACACTGTCCATGTTCTGAAGTATTTGTAAAAATGTGGACTATGAGGATTTAATCCTCTTTATAACATGCCACACCAAAAAAGAGTCATTATAATAGGCTTCTAACTTAGAGCCCTCCGCATCTGCACACCTAAACATTTGAATGATGAAATTCACGTACATAGAGAAACCTTACGAAAAAAATTACATGTTTATGTAAAAATTATATGTATTAGATAAAAATGGAATAAATTCCCGATGGTATGTAATCATAGAAAATGTGAAAAAACAAAATATTCTGAAGGATCTATTTTTATGTATATTATTATGCCAACTAGTTTATTTTTCTTTTCTTCTTTCTTTTTAAAACCATCTTCATGGTGATAAAGAGCAGATGTTAGATTTTTCATCGGAAATAATTTTCAAATGAAAAAAAAACAAAAAATGAAACAAAAGCAATCTTAAGTGTTCGATTATCGTTAATTAGCGATCCCATTTCAAAATATTACCGTGTTCGAAAAAATAACATTCTTTTTCGAACAGGGATACACCGTTTGCTAAAGACTTTTATGTTTTTAAATCAAAACATTTATAAGAATTATGAATTTGTTTTCAATTTTTAAAAATAACGTCTATGTTCGGTATTTAACAAAATTTTAATATAATATATATATTACCAAACTCCCTCCTACACGAAGGCAGGATGTGACACGAGGTGTCAATTTTTTTTCTTAAGCGGAAGTTCCAACAAGGTTTGAATTCAGAGTTTTCCTCTCGCTATAGCGGTTGCCTTAACCAAGGTTAAAGACACCTCGGTTTGCTACTATTTTATCCATAAGCTGGAGGAAGATTAAGGATTCATACCGTTTCCACAAGGTATGTAGCGCTAAGTGAAATGCAATAATTTTTTTAATATAAAGTTTGATATTATTATTTTTACACGACACACACACACACACACTCTCTCTCTCGTCTCTCCTCTCTCTCTCTCTCTCTCCATTTTATATACCCGATAATGTAAAAGGGTGTATAACAATATATTTGTAATTTTGCCCAGTTGGGGGGGATGTGTTAGCTCAGTCGGTTAAGAGCGTTCGGCTAGAAACCACAAGTTCCTTAGTTTTGAATACTGGTCCTCGGCCAACTCAGCGTATGAGTAGCACAAGGATGTTGAAGGTAAAGTAAGGAGCTGATGGTAGGTGTAGCGCTCCACCTCAGACGCCAAAAACAATCTCCTTGGTCTTAAGCGCTATTGAAATAGAGGATAGACTTCCTTGCTGACTGGCTGATACGAACTTTAGGCGCCCGACGGATTTAACTTACTTACTTCTGCAGAGGTGCTGTCGGTGCATTTCTAAAAGCCCAGCCGATAGGACTATTAATTCCTATGAATTGAGTAGGTTTGCCCCGGTAGTGAGGTTTAATTCCCGACTGGTGACTACTCACATCACACACACACACACACACACATATAGTATATATATATATATATATATATTATATGTGTGCAATAATAAAAAAAAATACATCAATATTAAATCTTTAAGAGTTGATTCTTAACATGATTTTTAACAAAAAGATTTTATCATTTATACAAAAAAAACGTAAATCATTTATAAGGAAGGTGGTGGTGTAATGGTTAAAGTCTTAGGGAAATGGACTCGTCCGCCCCGAGTTCAAATCCTGAACGTGGTAGATTGGCATTTCACTTAGCGCAATACCCTTGGGAAAAAGGTATGAATCCTACTCTCCATCCAAGCTATGGGTAAATAGTAGGGCAGGAACTGGGCTCTTTAACCATAGCTTGGTTAGGCAACCGGTCTAGGAGAAGGAACTCTGAATTCAAACCTGAATTAAACTCCGCTTAAGAAGAATTGACGTGGCTCGTGTCGCATGCAGGGTGCTGTCGTGCGGAGGGGTTTGGTAAATAATATATACAATGTATCATTAAATGTTTCAATTTTAAAACTGTTTCAAGATCTTTGTAGACAACCCCTGTATATTAATTTTATAAGACGTTATTTAAACTTAATTCAATTTAATTTTTTAAATAAATTTTTTTTTTTTAAACAAATATGATTCATTATTTCCTAATGGGTAAATCTGTCAACACAAACAACCTGCCGTGTAAGTGAAACAATGACCATCACTTTAAATTGTATGAGATTATCAAATCTACTAGTTAAGTACTATTCATGCTAACAGTTAGACACTAAATTGAAAACTCCACATCAATTTGATGTAGTACACATAGGTAGGGACCTTGGATTAGAATTTAACTGTCTATATTATTAAACCAAGTTTCTTCTAGAAACGTGTTGACAAGCAATTTACTTAAAATTTAACAGGCGCTNATTTATTTAAATCATCACACACACCACACACACTCTCTCTCTCTCTCTCTCTCCTCTCTCTCATCCCTATTTAAACGGGATTGTAAAAGGGTGTACTAGACAATATATTTGTATATTTGGCCCATTGGGGGGGTGTTAGGCTCAGTCGGTAGAGCGTCTCGGGCTAGAAACCACAAGGTCTTGCCTATTTGATACTGTGTCCTCGCAACTCGCGTCATGATGTAGCACAAAGGATGTGTGCGGTAAAAGGTATAGGACATGATGGTTAGGCTGTAAGCGCTTCACCTCAGAGACCAAGAACAATCTGCTTGTTCTGAGCGGCTATTAAAGAGGATAGACTTCCTTGCTGACTGGCTCGGAACCTACACTTTAGCCGCCCCGACGTAATTTTTGACTATATCCGCTCGCAGAGGTGCTGTCGGTGCATTAAACGCACCAGGATAGACTATTTAATTCTACTGATTGGTAGGTTTGCCCAGCTGAGTGAGGTTAATTCCCACTGGGTGTCACTCAGTGCACAACACAACACAGCAACCACAATAATTTAATAATTTATAGGTATAATAGTTACGGTGTGAATAGATGAACAAAAAAATACAGTTTCAATATTCAAATCTTATAGAGTTGCAATCTACATGATTTTACAAAAAGATTTTTATCATTTATACAAAAAAAACGTAAATCGATTGATAGGAGGAGCTAGTGAGTGAGATGGTGTTAAGGTCTAGTGAAACGAGGACTGTTCGCCCGAGTTTCAAAATCCTGGACGCTGGTATGTGACATTCACTGGGGTAATAAGACGCCCTTGAGAAAGGTTATGGAATCCTAACTCTCATCAAGGCGTAGGGTGGAAATAGTAGGGGCGAACGGGCTCGTTAGCCTGTTGTTAGCGCAACCGGTGCGTAGGAAAGAGATGGAGATAGCTCTGATTCAAACTGATAAGACTTCGCTTAAGAATATTCGAGCCTGTGTTGCGCGAGTCCATGCTACAGTGCGGAGGGGGTTTGGATATATATAACAAGCGGTGTGGAAAAGTCAAGTGTATGATGTGGTCAGTTTAACAAACTGTTTAAACTGTTGTAGACACCCGTATATAATTTTTATAGACTATCTGTAACTTAATCAATTAATTTAAGGTTATGACTTTGTTGTTTTACTGTGAAATAAGTAGGACTTCGGAGCTATTGTACGCATGGATTAGCATCTGTCTACACAATAGCTGTGGACTTCAGGTGATTCCAGATTAAAGTCTGGTCAAACCCGTGCCTGTAGAATGCCATAATTAATTATAGTCTATCTTACGGTATATAAGTAGATACTCTCTAGCTATTGAAAATTGAGAAACCTCACTCATTTGAAGTAAGGTGAGGGACCTTGGATGAGATATTAAACTGTCTAATTATAACCTGAGTTTCTAGACGACAGTGCGTGTGACAACATTTACTTAAAAAACATGGCGCTGTTGAACTGTTATTCGTCGTAAAGAAATGATAATACTTAAGTTTAAAATGGGCGATCTGCTATTGCCACACAGTGGTTATTTCGCTAACGCTACAATTCGCCTGGGATTAAATTCCACTGAACAAGATGAATGGCTAAGTCTTTAAACGTGAGGGCTGGCCAGATCCATTTACTTTGCTTCTGGTGATGCCCTGAAGTCTCATCTTGTAATGTGGACGACAGATTACCCCTGGGTAGTGGCCACTTTCTTGGGATATCGAACAGGTCAAGAACGCTTCTTAGACATCAAGCTGCAGTAGATCGACCCTCTTGTGGGAATTGCTGACCTCATGGGGATATCGTTAAAGGCCAAACTTTAAGCGTAGGTGCACGATCGTCGACCGCATTGATGATATGTTCTCTGGAGATAGCCCAATATGGCTCAAGTGCTTTACGTATCCGTAGACTAATCCCCGCTTGTGATTCATATGATTAACATAATCTATGCGGTGCAAAGATTATTGTCATCCGCTGCATTGTCTTAAAGGGATGTGCCCTTTTCATATGCATCGGTGCTGGGATTCCCATGGATTATAGCGAAGAAGCCCGCGACATACGTGAAGTCACGTGGACCTGGTTGGGTCTCAGTTTGCATTGGACGTCAGGCAGAGATAGAAGTACTGCCTTTAAGGAGTTGCACTCATAGCGCGTTATGTTAGTATGTCATGAAGTGTGTCGTTTAATGTAAATAACATGCTTACGAAAATATAGGGTTTTCCTGGTGAGTGAATGTTGGCAACAGACTGATCTAGAAGAAGAAAGCATTAAGTAGCGAATGCGAACCACACAAGACGAGTCCAGATGCTAGAAGAGGCATTAGAAGAAGACCTAGCAGAAGAACGTGAAGATATTAAAGAGAACAGAAGAAAAATAGAAGTAAGTAAATAGAAGAAGAGTATAGCAACACATATCCCTGGGATACCCAAACTCATGTTCTTTAAGCGTAGGTCGTAGATGTTTCCCTTTATGATTTACCTACCGCCTGGGGATACTCCAAAGGTCTAAGTCTTAACATGTAGACCGTAGAAGCTATTACCGATTATTGATTCTACCATTAATTGTAGAAAACTGACGAACTGAATATTTTCATTCGTCACGATATGGCAAGCAATGCAGTAGGCAATAACAGGGCGAGTGCGTGCAAAACGTTAGGAGGACCAGCTAACGTGTAATGCTCATAGATAGCACCTGGACGATATATATATTTAATTAAGAAAGCGCTTCTTCCCATATCAAAAAGTAAGATTGTCACGACATGCTCGACCAATGAAAACTCACTGGAATAAGTGGATAGATCGAGCAAGAAACCGTAAACTTTCCATGCCATTGTTTTTCTTTCAGACTTGGTAAAGTGCAGCTTTTTACTAATGTGATACTCCGTCATCTGAAGCTTTCAGAAAAACCATAATAGTTTGACACTTTATTTTGCATCCGCAATGTTGCCATTTGTTGCCTCTATGCTAGGGGGTTATAAGAGCCTCGAAATCACGCTAAAGACTCCTATATTCAGTCAGTTTTTTCACATCGAAGTAAATTCAGGGCATTAGAACCACTGAGAAAAAACAATAAATGGATACGTACATTTTCACAAATAGCGATATCTGTATGCATGCTTGCTTTTTTTTGAATAAATGCATTGGGCAATGACCTTGAAAGGCCCGTCATAGTCTCCCTTAATACTCAACATAGTTAAGCTCAGTTTATTTACTAGAGGCTTGAATGTATAGCTTACTGATAATTTACGCTGTCGCATGCACCTGTAGGGTAATCTATGCTAGAGCTCATTGGATGTTGTGTACATTGTATGCTTTATACTTATTTGTTGTGTGGTTGTCTTTAAGTTTCTTTTGCTGCGGTTATAATTAGACGTATCCTATAAATACAATTTTTTTGCGAACAGTTTGACGCCAGAGATGATAACTCATAGATAATCAGGTATACCAAGTCCAGGTCAGAAAAAAAGTAGATCCCAGATCTACCCCCCCTCCTTGTGATCAAGTTCCACTTAAGATATCGAAGGCCAAAATCTATATAAACCTAGCCAAAGATTATGATCCTCTTCTGATTCTACCTCTGGATATACCAAAGAGCAGCCTTTCCATCATATGCTTCGACGACAAATGAAAGATCTCGCTGGAATAAGCTGTGTTGAAGGGCGCAGTGAAAAACAGGCATTTTCATTCATTGTTTAGTTTCAGACTTGGTTAAGTAGCTGATTGCATTTTTTATTTAAAATAATTTTTGATATGCCTGATGCCAAGAATATATATGAGTGTCGCCGCGAAGGTCTATAGGGATCACTGGTTGAGGACTACTGCGGTAGAATAGTACACTCTGTCGGTCTACAACGGATGCTCTTTGGGATTAATGAAATGTGACGAAGGTTGTGATAATATTATATTATATGTAGTATATATATAACGTATGCTATTATATGGGGGGGGGTGGAGATTGGTGGTTTTGGTCTGTCTGAGCCGGAATACTTATTAACGTATAACAAGTACAATCCTTGATGTTTACTCACATTCCGTCCATGCTGTTTGATTGTTTTAATTTAAGGACCTCAATTATAGTAAAATTGGTTTTACATCATAAGACTGTTAACAATATAATACTATCAAGCTGCATATTAACATGCAGTGTTATATATCGCAAGCGAAAGTGAGGCGGTTTACAGTGTGTGAATGGGAAGGCTAATGTGTCATATTGACTTTAAAAATTGTTTTAAATAATATATGCTGTGTAATTATTGGATTCTAATTGGTTTGGTTTTTATCTTAATAAATTGAGCAAAAAAATCTCGGGGATATAATCTTACAGAAAATCATTAACAAGAGAAATAATGTAATATCGATTTTAATTTCTTTGTTCGCTATCTGCTTAAGCTAAATAGTTAAATTTAGGGAAATACACTGAAAGACGGGAGTATAGGGAATCGTGTGGAACAGTTAGTTTTCAAGTTGTTCTAACTTTTCCCGATTTATAACCCCTCTGTTGCCAAAAAATTTTTGTATCTGAATTTTATGGTCAAGTTTGGTCATTAGCCTTTCTAATTTTACATGATATTTATGTATTAAGTTTAAAACTTTATAAATACTTGCACCGGAGGGTGCATATCTTTGCTAGTATATATAGTAGTATAAATACACATTTTACGATAATATATATATATATATATTATATATATAATTATCTATATAGTATGTAATAGCTATATGCTGTAGGAGGCATAAGAAGCATCGGCAGCATGGTGAGTATCCGATAAAACGGGAGTTCAGAGCTTTCAAAAAGAGGAGAATCTCGACACTAGACGTAATCCGCTAAGCCATGTGGAACAATTCACATACCTAGGAGTAATATGATCCACAATACGAATGTTGATTACACGAATAGGAAATGCGTGGATGGCCCACGAAACAATTATTGTCATATGGGAAATCTGTATCTACAAGAAATTGAAGACAAGGCCTCAGCCGCAAAGGCAACATGCTCTCCAGCTGTCATGTCATATCTGTATCTGCTGGTAGCTGCAACACCTGGACCCTAACGAGGCGCCTCGAGAATAAGGACAGATGGGAGCTGCAATCACGAAGCTGCGAGGAGTACTTGAACAGTCGGTGGAGGACAGCACCCAAAGGGCAGCAGGCTGTATGGTCACTGCTCGCTATCGACGAGACCATCCGAGTGAGAGGATAGCAGTGGCGGGCAGCTTATGGAGAACAAGAACGAACTCATAAGGAATGTTCTTCCTGGAAGCCAATACACGGACGATGTCAGTAGTGGGCCGCCGACAAGCCTACGAATTGAGCCTAGCTATGTAAGGATGCCTGGCTGCTAGTGAAGAGGGGAAGAACTCTGGGGCTATAACATAGGGAGGTTGGCGAGAGATTGTCATGGATATACCGTGCGCCTTCGCGACATATGATGATATATGTAAGGTATAGTAGGCTAATATATAATATATATATAGTATTGTGGTGGTGTGTGGTGTGTGTGTGTGTGTGTGTTCTCTGCGGGCGTGTGTATGTGTGTGTGGTGTGTGTGTGTATGGTGTGTTTGTGTTGTGTGTATTTTGACAGCAAGATTAGTTATGTAGCAAAGGTATTTGAAAACGCACTGGATTTTCTTTTGTTAATGCTATATACTTAGTTTTTAGTCGTCCCTAGTATTTTCTGTGATTTATAGTATTACGGCACAAACAGACACTATCATATATATATATATATAGAGTATATTATATATTATGATATTATGCGACATTCATCGTGAAAAGGGAAATCTAACGATCGAGAATTGATGATAACAATCATAAGTTAAAAAATAGTAAGGTTCGCAGTACTGCCATATTCAGGTGCGGCCTTCAGTATTTTTAATGCTTCATAATAACGCCCAACTCTAACATATAAAAAATCTGATTATTATATAACTAAAATAATATATCACTTTATCATAAAAAAATTATTGCATTTCACTTAGCGCTAATACCCTTGGGAAAGGTATGAATCTAATCTTCCTCCAGCTATGGATAAATTAGTAGGGCAGACCGGGTCTTTAACCTTGGTTAGGCAACCGCTATAGAGAAGGAAAACTCTGAATTCAAACCTTTGAACTCCGCTTAAGAAATTGACCTCGTGTCACATCCTGCTTTCGTGTGGAGGAGTTGGTAAATATATTATAATAAAAATTTGTAAATTACGAACATAGACGTTATTTTTTAAAAATTAAAAACAAAATTCATAATTCTTATAAAATTGTTTGATTTAAAATAAAAGTCTTTTAGCAACGGTGTATCCCTGTTCGAAAAAGAATGTATTTTTTCGAACACGGTAATATTTTGAAAATGATCGCTATTAACGATAATCGAACACTTAAGATTGCTTTTGTTTCATTTTTTTTTGTTTTTTTTTTTCATTTTGAAATTATTTTTCCCGATGAAAAATCTAACATCTGCTCTTAATCACCCCATGAAGATGGTTTTAAAAAAGAAAGAAAGAAAGAAAAAATAAACTAAGTTGGCATAATAATATACATAAAAATAGATCCTCAGAATATTTTGTTTTTTCACATTTCTATGATTACATACCATCGGAATTTATTTCCATTTTTATCTAATACATATAATTTTTACATAACATGTAATTTTCGTAAGGTTTTCTCTATGTAGGTTGAATTCATCATTCAAAGTTTAGGTGTGCAGATGCGGAGGGCCTCTAAGTTAGAAGCCTATTATAATGACTCTTTTGGTGTGGATGTTATAAAAAGAGGATAAATCCTCATATCCACATTTTACAAAATACTTCAGACATGGACAGTGTGCCTCCATGTGATTTCCGACCCAGCCAAGTGGTTTCCTGTCATTGAAAAGCACGTGTCCTTTTTGTCAATAGTCGTCGTATTTTCAAAAACAGAAATGACTCTGACTCCAACCCAGAATCTCGAGCTATTATAGGCGATTACATTTACTTGATTGCCACGGTTCTTCCGTTAGACGCTAGGTGGCATTTGAAGCAGCTTCATAAAAGTTGAGGGGCCAAAGGCCACTTTTTTTCCTCTTCTATCCTCGATAGAAGAACACACATCAATTGTCTCTCCTATCTACATAGGGGAGGATTTTTAACCCCTAACCTAGTGTCGCATGGCATGTGGAAACATGTTTTACATGTAAGTTTATACTTTACTCTATTACCAGCAAGGGTTATAATAAGTGTTATACTTTACTCTATTACCAGCAGTGTTATAATAAGTGTTATTTACTTTGCTCTTATTACCAGCCAGTGTTATAATAAGTGTTATACGTTGCTCTATTACCAGCAGTTTATAATTAAGGGTTATAATTAATAGTTATACTTTACTCTATACCAGCAGTGTTATAATAAGTGTTAATTTTGCTCTATTGCCAGCCAGCATTATTATAATAAGTGTTACAATAAGTATTATACTTTTAACGCTATTACCAGCAGTGTTATAATAAAGTTATACGTTGCTCTATACCAGCAGTGTTATAATAAGTGTTATTGCGCTTGCTCTATTTCCAGCAGTATTATAATAAGTGTTATACGTTGCTCTATTATCCCAGCAGTATTATAATAAGTGTTATACAAGTGTTATACTTTACTCTATTACCAGCAGCTTCTTAAAAACTAGAGGAGCCAAAATCAAAGCTCACTTTTTAACCTTTTATCCTTGTGAGAACAACATGCACCAGTTACATCTCCCGTCCACAAGAGAGGAGGGTTTTTGAGCCCCCAACCTAGTGCCACATTACACATGGAAACATGGTTTACATGTAAATGATATACTTTATATTATTACCAGCAGCCTCAATATTTTACCAATAAAATACTCTTATCCTATTAGAACATTTCTTCTATTGTGGTGATTAAAATAAAACGATTAAAATAAAACGAAAACAAAATGAGAACAGGAACATTTATATCACTTTATTATTACATAATTAGGGGAACAAAGTTCCCCAGGCTATTTAAATGTCACAAGTGTCCAACATTACACATAGTGTTAATAGACAAAGTGGTAACCACTGACTGTAAGTAGAGGCTGTGGCGTCTGGAATGCACCATAGGTGTATGCTGGTGAGAGATGACAACACGTCCAGGCTTGTTCAGTGGTATCGGAAGAAGAGGGTTCTCTCCGTGGGTTCCTGTGTCACGTGACCAAAATAGGGTCTCCTGACACAGGAGATTCACCAAAACCCTCAGACACGGGAGACTGCCCTTACATAGTTAACAGTAGCTAGTGGTCAAAACTGTTACACTATACACATATGTTTGAGCTTTTCTTTGTATCCTGTTTTGTATTCTACTTCTATTAAGTTTTGCTCATGCAATAAGTCTACTTGTTATTACTTTCGTTGTGAGTTGTTCTGTAGAAGAACGATAATTGGTTATGTATCGTTTTCCTTGTATGGAGTAAATATATATAAGAAAAATTTACGACGAAAGTGTTACGTACCCCTTTTTCTCGTCGGTACATAACCAGAGTTCTTTCTTCGGCAATTTGTGATCTCTAGTCTTCCTTCTATTCGCCATGTTGGATTCTACCTTGTCTAATCTTCTCTCCGGCCATTTGTGATCTTCTAAGTTCTTGCTTTTAGTTGTGGGCGTTATTTTTCGTATTCGCCTGGGGAGTTGTCTGCCCGTTTAGTTTCGCTGGTTCCCGCTAGGGGCCTTTGATATTTAAGCGGCTGGTTTGAACGTCTCTTCCTCTTTTTTCCTGTTGTTCGTTATACGAGACACCACTATGGGTTAGACTCTGGTTTACCCCCTTCTTGTTGGGGCTATTCCCCACCCTTACATTACTGTAAGTGATTCATACAGCATGGACTATTCCTAGTCTCATGTCTGTTGCTTTTATGTTTTTCCATTCATGAATGTGTCATTATCTCTACTCTTGTATATGTATTTATACTACTTATGTATGTATGTTCATGTACACCTTGTATTATGTACCCTGTTTATCCATGTGCTGTATACCTATTAAAATGTTTTGTCTATCAACCTTTGTCGGAGTTATCTCAAGTATTATCACTTTTAATTCTTACATAGTCTTCTATTGTGTCTTCGTTTTCTAACTAGGCATGCTTAATTAATCAACAATGCTCGTTGCTTTTCAAAACTTTTATTTGCATTTTCTAACCAACCCATCGCGAAGGAGTTGAGTTGAGTCCAGCCACCGCAGAATACGTCTATCCTGGGTTACGTCTCGGCTGTAACTCACTAAGTCAAAATCACGTCACGTGCGAGATTTCAACTATCCAGTAGTTTTCCACTTCGTGATATGTGAAAATTGGACCCGTAGAATTCCTACAGAGTGTTGCCAATAATCTATACTACCCATAGATTATGCAACAAAGGTAATATCAAGTATATTTTATAGCCTGAGCAAAACTTACTAGAATCAATACAAAAACAGAATAGAAGAGTGGAAAGAAGAGCTTATAGATATGTGTATATAATAAATGTCCTAATATGTTAAGAGTCTCTTATAGATAAATCTTGAGTGTTGCTGGCATAGAGTAAAATATGACACATGTAAATCAGGTTCTCGCGGGCCATGCGGTACGATGTTGATGGCTCAACATCCTGCTCGTGCGGAGGGGTTGGTATATATAAAAAATTTAATATAACCAAACTTGTTGGTAAATCCTCGCGGTGAGAAAAAAAAAACCAGCAAATAGTTTGATTGTAAAATATACTACCAAACATCAACCGGGAAGAAAAAAATTTTTTGTAAAAAGGAAAGACCAAGATAATCGTACCAACAAAAATAATCTACTAGTACAATATTTTGGCCAAAGAAAAAAAACAATTTATATGCATATATATATATAAGATATATATATTCATACAAACCGCCAGGAGACTAAAGCTAATAAGTAAAAAGTGCTCAATACCTAAGTAGAGCAAATAATAAAGATAAATCTAATGAGTCAGACGAACCTAGAGTCAGATCTTAGCTCTGAAGAGCATTAAGCGAAACTTTTAGTAGGTTCGTCTGACTCATTAGATTTATCTTTATATATATATATATATATATATATATCCCTTTTCTCGGGTGTATATAATCGGGAAGAGAGAGACAGACAGACAGACAGAGTTGATAGTAAATGAGATGATAGATGATGGCTCTTACTTGTTAACTTCTGCTTACTGCTTCTAACTCGGTCGCCATCTTCTTCAGACTGACTTCTCTTCAGGGCTTTCTTAAGGGTTGTTTTTTTATACGTGTTGGGCTAGTCATTTCTTGTTTGAATTAATCAATTAACAAGACTTGGTTGTTTTCTGATTAAGCTTCATTTCACAACCCAGCCCATGTTGATTCTACCGCTGTGGGAGAGCGACCCCGAGGGCTGACAACAATATCCACGCTCACCAGGGGTTTGTTCACATCTGAGCCTATAACTATCTCACGCCTAATCGCGTCTACTGGAAGGTTAAGTCAGGTCATCACCATGCCAATCATAACCCTAACGGCTATGGAAATTTCCCCACCTCCGATTTTAAATCTAATGGACCCCGATTCAAATATTCTAACTACAGATGCGTGCATAATTTATAAGCTGCTTATAAATTATGTAAAATATATTTATTCTACAATCTATTCGTCTGTACTTTTCCCCCATATTACTCAAACCGTTAGAACCTCATCACCAATTGGCTGTGACTTGGGCCCCTGGGCATAAAGTGTTATTGATCTCTTAAACCATAATACTCTACCATCAATTCCATTCAGATATGTACAATTAACCTTGAAAAATAGGGAGAAATCTATGGGATGTTTATTTACAGTGCTACAGAATACCCTTGATAAAAACAGCGGGAACTTATAATGTTAAAATATTTTAGCTATAAGAAATAATTCATTTGAAAACGCTTAAAAACGAGTATTTTGCTATTTGGGCCTCCTGGAGATTTGAGCCCTCGTGTTCTGTCCGATTACTTAACCGCTCAGCCCTCCCCTCTGCTCACTGGCATTTACTCCTTTTTTTTTAATATCTCAGCCAGAATGCTTCTATTTATCTCTGACGATTGTTGGCCTTCACAAACAAACTAGCACACTTACCTCTTTCATCTTCTAAACGACCATATCCGGATTTTGCTAAGTAGCAGTTTGCATGAACATTGTTATAAAAAAGCTAACAAAGACAGACTTCCTTTTATTTTTAACATAAATAACATCAATTTTTACACTGGCGTACATGAACGAGTGTTCTTCCTTTTATTGGAAAAATAGGTTTTAATTATCTGTCCTTGGCACCAATATCGTAGATTGGCGCCTAAATTAAATCCTTGTCTAGTGTCACTTGTAGTGTTGAGAATTTCAACAGCAAACTGTATTATCCTGTCTCTCCAAGAACTAAATAGAACTCAGCAGATAAGTCTGGCCGCAACGCCATTAAGTTTGCAAGTTGTATTTTTTGAATATATGTTTTTTATCTTCATTTGTTTGGTGCGTCTTCTTCTTCTGAATTTAATTGCCTACCTGTTAATCTGGGAAAATATATGGTGCCCAGCAAAAAAGACCATACTTTTGGCTGGGCTTAGATTTTTGTTTGTTTTGTTTTGTTTTGTTTTGTATCAACCTCGGTGGGTCATTTAATGCCGATAAAGTTTTGAAATAAGTCAATTCTTAATGGATAATACAATTGTTTATCAACTCATGTTTTTCTATTTAACCCATAGATGGGACCCTAACAGGTACTACCACTCCGGATCAGAGTGGATTAGGGAACAATGGTGATGAAGGGGTGCTCCACATTCCTCAAACCTCCAAAACTGGAACCTCACCATCAGATAGAGTTTAACGTCATTCCCAGGACATGTAGACCCACAGCCACCGCCTTCTAGCACCCATATGATCACATCTGTAGATCACATCCCTACTTCTCCACATAGGTGAGTCAAAAAGTAATGCCATTTTATTTAGGACAGATATAATTACCAACACAGGAACATGTATCATACATCAAAATGAAACTGGTCCTCTGTGGATCACATCCCTACTCCTCCACATAGTCACCGTTTCTCTTAGTAGCAATGTTCCACCTTCGAATGAGAGCATGTATCCCGGCCCCGTAAAATTCTGTTGACTGTTCTTTGAGCCACTTCTTCCCTACAGATTTCACTTCCACGTCACTGGAATATTGTTTGCCTCTCAAACCCTCTTTCATGGGGTTCTATGATACATGTTCCTGTGTTGGTAATTATACTTGTCCTTAACAAAATAGCATTACATTTTTACTCAGCCTCATGCTTAGACTATAATAGGGTAGAGGGGCTCTTTAGCCTTGGTAAAGCGTTGAGTTTTAGCCTGCTAAACAACTTTAATTCTAATGAAAAATCCTAAATAAAGCTCCCCTCGGTTCTGCTTTGCATGTTAACCCTAGTGTTATTTTAGTTTGGAGACGTTTTTTAAAACTCATTTTTAAATACATTTTTAAACTCTTTCTCTGAATTTTTGAGATGAGGCTTGATGGTTAGTATTATCTGCATTATTCAATTATCTCACATTGGCTCACGATTACGACAAGAAGGTTCCCGAGTTAAAAAAAAAAAAAGGTCCCGAGTTCGAAAAGAAGGTTCCCGGCTCCGAGATGGTTCCCGAGTCCGACAAGAAATACATGAAGAAGGCCGGAGGGCACATCGGCCGAAACGTTGTATAGATAACAATGAAGATGAGGACAATAGTCCGAATAATGCAGATAATCCTAATTTTAAAACTCATTTTAAAAATCTATTTAACCCATAGATGGGACCCTAACAGGTTCTAACAAACGAAGTCTAACTAGAGTATCCTGCTAAACAACCTTTTATTTTAATGACAAACCCTCAATGAAGTTCCTCTCGATTCCCATCGGCAAATACTCTACCCTCACCCACCGGTTTTTAATCGAACCGAAAGAATTTCAATTGATATCGCAACAGACGGCCCATAAAATTCACCAAAAGATTATCTAGGGTTATTAAAATGGATAAGTTTATATTTAAACAATCTGTATTTTTAATCAGAACCTCCTAAATAAGACCACCCCCACTCTCGTTTTTGTCGCCGTTCTCACAGACACAAATGCAATCAAAATGTGTTTCCTAGAAGAACGTATTTACCAAATGAGCCAATGTAGGTTTATGAGGGGTGGGGGATGGGAGGGGGGCGAGATTACGCAACACTTTCTTCTAAAACTGAAATTAATAGTTTTTTCATCCACGTCTGAATGGTGCGTTAGTCAAGATTTGTTTGAATAATAAGCAACAGCTTGGCTGACTCACTGTGATCAGCTACCAGTCAAAAAGAATTATCATAATAAAAAACCAAAAAAACAAAAACACAAAAAAACAAACAAAAAAAAAACACAAAAAAACAAACAAACAAAAAACAAACAAATAATGTTGTTAAGATCAGACAAAATATTCATTTACTCAAAAAGGTTCTTTTTAGAAGACTATAACACAAATCCGTACATTCTTTTTCGTCTGCTTTTTTAACACCGCTGTTGGACGATAAGAAAAGCTCTGTGCGGACACTAGGTGTTATCTAGAGGACTTGCCAAAAGCGATGGCTGATAAGAACGGAGAGAGGGGTATAAAGAGGGGTGAGAGATGAGAGGAGAGAGAATGAGGAGAGAGAATGAGGAGAGAGAGAGAGAGAGAGGGGAAAGATAAGGGAACGATGAAGAAGTAGAGAGAGGGGGCGAGAACAGAGAATAAGTGAGAGAGAGAGAGAGAAAGAGGAGAGAGGGGAAAAGAGAGGAAGGGTGAGAGGGGAGGAGAGAGAATGAGGAGAGAGAGGGGAAAGATAAGGAAGGATAGAGAGGCAGAGAGAGAGGGACGAGGAGAGAGAATGAGAGAGAGAGGGGGGAAGAGAGGGGGAAGAGAG
Source organism: Doryteuthis pealeii (assembly GCA_023376005.1). Lineage (NCBI taxonomy): Eukaryota > Metazoa > Mollusca > Cephalopoda > Myopsida > Loliginidae > Doryteuthis > Doryteuthis pealeii. The sequence continues at coordinate 75,606,340 of CM042155.1, forward strand.
AGAGAGAGAGGGGGAGAGAGAATGAGGAGAGAGAGGGAAGTGAGAGAAATAAAGAGGAGAGAGAAGGAAGAGAGACAGAAAGAAAGAGGAGAGAGATTGGGGGAAGAGAGAGAAAGAGGAGAGAGAGGGAAGAGAGAGAGGAAGAAGAGATAGAGGGAAGAGAGAGGGGTGAGAGAATGAGGAGAGAGAGGGAAGAGAGAGAAAGAAAGAGGAGAGAGAGAGAGAGAGAGAGAGAGAGAGAGGAGAGAGAGAGAGAGAGAGGAGAGCAACGTTTTGCTTCTAGGACCATGCTGTAAGGTAAAGAGAATGAGGTCTTTGTACATTTTTCTTTTATACTAGGCTCTGTTGCTATGGCAATATTATAGTGTCTATATCTATTGGTTATTGGTAAAAGGTCCTTTGGTAGAACAGGGTAGGTAATCCCACAACATAAAGGCATAAAACAGAAGCACTTAACAATAGTTTGACTGGTCGTTAATCATTACTCAAATATATAAAAAAAAAAATTGTGAACGACCAAACCCTCTTTCATGGGTATTTTCGAGATTTTATGGCTGTATCAATAACTCATATATATATTTACCAACCCCTCCGCACGAGCAGGATGTGACACAAGGTCAATTTCTTAAGCGGAGTTTAACAGGTTTAAATTCGCAGTTTTCCTTCTCCTAGACCGATTGCCTAACCAAGGTTAAAGAGACTAGTCTGCCCTACTATTTACCCATAGCTGGAGAGAGAGTAAAATTCATACCTTTCCCAAGGGTATTAGCGCTAAATGAAAGGCAATTACCACGTCCAAGATTTGAACTCGGGCCGACGAGTCCATTTCCTATGACTTTAACCATTACACCACGCTCTTCCTCAATAACTCATATAAGTGCTCCAAATACCTTATATATATATATATATATATAATGTATATATATATATATGTGTATATATGTATATATATATATATATGTATATGTATATATGTATATATATGTATATATATATATATATATATATATATATATATATGTATATATATATGTATATATGTGTATATGTATATTGTATATATGTATATATATATATATATATATATATATATTCGCCGAAATAAATTTATTATGGGATTACTGTATTGAGTTCTTCCTTCCGTTATTGATATATATATATATATATATATATATATATATGCTAAAGGGTGAAAGAGGATTTGAATTTGGCACTTTTGGTTTCATAAAGCTGTTCGTTACGTCTCCTAGCGCCCACTGATAGACACGGAAGGTAATTACCTCTCGTGTCCCCTAACATCAAAATGAGGAACCATGTCAAGTAGGGATGGAATCTCTACAAATTATTCTTATTTCTATCAATTCATTTTATTTTAAGATATAATGTTATTGATATAAATCCTGTATTTTTTGTTGTTGTGCTATTGATAAAACGTAGTCGTCGGGGTGGCCTAAAGTTGGTATCAGTCAGAAAGTGATGGAGTCTATCCACTTTTCACTTGCGTTAGACCAAGGAGATTGTTTTTTGCGTCTGAGGTGGAGCGCCACACCTACCATCAGCTCCTTACTTTACCGCACAGATCTCTGTGTTACTCATACGCTTAGTTGGCGAGGGCCGGTATTAGAGTTGGCGGACACTCTACCGACCGAGCTAAACTGACCGAATTGCATTTAAAATTAATAGAAATCTGACAAAGGTCCTTTTTTTACTGTGATAAAATAACTAGTCAAGTTGATTACTGTTGTAAAGTAGCTAACACCCCTCCTGCACTCTACCAAATGGACTGGTTCATAGACATAGAATAGCCTACGATTAAAGTAGATTAACAAACTGAATAATATTCAGACTGAGTTTGCTGCGTTGGCTATACCGAACTGACCCTCTTCTATTTAATGTAAGTTTTGTCTTATTAATTGTTTGTACTTATTTGTTCTGTGTTTGTATGTATCTGTTTGGCACCGGATGCTGGTGCTTAATTAATGTATTAAGCACGCCATTCTTCTGTGTATCTTTCCACCTCACAATACAACAATATTATAGGTTGTAGGGTATAATTGTGGACGTATACTCATCTTGTATTTACCCATAGCTCGAAGGAGAGTAGTTAGATGTGTACCTTTCCCAAGGGTATTAGCATTATGTGAAATGCAAACAGCCTTGTCGAAGATTTGACTTGGGTTGACGAGTCCATTTCTTACAACACTAACCGTTACACCATGTGCTTCCATACTTATATATATATATTGTATATTTGTTGAAGAGTAGCTAACACCCCTTCAGCACTCTACCAGATGGAATGACTCAGAGCCATAAAATTAAGCCTACGATTAAAGTGGATTAATATTCAGACTGACTTTGCTGCGTTGGCTATACTGAACAGACCCTCCTATATTTAATGTAAATTTTGTCTTGTTAATTGTTTGTACTTATTTGTTCTGTGTTTGTATGTATCTGTTTGGCACCGGATGCTGGTGCTTGATAAATGTATTAAGCACACCATTCTTCTGTGTATCTTTCCTCCTCGCGATACAACAAATACATTAAATAATATGCTGAATCTTCGTTTTTTTTGGGGGGGTGGGGTGGTGACTGCATGGAGATTTACAGTCAGTTAAGATGAAGGAACCATTCTGTTACGAGAAAATGGTTACAACATTATGTTATGGCTCCTATGTGGATACTCTACTGAGCTAAACCGTTTGGTCGATTCATTTTATTTTAAGACTAGAAGCGGCCACCAGGCGTCGCCTAGGTAGAGGGGGGCAAAAAGAAGGTCTCGCAGATCAATTATAATTGAATTGCGAGTTGGATCCTCACAGGATGCCCCATTAAAATCCTTATGTAAAAAGACGTTGCGTTGATCCAGCCACTCTGAAAGAAAAATTAATGTCTCCTATTTAAATTATTAAATGAAAAAAAAAATCATGCTGTTATCATTTAAATTTTATTTTTTAATTATCTTCACGAATATAAATCAAATCTTCCAGATTTTTGCTCAAAAACCAAGTACTGGTGATATTTAATGTGTATATATATATATATTTACTTTGTCGTTAATTGTTTTATTTTCGAACTTTCCTCCGGACATACAGATACACACAACTGCCCTTTATATATTTATAGATAGAAACAGCACTGCTCACGTGACTTTCGGAAACATTTTTTCACGCTCAGAATTGCAGAGACATGGAATAAACTGCCCGCGTCTGTTGTAGGCTGCCAAAGCACTGAGTCTTTAAAAGCCTCCATGCTTCCTGTAGTCCGCCGACACTATACCTGATGCCACTCTCCACATACATATGCACACACGCGCACACATACATGCATATTACTATTGTAAACTGTTCATGTTCCTGACACTAATACATTATTCTGTGTACTTGACATGAGACTTTGATGAGTTGTGGTGCACCTGAGCACTGTACACATACATGCATATTACTACTGTAAACTGTTCATGTTCCTGACACTAATACATTATTCTATGTACTTGACATGAGACTTTGCGGAGTTGTGGTGCACCTGAGCACTGTACACAATAAATTTCATTATATATATTATAAACTGTTGTAAATCTGATGGTTAAGAAAACGGCAATTATTTCTCCACAAACCTAAAACAATTCTAGTCTTTCTCACTTCGAAGTTTCTATGGCAGATCCTAATTATTCTTCCTAGTTAGAGAACGTGTCTATAAAACAATACAAGCTGTTGTGTTTGTTGAGTAACTGTGACGTATGATAAAACAGCTGGTATTTTCAGACTTGAATTGGGTTACCTTTAAATAATAAACAGTTCACTGGACAGAAAGATTTTTTCTTTGTTTTGTGCTTTTCTGGTTCGGCATTTGGGGGTAACCTAGTGGTTAAGAGAGCGAAGAACGGAATCGGCCCGATGGGTCTAAACAATCCTCAGCTTTGCACTAATATTCTAAGTAAAAAAAAAAAAAGTATGGATCGATTTTTTTCGTTACATTATTTCTTAATGATATATAACACATTGCAGGATATTAAACACATTAATAATGATTGTTTATTAATAACCATTGAGAAATTAACGTAACTAAGGGAATTGTGACTTTGGAGTTGACGTAGTTTCGGTTACAGACAGTCATAGGCACAATCTCCATTATAATAAGATTATAAACTGTTGTAAATCTGATGGTTAAGAAAACGACAATTATTTCTCCACAAACCTAAAACAATTCGGCATTTGGGGGTAACCTAGTGGTTAAGAGAGCGAAGAACGGAATCGGCCCGATGGGTCTAAACAATCCTCAGCTTTACACTAATATTCTAAGTAAAAAAAAAAAAAAGTATGGTCGATTTTTTTCGTTACATGTGTTACTAGTTCTGTTACTCGAGTGAGTCAAAAGTTTTGCAATATTTTGGTAACGTATTCATTTCCTAGAACGGCAACTATTATTGAGAATTCTGGGGTATGGGGCTTATCGTCCTTTGTCTGCGAGCCTCTGTTTCAAACCAACCAATCATGAGCCAGCATACTTTAGCAGCAAAGCCGAATAAGCAAACTCATGCCACCTCTTCTGATCCAGCTAGCACTGGAGACAGACCTAAAAAAGGGTCACTCCTATTCTTCAACAGACAACTACGTGTTGCATACCCTCTTTACCGGCCCTAAATATCTATATGTTATATACTTCTCTTACTTCTTACTCTGTCATCTATTCTTCTGGCCGGCTTTGCTTCTTCTATCGTCTATCTTCTATCTTGGTCTGCTATATCTTCTAAGGTCTCGTCTGGTCTTCTATTGAGGATTCCGGGTCTGGTCTCTGTCGGGGATCACTCCTTATCAGAAGCCTTGTGTCATTGTTAGCTTTTAGTAATAACCACAAGACTTCGATTTACGATGATGTTACTTTATTCGTAGATTCCCCAGACCAGACAATCACGCAGTGAGACTCACATCTTGCTAGCTTCGCTTCTAAGTTCTAACTCTAACTGACTTGCTTACCCCTTAAACCGGAAGGGGCTTCTATCGCCTTCCTGTTCTCACGATCATCCCCAGAACGCAAGGTCAGAGTGAGGTCAAACGCTGTCACTCACTCTCAAGGCCATCAGCTGCACTAATATGACTTCTACACTATTGTCATAATCATTAGGTATCTTAATGATTATGTAACACTACGGAGTCGGACGCAAAACAGAAGTCCATCATATCCGCACGGAACAGAGGGCCGTAGCAAGGTCTCCGTTAATACCCCCTATCTCAGGATACACCAGATAAGTTTATTACAAATTATTATTTGTGTAAACGAACTAAAGTTGCAACTTTATTGTTATTCTGTAATACAGTCTTTTATTCTATTTCTAGTTGTTTGGTTATTTCTTTAACTCTCAACCTGTCTGCCACACTCGTGATTAACTCCATTACACACCTTGGAGTACTGCCGCTTGTGTGTATTTTCTTTAAACTATTACACCAGGTGCTTTGTATTTTTATAGGTAATACATATATTCAGCATGAAGTAGTGGACAAGAAAAGATATTTCGCCGTCATGGCCTCGGCTTCGTACGTCGACTGCAACGTATTGTAGCGGGTGGCGTATTTTTCTAGTTGCACAGGCGAGTGTTCTGCTGTGTTTTAAGGTAGTACTGGTCATCATTACTCCTTGTCCGTGTTTGGGAAAGTTTTTCTCTGCTCTTGCCTCAGATCCGGGGGTGGACTATTAAGAGAGTTCGATATACGGATAAAGACTCTATTGCGCTGCACGTAATCTCATGGGAAGAGACACTATGGCCAGTGTGTGACGAGATTGAACCGTTAGATGTGACGGGATTTAACCACTAGGTATGACGAGATTGGGCCGTTAGAGTAGGTTGACTTGTTTCTTCTCGGCTTTTGCCATGCACGTATCACATGGGAAGAGAGGGTATGGCCTTGTGTGTGGCGGGATTGAACTGCTATGTGACTTGCTGCATCTGCTTGCGTGTAGGTGGCTTTTCCTAGGTCCGGAGTGAACTGTTAGGTTGAGCTCGATATATAATAGACGTAACCTCTTGCGTGTGGAAGGGGTGTATTTTGCTAAGAAACCGCGAAGTTTGAGAATGGCTGTGTTTGCTTGGAGCATGGCTTCATAATCCACAGTTTTGTGCGTACCCTGGCCTTGCTTTGAGGTTCTAGCAACCCAAGCGCATCATTTCTTCAATTATCTGCTTACTGTAATGTGATCAACTGCGCCTTAATCTTTCGCGCAACAAATGTTTTTTGGTTGCTTCCGTAGCCTTATGGCCCAGTTCGCACTTGTAAAGTATATTTGGCTTGGTTTGGTTTGTTTTACGGCATATCAACCTCGGTGGGTCATTTAATGCCTTGTAAAGTCTAAGTTCCCGAATTAGACTACATACACACTTCCCTAATGTTTAGGCTGGAAATAACCCTAAACGGGTTGACAGTCGTTAAAATCAATAAACCAGTCTATGTGCTCATGTTAGGGATATCATTTTATTGGTTGGCTGGTTGGTTGGTTGGTTGGATGAATTTTATAGCATGTCAAACTTGACTTATTTTATGCTAAAGACGTTTTTGTTTTATTTATTCTTGTTGTGTATTCAAATTTTTCTTAAACTCATTTTAAATACATTTAAAAAAAAACACTACTTTTTACTGAGATTCATAATTGATGTTAAAGCATTTATATGGAACGTTTTTTTCTCACTGGATAAATTGGAATTATTTTATTGGATGCTTCAGGAACAGTTTTTGTCAGCTGGTCGAAATGGTACTGGATTCATAGAGATATGTGAATTGAATTCCTTACTTCAAAAATTTGGTGAGTTTTATCAATAAGACGAGCTTAAAAGCCATCTTATCGGGCGGCAATTAAGCAAGTTCCTGAAATTTTGGATTCCCAAGTTCCAGGGAGCAATGGTGATGAAGGGGTACTCCACATTCCCAGAGCTCCAGAATTGGAACCTCACCATCAGATATTTTAACCTCATACCAAGGATAAGAATTAATGGTAATGAAGGGATACTCCACACTCCCGAGAACTGGAAACGCATCAATTAGGTTACCTTTTTAATAATCAGTGATCCCTTAGACAAGTTGTTCCTAAATTTATCAGTGTTCATTGAGGAGTAAGGTTATAACTTTCAAATCTGGGACCCGAAGGAATATGCAGAGTCGACAGAGTTGTTAATGAGAATAAAGATGACAAAGACAGATACAAAATCAGGACCGAGTGAACGGGTTACAGGCAAATTTTGAGCTCTGGGTAATGTGGAGAACCCCTTCATAGCAATTACTCCCAGGTCCACCCTAACTTAGAATGCTAGACCTGCTGAAACGGATTCCTGATGTAGGTAGAACGAAGTGGTAAGAATATTGGTAGTAGTAGTAATTGTGTTGAGGCTGTGGAATCGTTCGTTCGAACACCTGTTTCTTGGTCGTTGTTCTATCTGGCAGCGAGACAGGATTCGTGTGTTTGTTTGTGGTCGTCGGATGTGTCCGGTTTGAAAGTGAGATGCAGTCTGTCTGTCTGTCTGTCTGTCTGTTGATTTCTTCTCTGTATTTATGATATCTAGTCGGATCAAAAAGTAATTAACTTTTTGGCGCAAACGCACGTACGTAGTAGTAAGCAATGCTAACCTAGCCAATCGATTCTGATTTTTGTGTAAACATTGGTTTTAATCACTTTTCCTTAAATTTTTGGAAAAGGATTGTGTTCGTGTGTTCGTTTTAATCTCTTTTCCTTAAGTTTGGGAAAAGGATTGTGTTGTGTATTTGTTTTAATTTCTTTTTCTTAATTTTGGGAAAAGAAATGTGTACGTGTATTTATTTAAAAATATAGAATTGTATTCTATAGGTCCCATTAAATAAACAAAAAAATGAGTTTACAGAAATGCTTAAAAAACAATTGAGTTTGAAAAAAAAATGTTGAATACCCAACAAGAATGAATAAAACAAAACGTCTTCGGCATAAAATAACCCAACAAGGGTTGACATACCGTTAAATCTAACCAACCAATCATCATGTAATGCTACAGAGGTATGATCAAAAGGTATAGTGTTTAAATCTTTTTTTTTTTCATTTAACATTTAAATGAAATCTAAATGAAAACATATTATTTCTGTTTCATATGACAGACAGACAGACAGACATATGCCTCGCTTATGACATGACATTATTAATTGTAAGAAGTATTTTCAAATTAATTCTCAATTTTAGATTAATACAAGTAAAACACTCCCAACAGAATAAAAGAACAAGGGAAATAACTCTTGTTTTGTTCTAAGAGTTACTTCCCTTGTTTGCCGTCTTTAATAAAATAGGAGTCAATGTCAAGTTAAGAAGATGACATTGTTGGTTAGTTGAATCTACGATATGTCAACGCTTGGATTATTCTAAGTCAGTTTAACGATTATGGTCTCTAATTATTATACAGTAGAAAAAATGTAACATCACAATTATTTTAAACAAGTAAGTACTTCATACTTAGTTGCAATATTAATATTTTAAGAGCCATTACCATTGACACAGGGGTCGGGTTAGCTCAGTCGGTAGAGCGTTCGGCTAGAAACCACAAGGTTCCTAGTTCGATACCTGTCCTCGCCAACTCACCGTATGAGTAGCACAGGGATCTGTGCGGTAAAGTAAGGAGCTGATGGTAGGTGTGGCGCTCCACCCCAGACGCTAAAATAATCTCCTTGGTCTAGCGAAAGTGAAAAGGGGATAGACTCCCTCGCTGATTGGCTGATACCGACTTTAGGCCGCCCCGACGACTTTACTTTACTAACTTACCATTGACATTTCAGTCTCGGAAGACTATAAAATAGTTATTGTGTCTCTGAAGTTACAACGCCTCCTGTGACAGTAATGTCGCATGTGAAGGCTGACCCTGAAGATGTTGATGTGCCGGTGCTTTGTTGTCGCTGCTTTCTTCTAGACCTCTTAGCTTAGCTTTTCTCTCTCTCTCTCTCTCTCTCTCTCTCTCTCTCTCTCTCTCTCTCTCTCTCTCTTAAATGAATAATATTAGGTTGATACACAATTATTGCCCTTTTTAACCATTAACTTTAAAACAGTATATTTTGGCTCAGAATAAAAGTTATTAATTGAAGAAAGAACCATTAGAATCTATTTGGTGATCTGAAACTATTGTCATTGACATTTCAGTCTCGGAAGACTATGATAAAGTTTTTTTTATGTGCCCCTGAAGTTACAGCACCTCTTGTGACTGTGAAGTCCAATGTTCGAAATAAATTCTCGTCTACAGATGTCGCATGTGAAGGCTGTCCCTGAAGATGTTGATGTGCCGGTGTTTTGTTGCCGCTGCTTTCTTCTGGACCTCTTAGCCTCATGGTGTTGCGCCAGGGTTTGAAAAAAAAAAGAAGAATTCTCAACAAGAATGTATTAATAAAATTCGCAATAATTTTAAATATTATCTGAAATAGATCTATGTAACCAAAACATTGGACTCTAACAGTTACTACAACTTTGTTTCAGGGTGGACCTGGGAGTAATGGGAACAAATAGATACCTCTCCCCGAGCTTCAGAACTAAAGCCTCACCACCGTATGAAATTTACTCGCTTGAATATTGAAATAGCTTGTTTTATTAAAAAAAAGTAGTAGACAATGATTTGTTATTATTTAGATTTATCGGACTGTTGTCCTCATCTTTAGTTATATGCACGTTTCAGCCGATATGCCCTCTGGTCTATAAAATAAGAAATGACACGAATTTGTGACTGTACTCAGAGTTTGCAAATTATGTAGATAACCACGAGACAGTTAAAGAGTTAAAGAATAAACCAAACAACTAGAATTCGAATAAAAGACATGTATTACATACATAAACAATAGGTTTGCAGACTTTTTGGTTTATCTGCACAAATGTTTATAATTTTTTCACTTAACTGGAATCCTGAGGTAGGGTTCGAAGTCCCTTAGCTACGGCCATCTGACAGTACGCTGGATATAATAGACGTTCTATTTTGACGTCTGACTCCGGTGCTGGTTGATCAGAAAGAGTGAGAGCGACCATTTTTTTAGGTCTATCTCCGTTGAGGGGTGAATCAGAAGAGGCGAAAAGAAATTGCCTTTTCGGCTTTGCCGCCAAAGTATGCTGGCTCGTGATTGGTTGATTCGATACAGAGGCTCGTAGACAAGGACTTCGAGGTACAGATGGATCACCTAATCCCGGCCAGGAGACCGGACGTAGTATTGATTGACAAGAAGAAGAAGAGAACCTGTCATCTCGGAGATTTTGTCATCCCGGCCGATTACCGAGTAAAAATGAAAGAAAGCGAAAAGATAAACAAATACTTGGACATTGCCAGAGAACTGAGAAAACTTTGGCGCATGTAGGTGAAAGTCGGACCAATTGTAATTGGTGCCCTTGGAAGGGTTCCCAAAGCTCTGGAAAAGAATTTGGGAGAAGCGGCTACGGCAAGTGTTAAAAACTCGATAATAATAATAATAATAATAATAATAATAATAATAATAATAATAATATGTGTGTGTGTGTGTGTGTATGTATGTGTGTGTGTAATCGTAATATATATAAGAAAATAAAACCGGGTAAAACTCACGACCGAGTTTCGTGTTTTCGATCTTCATGTGAACTTGTATCGATAAGTCTGAAGAATGGACTTCATATGCCTTGATACAAGTTCACCTGAAGATCGGCCACGTGAAACTCAGAGACATGAGTTGTTAACCCGTTTTAATTTAATTTTATTTTATAGTCGAAATATCGTAATAGTGCTCTGCATTCTTGTTAAATCGAGCACTGTGCCTCAATGATTTAGAAAAAAAATAGTCATAGATTTTTATTGAGGATATCAAGATATTTATTGGTTTATTATAAATTATCGGGAAACATGAATGTTTCTCCCGGCGGGTGCGGGGAAGAGGCCATTAACGAGCATAGTGGGTAATTAGCCACCCAGCTTGGAAGTGTAAGTGGTTTTTGAAATTTAGTCAGCTTTTACAGCTAGCCATTAATATTGCACGAGCCACTCTCACTCTCTCTCTCGCCCCTCCCCCTCCCCTCTCTCTCTCTCTCTGGCCCCTCTCCCTTTCTCTCTCTCTCGTCCTGGGTTTCGTAGTTAAAAAAAACCCCCGACTATGCGTCTATCTGTGGAGGAAGACCCAGGACCTAAAAAGCCCTGGGTCCAATCACGTTAAAAGAAAAAGAAATAGAACAACCCAGCCAGCGACCTCCTCCCACTACCCTCGCTGCTATGAAAAGGATTAGAAAGCGGGAAGGTGAGAAATAATTCTCACCAGTTATTATAGTTATTTAGTAGGGATACTCAAAAAATTCGTCTGCTTTTCATTTTAAAAACGAATTAGAATTAATTAAATCGATTATTCAAGGACAAATTTTTGTTCAAGTCGAAAAGTAGTAACATATGAGCATCAGTAAAAAAAGGGAAAAAATAATATTACGCATGTAATTTATTCTTAATACATTTAAAACAATATTTTTGGTCAATTTTGATCAATATGGCCGCCCGTGAGTTGCCGTAAAATCCGTGTTTACAAAATAAATTTAACACTCACGATTGAAAATAAAATTACCAAAAATCAGAGACTTATCCGATTTTAATAAAAGGTTCAGTATTGATTAATCAATGAATGAATTTTATAATGTATCCGTTATTTTATTTTGAAACTTTCTGATTTAATTAGGCATTTCTGCTATGATAAATTCAAATTAATTTGAAATATGAGCAGCATGATGTTAAGTTTAAAATGTCATATTATTAGAATCTAAAAACAATTTTTTATTTAACTATTTTACTTTAGTATCAATCACCCATATTTTTGGTTGAAAACTGTATTGGAAATTTAACGGAACAAATATTGATGTATATTTTTTCTTTCATAAGATAATAGCCAATTAAATAATTATCGAAATGAGTAAAAAAAAATCTCCAAAAATTATTTTTTAAAACTTTTTATTTTCATTTTATTTTCCGATTTTCGGTACTTATTTACTATCAGAGCAAATCCCTTAAGTTGTTTTTCTTCTATTCACACCTATTTCTTGTCAGTTTTTATTTATGAAAAAAAAAATAAATGATCAATCACATATAACCCCGCAGATATTTTGTGACCCCCAAATAGGGGGGTGGATTCAAAGTTAAGTGACCTGAAAAAAATCAGAAAGTTTTGAAATAAAATAACTGATGCATTATAAAATTCATTCATTGATAAATCAACACTGAAAATGTCATTAGAATCGGATAAATCCCTGATTTTTTTTTTGGTAATTTTTTTCCATCGAGGGGTGGATGGTGGGTGGTAGTTAAATTTGTATTGTAAAAACACGGATTTTTCGACAAATTGGGTATACCTATTATTTACTAAGCCTAGCTTTGATATAGCACAAGGCCAGAAGTATGAGGCACCCAATGAGAATCAAACTCACTAACAGAATGGTCTGTAAATAGCTTGCTCACTATTTCACCACATGAAGTGCCCAACGTAAGTTATTATAAGAGTCAGTGCCAATCTGAAAAAAAAATGTAGTCTGTCTCAATATTTTTTGATCAGTTGATTTTGATAAAACACAAGAAATATAGCCACCTTCGTTTCTTTCTGTTTCATGCAACAGAGATACACCTCGCTTTTCTGTAGGCTATATTTTATTGAAGGAAATATTTACTGTGTTACTACAATAAAAAATTCTTTAATACACAACAAAAGTCCAAGGGAAATAACTCTGATATTTTTTACAAGAGTTACTTCCCTTGTTCTCTGTTTGGCATTTAATGGAGGTCGATATTAAGTTATCGCAGTTGGTCAGATGTTTGGGTTTATTGTATATCAACTATTGCTGGATTATTTTATATCGAAGTCATTTAAAAAATTGTTCTCTAATTATATAGGGGACACAAGTATACGCATTTACCCAACCCATCCTCTATGATCAGGATGTGACACAAGGTCAATTTTTTTAAAGTGGAGTACGACATGGTAACCGCAAGGTTCTGAGTTCGATACTGATCCCCGCCAACTCAGCGTACGAGTAGAACAGATTGGATAATCTGATCTGGGTGGTAAAGTGGAGAGCTAATGGTAGGTTTAACGCTCCATCTCAACAAAACTCTCTCACTGGACTAGTGCTAGCGAAAAGGAACTTCTCATCAGTGGTGGAGGTTGATGGGCATCCTGCCCCATCTTTGTGCGTCACGCTCGTCTGACCACTTCTGAAATTCTCTATCCACTCATACACACACGTGCTAGTGCACTGTTCCCGTATTGTGCTAAAAGATGAATTTTAACCCCTGACACTCCTTCCAACCAGAGAAATCGGGTCACTTCCTTGGAGCATACAGCTAATGGAACGGTGATGTTTACACTGTAAAGACAGCAAGTAAAATGGCGCAATCAGGCTCAGACTTCGATCACGTGACCAAAACAGTGCTAACTGTAAACACACACGCGTAGAACGCAGTGTGACAATGATAAGGACTTGTCATAGCGAAAGTGCGGATAATTTTTAACCCTTCCTCGTAATATTAATTCAAATAAAAGATTACCAACACTCGAAGCCATGATTATAAATAAATAATTAAAAAAAAAAATTCGGTAATTTATGAGGAAGTGCGTCCCGGTCTCCTGCCTCTGAAATTGCTGCCCGGTGAATTTAAAAATAACAACCCCAACATTCGGCGCCACAGCGGTGTTACTTGAAAGAAAACAACCAACTTAGGGCGTTAAATGTATTTGAGGGGGGGGGGGCTCTTTTTTGTCTTAATTCTTGTTTATTTATTTTTTCCATTCGAAAGAAAAAAACATTAAACCTTTTTTGTCGTAATTCTTATTTTCTTATTTTTTTTTTCTATCTATCTATCTATCTATCTATCTAAATATCTATCTATCTATATCGTTTTGTAGGTTTATCTATCTATCTATTTACTTGTCGAAAATATCTATCTCAGTCTGTTCAAAACTATCTAAACAAGAAATATGACAAATTTCTATAAATAAACAAGAATTACGACAAATTACGATAATAAGAATTACGACAAAAAAAGAAAAATAAGAATTACGACAAAAAAAGGTTTAATGTTTTTTTCTTTCGAATGGAAGAAATAAATAAACAAGAATTAAGACAAAAAAGAGCCCCCCCCCCAAATACATTTAAAGCCCTAAGTTGGTTGTTTTCTTTCAAGTAACACCGCTGTGGCGCCGAAGGTTGGGGTCGTTATTTTAAAATTCACCGGGCAGCAATTTCGGAGGCAGGGGATCGGGACGCACTTCCTCATAAATTACCAACAATTCAGCCTGGGAATCAACGTACGAAGTGTGTGATTTCTTTATTTAATGGTATATCAAACTTCATGGGCTATTTAATGCCAAAGCCATCCTTATGGAAGAACAGTCGTGTTACTATTCAAGTTATAGCTGGAAGGATAAGGAGATTCACGCCTTTCCCTAAAGCTATTAATGCGAAAGTGAACGTAGAAGCGCGGCTGGAGTTCGAACTTGCTTTCTACGATGTCGCAGTCCATCACATTAGCCACTAAGTCACGGGAACTCCCTCCTGTACGAAATTTATTTAATGACAAAATAAATGAATGAATAAATATACTACTGCTTATAATTTACATTGTCTCTAATGTTTCATACGTCATGTGACAATTGAACTTTATCTTATACTGCGTTTGTGGAGATGCTTGGTGTAATGGTTACCGTCAAAGGAAATGGACACGGTGACACAAGTTCAAATCCTGAACGAGGCTGTTTGCATTTATCCTTGGGAAAGATATGGCTCTGTGGTGAGCCGGAAGTTAACACTTTGAAAGCAGAAATAAAATGATGAAAATAAGAAGTCTGTGCATAGGATCAGCGCAGGTAGAAAGAAAAAATAAAAATATTAAAGATGATAATTTTCAACCAATCAGAAGCGTTCGCGCTTAAAAAAAGAAGTTTTTAAAAAAATACCGATTTCGATCTTAAGGAGTTCTATAAAAGCGAAGATTTTCGAAGAACAGTAGAGAAAGACAAACTTATGCCTAAACATCCCATGTCGCTCGACTCAGAAATATTTGCCTACCGCTGAAGATATTGCAAGCTATATCTTTCTCTCTGTACAAGTTACTTCACTGCTGATATATAGAGCATTACCCTTTCTTTTCTCTATTGGAGGTAAGTCAACACTTTCTTTTTCTAATTACACGAACTTTTAAAAAAGCATATTCTGCAGGACTTGGATCAGTATTTTTGACTACTGTAATCTATTTGTTTTAATACACATATTACTTGTTGAATTTATGAGTTATTTGTTTTTCTGTCTTAATACATGTGACCTTATGGTGTGTTTGTTGTAATTACCAATATATATATATATATATATATATATATATATATATATATTGGAGGATATGTGCTTAATTGAAGTCCTACCTAATTTTGAAAACCAATTAGTTAATTATTAATGAATTTAGGCGGGCATATATGTTCAAATGTAAGGCTAAACAAATCGAGAAAATGTCAATCCCTGAATGTACATTTCGACCTATTAGGGATTGACATTTTCTCAATTTGATTAGCCTTACATTTGAACATATATACCGGCATAAATTCATTAATTATTAACTAATTAATTTTCAAAATTAGGTAGGACTTCAATTAAGTACATATCCTCCAAAAATTGTCGGCTAAAAGCCATATCAAATAAACACATTGTTTGTTTACTTACTCTCTCATATATATATATATATATATATATATATATATATAATATTATATATATATCCACTCATTAACAATCACCATAACTTCATCTACACTACATTACAAAATGAATAAGCTACCCCTTTCATTATGTAACACTTATAATTTCAAATTATACACTACATTACAAAGTGAATAGGCTATCCCTTTCATTATGTAACACTTTTAATTTCAAATTCTACACTACATTACAAAATGAATAGGCTATCCCTTCATTATGTAACACTTTTAATTTCAAATTCTACACTACATTACAAAATGAATAGGCTACCCTCTTCCTTATGTAACAACACCTGACAGTGACAAAGAGAGGACATAAGTACATCTAAGGAAAAGAAACTACAAATTAATGAATATATCAAACATATATTTGATATTAATATTTTCCAGTGGTTGTATTAACCTGAATAGAAAAAAGAAAAGATTTTTAAGTTGTATATATCAGTTGCGACTCTGGAGATTGGGCTTTTCGGGCTATTCTCAGAGCTGTTCTTTCAAATTCAGTTTGAAGCAATAACAATTCTCTAAGAAAAAGTAATTTGCTCAACTTCTTGAATCGAATGAGGCTGACTTCTGATTTAGGTCGGAAAATTAAAACGGAAAGGTTTTTGGTGGTCCCCAATGACAGTTTAACTACAGTCTATGAATTAACATTTTGCGAATTGGTTACGGTTTTAGGGGATTAAGGTTGTTTTTAATTACGTATTGCTTAAAAAAATAAACAACAAAAAACCCAAATTAACCCAAATTAACCCAAATTACTATACATTTAATGTTGAAAAATATATATTTTTTTAACTAAGTTTAATTGAAATTATACATTGCAATACTAACACAAACAACTGTCTCAATAATAGATTCAATAATTAATTTCAATGGTTAATTAAATGTATAGTAATTTTTTTTTTGTTGCTTATTTTTTTAAGCAATACGTAATTAAAAACAACCATAATCCCCTAAAACCGTAACCCAGTTCGCAAAATGTTCATTCATAGACTGTAGTTAAACCGTCATTGGGGACCACCAAAAAGCTTTCTGTTTTAATTTTCCGACCTAAATCAGAAGTCAGCCTTGAATGATTATTTCAACTTATTAACTTTTAGAGATTTGTTTTATTTTCATTTTATGAAATGTAAATTCAGATAAAGTTTGATGATTGTTTTCATAATAATGTTTACACGAAGAAAAGAAAAATAACGTGGATAGTTAGTTCGAGTTCAGGATCACCCCCCCCCCCGCAAAAAAAAACCAACAACAAAAACAACCAAACGACCCCCCCCGAAATCCTTGTAATAACATGACTTAGATGAAGAGATTTCTGAAACAAGAAAAATAATATCTAAAGATATTGAACGTATTTTACTCCTTTTTTTTTTTTCAAAGAATATAATTTTGTTTCAACTTAGAAGCTATATTTTTTGGCTAATCTTTTTTCTGTTTATTATGATTTCAGATGACGGAAATTTAGACGTTAATCTTCATACAATGACTGCTATTTACACAGTAGCATTGCAACCAACAAAGCCTTCATCAGATGATGACTCTGGGTTCAGGCATGGTTTCGGGGCCGAAGCATCATTACCACTAACCCAGAGCACCCCAGCAGTATCTCACGATACCACCAGACTTTGTCGGTTTGATGTCACAATATAGGACTGCCATATCCACGCTGATGCGGTTCGAGCTTTCTCCTGAATCTTTTTTAAGTATTTCCTCTTGTCTGGTGGAGAAAGTCCAAGTTTAGACAAAAATGCCGAGTTGAGTTGGTAATAAATCCCCGACATCCGACTTCAATGGGAAATACATCTGTTATCCATCCGTTTCTGACGCATTGTTCACGTAGGTCTTCATATTTTCCAACTTCCGCTGATGGGCCCAATCAAGTTAACCTACATCAATAAATAAGAAGATTCTCCATTTAATATTTGATTTTTAAAGTTCCATTCTCAATTTAATTTAAATCTTCTTATTTATTAAGTTAACTTACCCTAACTGACTTGCGAGAGTATAATTTTGTGTTAAGGACGTTTTGGATATATTGTATCAAAAAGTATACATTTCCAATGTGACACTTTAAAAAAATATATATATTTGATTGTTTTTCTGTTATTGTTATTATTGTTACTGTCATCATATATAAAGTTTTATGTGGGTGTGTTTGAAGAGAAGAGATTTTGCTGGTTTTGTAAAAGATGAGAAAGAAAGGAAAAATATTTTCTCCATTCTAGTTTGTTTTCTTGGTTATTATGTAGTTGGCTGTCTGATGAAACTGGGTTCATTTATTGAGTTCCGGTCAAAATGAATTTGTAAAAGCCAAATGACGGTTTGTTAAGATTTTCTTTCGTATTGAAAGTGTGATATTGCTCTGTACATAATTAGTTTATTAGTTATCATTCATTGAGCTCTCTTAGGGATTTGAAAAAAATTATTGTATAAATCTATAAGTGTGCATCAACATGTGCATGCATTGCAGATGTACAGGATGGTACACAGATAAATTCTGCTGTTTCTTTTATAAATTTTCTCTCGATCCCTGTGATGGTATAGCATTTTCAATAAAGATTGAGGTCTGACGAAGCTCATGTGTATATTCAGATACCTATGAGTGGAAATGGTACCATAGCCGCATAATACCCGATTTTTAAGCTTTTTTTCTTTAATAATTATATTGCTCAGTTTATAAAAAATTAAACATTGAGCTCTCAATTCGGACCTGAACTCTAACATTTTACCGTTGGAAGAAAGGACCAGTTTTACCGTCGGAAGAAATCATCCTAATACCAAATTACCTGGTATTCCACCTACGTATATATATATATATATATATATATATATATATATATATATAATAAATAAGTAATCCAGAGACACGTGTTTCGAGGTATCACCTCACATCAGTGTGGTTATACATTAACAGCTACCCATGGCCGGTTTTGAGACCCGAATGAACTTTCGTTCGCCAATCCTCTTACCCGTACGGTCAGAAGCAGCTGTCAAATATAGGAGAATATTTAATTGCTACATTTCTAAGCGGAAATGAATTCACTAGAGACCTCAAACATATATATATATATATATATATTATATATATATATATATATAACAAGAAAATATTACAACAAAAAACAACGCTAAGAATAGTCACCCGGAATATCTTTTCTCGATCTTGAGAGATCGGGAAACCCCAAACAACGAACTGGGGTCGGAACAGGGGAGCGTCTCGATATGGGGTCGATATCGATGCCCTCGCGGAAGTCAGTTTCAGCGATAAGGACCAATTGACAGTAGGGATTGGGCTGGGTACACATCCTCTTGGAAAGACTGGCCGATCGTAGCTGTAAGAAGTTTGAGGTAAGGCAGCTCGAGCACTCCATCCTGAAGCGACACATGACGGACGTCTTAGAAACATTTCCTACATTTAAGTCTGACCTGTGTGGCAGGGTCTGTCTGTCGAGGGCTTCATATGTGTGACAGAGTACATAAAAACAAGTTGGATCCGTGGGCCATCTGCGTGCTCAAAACTGAACTACTTGTAGAAATGGCCTTATTCTGTGAAGAGTGGCAATCACTATATATATATATATATATATATATATATATATTATATATATATATATATATATGGGAGAATTTTTTAACTTCATATTTATCAACATATTAGCAGAAACGTTCATTAACTTCATATATATTAATTAGTAGAATAATTTTATATTAATTGGGTATTTTAATTAATACCACACGTAACCAAATGTCAAATCATGACTTTTTTATGCATGATTTGTTAGCGAATGGGATTTGCTAAATATTTTTATTTAGTTTGGTTTTATAATCTAGTAGAAATAATTTTCATCAACTTCACGTGTATTAATGAATTGGTAGAAATATTATTTTATTTACATTGTGTCTTAATATATTGGTAGAAATATTTTTTATGTTAGATTTTTCATTAACTTAATAGGTAATTCCATGTCAAATCATCCAGGCTCTGTCACCCACCTCCTTCAATTTTTCTGAAATTTTGTCCACGTGTGGAATATATTAAAGTTAGACAATCCCCAAAATGTGAGCTTCCAATTCCAAAAATTGGCTGAGTTATGTTGATTTTTAGCTCTCCAAATTCGGGAGGGTGCGCGAAAATGGCGACTTTTTGTAATCTATTTTTGTCTGTAAAATGAGTTCTAGAGCTTCTTTATTTCTAAAAATTTGTTTATAAAAGCATTTTTGTCCAAGGAATCCAAAACTGCTATAAAAAAGTCTTAAGATAAATTAATTCTAAGTTATTAATGATTTCTGATTTTTTTCATAGCAAGATCAATAGGTGGAAAAAACCCAATGTGGCACTTCATCAACGACAAAATTTTATCATCATCATTATTTTACATATACTGAACATTATTTCTACCCAAAAGATAGTTTGGTTTTTGCGCAGAATCGAGGCTACAACCTCAGTTAAGATTTTGCATATAGTCCACACCTGAACAAAATTTCAAAAACATTGAAAGGGGTGGGTGACAATTTTAATTACTTTTTCTGGGTGATTTGATATGGAATAAACCTAATGTATATTAATGAAATGGTAGAAATAATTTTCATTAACTTGCAAACAAATCTATTTGAGCCATAGTTGGGATCCTAATAGATACTACCACCCCGGGTCAGAGTGAACCTAGAAATAATGCTAATGAAGGGGTACTCCATACTCTCTAGAGCTTCAGAATTAGAACCGCACCACTAGATGCAATTTAGCATCATACAACAGGACACTAAATTTGTAGAAATAATCTTTATGTTAGATTTTTCATTAACTTCATGTGTATCAACAACTTGGTACAAACAATTTAACTTCATTTGTATCAACAACTTGGTAGAAACAATTTAACTTCATTTGTATCAACAACTTGGTAGAAACAATTTAACTTCATTTGTATCAATAAATTAGAAGAAACAACTTTATATATATCAATATAGGCACAGACAAAAAAATCAGCTTCTACGAGTTTTAAAACTATATAAAAATAATTAAATCTATTATTTAAGGTCAATATTTGTCTAAATCGATAAGTAGTAACATAATGAAATTTTAAGTATTGATTTATCAATTAATGAATTTTATAATGCATCAGTTATTTTATTTCAAAACTTTAATTTAGTATTTTTTGCTATGAAAAATTAATATATAAAATGCATTTAAAATAAAAATATTCGGATTTTAAGTTTAAAATGTTATATTTTCAGATTCTAGAAATAAATATCTATTTAATGTAAACCTTATTTTATTGCATCAAAATATTCCTTTTTAAGAAAAACTCGATTGAAAATGTACCCCACCCCACTTTTTAAGCAGAAAAAATATCGATGTATAATTTTTTTCTTTTATAAGATAATAGCCAATTAAATAATTATCGAAATGAGTAAAAAAAAAAAAATCTCCAAAAAATTAGTTATTTATTATTTTTTTACATTTTATTTTTCGATTTTCGGTACTTATTTTCTCATAGAAAAGCCACCGTAAAAATTTTTTTATTATTATTCATAACTTCGGTCTTTTATCTCTTTATTTATACTGTAATTAGTACAGTATAAGACCAACTTGAAAAAAATGTTACGCCCCCAACATAAGCGGGGTCAAAATTAAGCGACCTGAAAAAAATGAGAAAGTTTTGAAATAAAATAAATAATGCATTATAAAGATCATTCATTGTTAAATAAACACTGAACATTTCATTAAAATCCGATAATTCCCTGATTTTTGGTAAATTATTTTCTGTAGGGGGGTCTAAAGTCATTTTGTCAAAAACGCATTTTAGGCTCATTTTGTCAGTCCCTATATTAATAAACTGTTTGATTCTCAACTACTATCTTCTAGCACACATGTTGTGGCCTGGTTAGGAGCCAAAATAAAGACACACGAGAGGAAATGAGTTAAACAAATATATTAACAAAGAACAGTAGTACAAATATATACCAATGAGTCGGTCACACGCGAGGCCGTCTTATCGGCTATCCGCTGAAATATTAACTTTCGCTTAAGTGCAGAACCTGATGCTATTTATAGTTAGAAGAGTTCATGCGTGCATGGTAAATTACCATAACAACACATATGATAACAAAATTGAGAATACGGCTGGGACAAACATATAGGTGCTAGGGTTTTAAATGACCAGTCGATTGATCGGTTAGGGCCTCTTTGACCGCCTGTCTAGCCCAAGTACGGACCGAAGTGGAAAGTTGCAGATCACGGGACCACTTAGTAACAGGTGCTCTCATTGGGGTGGGGGTCTTACCCCTCTGCAGAGGTGCAGTCGGATTTATTTTACTGTCCTAGCTGAGATGACGGAGTAGCATGACTTGGGTTCGAACTTGCTTACTATTATGTCGCAACCCAGCACTTTATTTACTACGCCATGGGTACTCCACACTCCCCAGAGCTCCAGAATTGGAACCGCACCATTGGAGGTAGTTTAGCATCATACCCAGACACTAAATTATTGGAAATAATTTTTATGTAATGTATGTACTTACCAACTCCCCCACCCCCACCCTGTCCTGTAACATTCTGTTGATTGTTCTTTGAGCCACTTCTTCACTACAGATTTCACTTCATCGTCACTGGAATAATGTTTGCCTTCAGACTATCATCTCTTCGGCGGGCCCATGAAAGAGAGTTTAAGAGGCCTAAACAAAAATGGCATTACTTTTTGACTAACCCTCGTATGTATGTATAAAAAAAAATTATTTGGATAAACCAGAGCTTTTCAAACTGTGTGTCGCAATACATTAGTGTCATCAATAATCTCTTTGTGTATCGATTTCTTTAATTATGAACTAAATTTCTCATGGAATTATTTCCGCCCTGTCGGCTGGGGCGTTAGAATGCACCGACTGCACCTCTGCAGAGGGGTAAGAGTCCCCCAATGGGGCCACCTGTTGGCCGTGGGTGGCGACCCGTGATGCTTAAGGATAGAGCCCAGGTGGATGAGCAGTTCATGACATGCAATACTCCACTTTGGCCCTATCTTGGGCTAGACGAGCGGTCGGAGAGGCCCCTCCGATCAATCGGCTGGTCACGTCAAGCCCTAGCACCTATATGATTTTCCCCAACCCTATTGCCCTTATGGCAAGCCCAACCCTTTTTTATCATATAGGTGCTAGAAGGCGGGGCTGCGGGTCTACATGTCCTGGGAATGACGTTAAACTCTATCTGATGGTGAGGTTCCAGTTCTGGAGGTTTTGGGGAATGTGGAGCACCCCTTCATACCATTGCTCCTGGTCCACTCTGACCCGGAGTGGTAGTACCTGTTAGGGTCCCATCTATGGGTTAAATAGAAGAATGTGTTTATAAAAAATTGTATTATCCATTAAGAATTGATTTATTTCAAACTTTATCAGCATTAAATGACCCACTGAGGTTGATATGCCGTAAAACAAACAAACCAAACCAAAACCAAATCATTGAATTATTTATTTTCTTTTTTTATATACAACCTAATTAGTTTATTAGTCTTGTCTAACACGACGTAAGTAATTTGTCAGAAAGAAATGTTCATATTTAAAATGGGTGTGCCAATACAAAAAAATGTATAGAAAGCTCTACAATAAGCAAATCATATCCTACCCGTCTCACATTTCAAGACTAAAAATAAAATAAACCGGAAATTATGTTAATTCTAATGGAATCAATCAGCCGACGATTTTAAATGAAGAAAAAAAATGGCGTCGGTCACTTTTCATTCAAGTAATTTGTCTTCGTCTTAATTTAATTTCTTTTTTAAAATTAGAATTTCTCTAAGTGAATATTTTTTAAATAGGAGTTTGTCTGGTGGATAAATATTTAATACTAAATGCTTTTTTCCCTGATATATAACAAATAAAAAAAAATTAAAAAGAATAATTTTTTTTTTTTTTTTTTTTTTTAAGCAAATTAGAAATTCTTTTGAAAATGCAACATTGAAAGAATGAAAAGTAATTCATCAAAATTGTAAATAAATGCCGATCCGCCCCGAAATCTTTAATGAGTGTTCAATCTTTGTTTTTAGATTTGTTTTTTTTATTTATTTATTTATTTATTTTTATTTATTTATTTTTTTTAATTTTTATTTTTATTTTTATTTTTTATTAAGTTGGACTTTATATTATTTTTATTACTTCTCGCCTTCCGGTCTCGTGGGTGAGGCGAGAAAAGATCTATTTGTAAACGATACGTAGCCATCCAGTGATTCGTGGTTACCCAGAAGGGATCTTGGGACTTGGAACAAATGTTTGCGTTGACAATAGGAGCCGCTATTGACTGAATTAGACTCATTTGCATAGGAAAGGCATCGGCTGCGAAAAGGGGGGAGGTAAAGTGTCATGGCGGAATACCAACTGCCGACGTGCAGGTGCCCCAAACAAATACAATAACGAAATAAAGACCTCTTCAAACAACACTAGAGTCTTGCATACTCTTTTCGTCCGAGTGCCCATCGATCAACGAACGATGGCGAGAGAGAGAGAGAGAGAGAGAGAGAGAGAGAGAGAGAGAGAGAGAGAGAGAGAGAGAGAGAGTGTGTGTGTCTCTGATCAAAATTGTCACTAGCATCTGGTTGTCAACTGCAAAATCCCCAAAGATGATTGCATATCTGGAAATTCAGACTCGGCTCGATGTGTTAGAGAAAAAAGAATGCCGGTTGTTTAAAAAAAGGCAAAAACCTTTCCTTCCCCCTCCCGTAACTCTGTGTGTCACGACATTTAAACGTGCAGTCAATAATCTCTGATTACGCTTCCTTTAATTATTAACAAAATATCTTTCACTGAATTATTTCTTTTTAATTACATTTTCAATTAAGAGGTGCTGAAAAGTCCCCGGCCCAACCAAGAAGGATATAAACACAAACCCAATGTAATCGCGTTTGGTGATGAGGGTGCTACTTTAGCTCAGACTGTAGAGCATCTGCCGAGAGAACACTAAGGTTCTGCATTCCATACTATATTCCAATTATATATGCCGTATTATGTATTCATAAAGACCAAATCTTGAGGATTATTTCTGATACTGGTAGAAAGTTTTCCAATTATATATGCTGTATTATCTATTCATTTGCAGTACACACTTTATAAAAATATTAAATTTAGTTTATAATATATCTTTTTTTACTGGCTCACACCAACTCAGCGCATGAGTAGCACAGCTTGAATCTGGGGAGCTGATGGTAGGTGTAGCGCTACACCCCAGACACAAAAACAATTTTCCTGGTTTAGCCCTAGCGAAAAGGGGATAGACTCCCTCGCTGTCCAGCTGTCCAGCTGATACTGACAATAGGCCACTCCGCCGACTTTACTTACTGTAGCGTGTCTTTGACCGGAATACCCTAGTGGAGCCCATCCCTCTCCAAGTCTACTTTGCGTTCAAAGTTTTCCTTCTCCTAGACGGGTTGCCATGCCAAGGTTAAAGAGCCCAGTCTTCCCTGTCTTTTATAATTATTGAAGATCTTAAGACTTTAAATAAACTTGAAGATCGGTGCCACTTTGGTATGCGATCTACGTCAAGTTAAACTGATTTTTTTATGCGATCTATGTAATCCCAATCTGACCCGTTTTAATTCATACTAGCACATGGTGTAATGGTTAAAGTCATAGGAAATGGACTCGTCGCCCCGAGTTCAAATCCTGAACGTTGTAATTGCATTTCACTTAGCGCTAATACCCTTGGGAGAGGTATTAATTCTACTCTCCCTCCAGCTATGGGTAAATAGTAATGCAGACTGGGCTCTTTAACCTTGATTAGGCAACCGGTCTGGGAAAAGGAAAACTCTGAATTCAAACCTGTTAAATTCCGCTTAAGAAATTGACCTTGTGTCACATCCTGCTCGTACGGAGGAGTTGGTAAAATTTTGATAATACTAGCAAAAAAAAAAAAAAAACCAAACAAAAAAAAAAAAAACAACCCTCCGGGCGTTGTAAAATTTAATTTTTGAAAGATATTGCCTGAGGGGTGGGAGTTCAAAATTCAATGTCAGAGAGTTTGTACCATGAGCAAGTAAAACCCTCAAATTTATTAAAGGAGTAAAAAAATAATAATAAAATAAAATAAAATAAATAAAATAAAACAATTTGAAATGGGAACTTAATTCTGATAACTTTAGATATATATCAAAATTAAAAAGATATATACATGAATATTGGGAGAATATGTGCTTAATTGAAGTCATACCTAATTTGAAAATTAATTAGTTGATAATTAATGAATTAGGCGAATATATCTGTTCAAATGTGAAGCGTAAACAAATCGAGAAAAGGACATTCTCTGTATTCTCGATTTGTTTACGCTTCACATTTAAGCAGACATGTTCGCCTAATTCATTAATTATCAACTAATTAATTTTCAAATTAGGTATGACTTCAATTAAGCACATATTCTCCCAAAAATTGTCGGCATAGCCATATCAAACAAATTGTTTGCGTACTTTCATACATGAATATATAATACCAGTCATGTATTTATCAAAACTTGCTTTAACAAACGATGAGGATCGTCTAAGGTTGCATGCTCAAATTTCGAGTGTATTTATTCTATGTTATGACGATTTGGGGGAATGGGATGTAAGCAGTGACGTAGTTTTGGTTACAGACAAATAGAGACCAAATCTCCATTATTAATAGAAATCATATATTAGTATTATCTGCGTTATTCGGACTATTGTCCCCATCTTCATTGTTATTTGTACAACGTTTTGGTCGATATACCCTCCGGCCTTCTTCAGGTATTTCTTGTCGAACTCGGGAACCTTCTCGGACTCGGGAACCTTCTTTTCGAACTCGGGAACTTTCTTGTCGTATTCGGGAGCCATCACGGAACTTTGAACCTAACCCTTTATTTAGTCCACGGGGGCATCCTGTTCTCATTCCGTTAACCATAGCTGGGGTAGGAGAAGAAGGCCGGAGGGTATATCGGCCGAAACGTTGTACAAGTAACAATGAAGATGGGGACAATAGTCCGAATAACGCAGATAATACTAATCTTCAAGCCTCATCTCAAACAATCAGAGAAATCATATATTGTTTTTTATTATCTATTTTGTGTGCGTGTGTGTGTGTATGTGTACGTGTGTGTGTGTGTGTGTGTTGTGTGTTGTGTGTGTGTGTGTTTGTTTGTGTGTGTGATGTATAATTAATTTAATAGCACAGCCCAACACTCTCTAAATCTACAACTATTTTGCATTCAGTTTTCCTTCTCCTAGACCCGTTGTCATACCAAGGTTAAAGAACCCACTCTACGCTACTATTTAACCATAGCTGTGGGGAGAATAGTTGGATTCATACCTTAGGTGCGGTTTAGCTTAGTCAGGAACGTCAAGGTTCCTGGTTCGATACCGTCCCTCGTCAACTCAGCGTATGAGTAACACAGGCGAGGAACTGATGGTAGGTGTGGCGCTCCGTCTCAGACGCTAATAAACAATTTCCTAGGTCTAGCGCTAGTGAAAAGGAGATAGATTCCCTCGCTGTGTGGCTGATACCGACTTTAGGCCACCCCGACGACTTTGCTTACTTTATTAACGGCATATGAAATGCAAACAGGATCCTTGAAGTCGGTTAGACGAGTCCACTTTCCTACGATGATAACCGCTACACTACGAACATTTCTGGGAACTAAAAGTTAAATATATTCAACGTGTACGTTTCATGATTCTGTGTTATTCTATTTCTAGTGAGGCCAAGAACTTAAAAAAAAAACTATTCGATGTGCCATTCCTGTCGGTGTGTTAGATGTGTGTCATGGGTTATTGAAAAAGACTATGTAGTTAGTTTGAAATAGGTTTGCGGGAGTTAAAAGCGTAGGCGGGTAGATTTCCGTTGGATGACCCCAACTGATCTATAGAGAGGAGCGAATCTCGCGCGCCATGAGAACGTAACGTAATAGTTAGATTTAGTTTCAGCCTGAGAATTGAAGCAGAGTAGACGTGCTCTGCTGAGGTTGAACTCCTGCGCGGAAGAACATGGGCAAGTAAAATAAATCTTGATCAAGAAAATAAAAGTCTTGCGAGTTAATTAATTGCATGACTAAAAACAAAAGCCCTTCGTAAGATAAGAAGATTGAAGAAGACAAGATGACAACCGGCCAAAGAAGAAGAAGAGGAAACATGGCGACTAGACGTAGCAAGAAGAAATGAAGAACAAGTAAATCTCAACTCTGTATCTGTCTCTCTCTATATATCACCCGAATCTCCTCTCTCGATTATATACCCGATGTTGGCTATAACAAGGAATTATGCAAGCGACTAAAGTTTAACTAGAAAAACAAGTGACATATGCAAAAAATAGAATTTGCCCTGGAAAATAAGACACAAAATTCTCTGGCAACGGATCACCCAATTCTAACCAAGTAACGGACGTGTTAATTTGTGGACTTCAACTTCGACGTTCCAGCAGACCACAGAATAAAAACAAATCGGCAAATACCAGCAGCTTTTCAAAGCTTAGAATAAAAAGTAGTGGGACATGAAGGAGACTGTGATACCTATTATTGTAGGAGTCTTTGGAACAATCCAAAAAGAAAAAAGTAAAAGAGACTATGGGAACTCGAAATTTAAGGAAGATTTGAGACTTTCCAGGCCACAGTTCTGTAATATTACATAGAATACCTAGAAGAAACCTGGAAATCTAAGGATACTTCTAGCTCGGATTTTAGGGAAATACCATCTACTGATTATTATTATTAAGAAGAATAAGAATAAGAATAATAACTTGTGGGACCTGTAAATATACCACAGTATGATAATTTAATTAAATTAACATATAATATATTTATTTAGTAGCTATTGCCAAACAGTTCAAGATGTAAAAACTATATATTAACATTACTAGCAAATATATGCACCCTCCGGGTGCAAGTATTTAAGTTTTGATATAATAAAATATCATATTAAATTAGAAAGGCTAATGAAACTGAATAAGAATTCAGATAAAAATATTTGGAACAGAGGGGGTATGATTGCAAAATAGAACAACTTTGAAACTAACTATTCCATTATTTTTTATTACTCCCCTGTTTCATTGGTAAATTTTCCTAATTTAACTTATTAGTTAAAATAGGAAGTAAAGGATAATATTACAGTTATTTCTTCTTGTAAATAAATTTCTTTAAGATTTATCCACGAGATTTTTGTTTATATTTCTTAAGATAAAACCAAACAATTAGAAATCAATAATACCAAGCACATATTTATTAAAATAAAATTTTAAATATCAATATGCAAATTAGGCTTCTCGTTCAAACTGTAAACCGCTATTTTGTTGTATATATAAATACAATTGCATGTTATTAGTACGTAGATATGATCAGCAGTATTAATAATGTAAAACAATTTTTATTAATAACTGAAGGTTTAAAAGAATGAAATCATGGAGAATTTGACGTAAATAATTAAGGGAATTGTGACTTGAGTAGTAATATAGTTTCGGTTACAGACAGAAAAACACACAATCTCCATTATAATAAGATATAACATTATATATATTATATAATATATATATATATATATATATATATTAACATTATATATTAACATTATTCGGACCATTTAATGCCGAATCAACTCATTTTGTTTCTCTTAAATTCTTTTTTAGATGATGCTTGATAATTTGGATTATTTGGATTATTTGGACAATTGTCCTCAACTTTATTGTTATCTGCACAACGTTTCGGCCGATGTGCCCCCCGGCCTTCTTCGGGTATTTCTTGTCATTGTTTTTCAGATCAGGGAATGGAAAACTACCAGGACGTTGGTAACCTTGACCCCCAGAGGCTGGAATGTCACACGACACATGATATAGTTAGGAAATCAACCTGCGAATTGAAGCAGAGTAGACATGCTCTGCTGAGGTTGAATCCCCCGTGCGGAATAACATGGACAGAAATAAATCTTGATCAAGAAAATAAAAGTCTTTTGAGTTGATTAATTGCATGACAAAAAACTAGCCCTTAGTGAGAAGATAGAAGACAACAAGATGTCGGCCAGAGAAGAAGAAGAAGAGGAAACATGGCGACTAGACGTAGCAAGAAGAAATGAAGAACAAGTAAGTCTCAACTCTGTATCTGTCTCTGTCTCTGTCTCTGTCTGTCTCTGTCTCTGTCTCTCTCTCTCTCTGTCACCCGAGTCTCCTCTCTCGATTATATACCCGATGTATGATGAACGATGTTGGGTATATATGGCTATACAACAGATGGGGCTTTGAATACTCCAATTATATCCCCTTGGAGGTACATAGTGCAATGGTTAAAGTCGTAGGAAATGGACTCGTCAATCCGAGTTCAAATCCTGGACGAGGCTGTTTGTATTTCACATAGCGCTAATACCCTTGGGAAAAGTATGCTTCCCCCTCTATCTACGGGTAAATAGTAGGGCAGATTGGGGTCTTTAACCTTTAACTTAGGTAATCAGTCTAAGAGAAGGAATTAAAACCTGTTAAACTCCGCTTAAGAAATTGACCTTGTGTCACGTCCTACTCGTTCGGAGGTGTTGGTATATATATATATATATATATATATATATATGAGTATGAGCAAGATGGAATGAAAACAACACACAATGCTGTTAAAGGTTTTCTCTTTAACAGTATTGTGTTGTTTTCATTCCATCTTGCTCATACTCATACTATCGGATTCATTTCCTTTCTTTTAACTTTATTTATTTGCTGATTTTTTTTAAATATAAAAGTTTTTCATTAGCAACTACCCAGGTTTCAGGTTATTTCACCATCGTCAGGTTGCTCCTGGTGTTTCTTTGAAGAGATTTTGTGTTGTTACGCTTATGGATCGCAAATTACGTCGGTTGATTATTGCGGACGCTCCTTATGTATTCGATTATATTTTTGAATTTTTAAAAATAAATTCCTGTATTTTATAAAAATTGGTAAAGTTATCTCCCTTTAACCCTTTGAAAATTTGTTTTTAATTGTGCTTATTTTAATCTATCTCATATGTTAAATCCTGCACATTTTTCAATTTAATTTTTTTGGTGGGTGGATGGTGAGTTTCCCTTATTGAAAATGCATTCTTTTATTGAATAATATATCCGAAATCATATTTTAAAAGTCTGTTTATATTTAATTTTTCTGATGTTAAAGTCTTGTAAGAATCCGTAATTTCATCTTTCAGGGTGGATGTTAGGTTTCACTTATCCATGCATTTAGGAAGAATTTTTTCTTATGTGGACATGTCCTGAATGTCTCCGATTTTTTATTTAGACTATTCTTATTGCTGTGATTATTCGAAATTATATATATATATATATCCACTTGGATATCATCATCATAATCATCATGTCATGCTGGCAGCACAGATATCCACGACCCTCTCTCTCTCTCACTCTCTCTATCTATCTATCTATCTCACTCCAACTGTTCCTATTGGTCATCGCCTCTGGAAAGTCCTACGAGCAGCATTCAACGTCCGTACAGAACTGATTAATGTAGGGTTTTCCTGGTCGGCCTACGTTGGTGTGTTCTTGTTTATGTGTACACAGGAGAACGTCACTTATGAGTTCGTCTTTGTTTCTCCATCTCTGTCCGGCGTGTCTTATTCGTCTTACTCTGATGGTTTGTGTAATAGAGGAGGGGGTAAGTGGCCCCACAACAATACCATATAACTGTGCAAATCATTTGTATTAAGAATAGTTACTTGAAGCGATGATTGTTTTCTAAGGATTCTTCTTCTTCTTCTTCTTCTTCTTCTTCTTCTTCTTCTTCTTCTTCTTCTTATTATTATTATTATTATTATTATTATTTACTCCTTTTGAGTTTTCACATCAGCATTAGCTGATGGTCTTTCACTGGAATCTGAGTGACAGCAAGTCTCCTCAGGTCTCCAGGACTCTTCTGAGTATTCTGGCAGATTGCAGCAGTGCAGTGTTCTGAATGGTTTCAATCCTTCCTCTGATTTCCAAACTTTCCAAACCCTTTTCTAATCCTTTTGGGACTGTTCCAAGTGCACCAACTACAATTGGTATCACTTTCACTTTCATATTCCATAACTTTTTTAATTCTCAAGCAAGGTCTAGATATTTGTCCATTTTTTCAATTTCCATTAGCTTCACACCCACCAGTTGACAAGTTCTTTCTTTTTTGTTAATCAATAATAATAATAATAATAATAATAATAATAATAATAATAATAATAATTATTATTATTATTTAAGTATATATTCAACTTTAAAATATCTGAAAAATAAATTACATATAGAATATTAATATTTTTATACTGATGCTCATTATGTTACTACTCTTTGACCCAAAAAAAACTTGACCTTAAAAAAATCGATTTAATTAATTTTTATTCGTTTTTAAAATGAAAATGAGCAAACATTTTGGCAGTACCTAATATGTATATATATATATATATATATATATTATATATATATATATATATATATATATATATATATATATATATATATATTATATATATATATATATATATATATATATATAAGGAAGTTTGTTATGTACATGTGGACGTATAACTACATAACGGGAGGTCACTCAGATTCGAAATCTTGCGTACACCATGATATGCTTATAACTAAGAAACACACAAAATTTGGCTTTTGTTTTTTATTTTCACATGAAATAAAGAAAATTGCATTACTTTTTGATTCACCCTCGTATTTTACTCCTTGCGAGTTTTTCACACCAGTTTTCACTGAAATCTTAATGACAAAAATTATTCTCAGGTCACTAGTACAAACAATATCATCATCATCATCATCATCATCATATCGCGCAATGTGCACGGATATCCATGACGATCTCTCGCCAACCTTCCCTATCATTCATCGACTCTGGGAGCTCCTCCGCGCAGCAGTCAGTATCCCTACATAGTTGGTCAATGTAAGTCCTGGCTGGGCGGCCCACATTAGCCTGCCCATGTGCTGGCTTCCACAGTAGTACGTCGCTTACGATATCGTCCTTGCTTCTCCAGCAGTGTCCTGCATGTCTAGCCCTTCTTACTCGTATGGTTTGTGAGATGGGGGGCATGTGACCGTACAGTTGCTTTTTTGTGGGGTGCTGCTTCCACGACTTATTCAGGACCGCTCGCAGCATTCTCGTGCAGCTCCCATCTAGTTTATTCACAAGGCGCTTCGTTAGGGTCCAGGTGGTACAGCCATGAACATATAATAAACAACAATAATGATGATGATGATGATGATGATGATGTCTGAAAATGATATCAGGGCAACTTCATCTCACAGCTATGGAAAACTCGAGAGTAGAATTAGCAGCAGGAGGATAAGACTTAGCAGAAGTTAAAATACAAAGAGGTATCTTGCAGGGAGATTCACTATCGCCGCTACTATTTTTGTAGCAGTGGTGCTACTAAATTATATACTAAGAAAAGGCACAGTAGGCTACAAATTTATAAAGTTGCAGGACTGGAAAACTACCTCATGTATATGATTGATATTAAGATATTTTTGAAGAATGAAAAGGAACTAGGAAGCCCTATACAAACTATTATAAATTTACAGACAAGATATATGAAAGGAAGTGATTTTAGCAGTGCTGTGGTCTGGATTGTCTCAGGTGTATGGTCTTGTATGGTTCATTTCCTTGATCTTTTGTCCATCTGCCGGGGTCCCTTGTCCATTCTAAGAAAAGGCCAGTGTATCACACAACGCATCAAAGTAAGACGAACAAGACATGCTGGACTGCTAGCGAAGTAAGGACGAATTCACAAGTGACGTTCGCCTGTGGACACCTACACATGGACACACCTGTGTTGGCCAACCAGCAAAAACTTACATAGGAAAATTATGAATGGAGATTGGATGCCGTGTTGAAATCTTGCCAGGAGCGATGACCAATAGGGATGGGTGGCGAGAGAGAGAGAGAGAGAGAGAGAGAGAGAGAGAGAGAGAGAGAGAGAGAGAGAGAGAGAGAGAGAGAGAGAGTTTTATGGGAATCTGTGCTGTCAGCACGACTTTATAATTGGTCTCGAAGAATTATTACTATCAGTTGAAACCAAATAATTGTTTGTAAATTATATATAATATATATATATATATATATATATATATATATATATATTAATAAATAAGTAATCCACAGACACGTGTTTCGAGGTTTCACCTCTCATCAGTGTGGTTATACCTTAACAGCTACCCCTGACCGGGTTATATATATATATATATATATATATATATATATATATATCAGTAAAAAAAAATATAACAGATTTTAATTTTTAGTATTATAGCCTATTTCAGGAAGCCTAGGACGAATGTCTAGACCCTCCAATCGTCATATATATATATATATATATATATATATATATATATATATATATATGACGATTGGAGGGTCTAGACATTCGTCCTAGGCTTCCTGAAATAGGCTATAATACTAAAAATTAAAATCTGTTATATTTTTTTTTACTGATATATATATATATATATATATATATATATATATATATATATATATATGAAAGTATATGAAACCACTGAAGATTCGCGCTACTGCGAGAAACTATAGTCGGTAATTTTTAAACCATTCGATTTTAAACATATATTTAGCTCTTTATATTGAGCACTTTTAAATTGGTTATTTAAAAAATCCAGAAGTAAATAGTAATTTATATTTGTTTGCTTGGTGGATTTAATGGTATCTGCGATATATATATATATATATATATATATATATATATATATAACAGAAGATTTAGATTTTTAGCGTTATAGCCTATTTCAGGAAGCCTAGAGCCGTTTAATCTGTTTCAAGATGCATTGATTTTGGGTATAGTGAGATTTGATGCTTGTAGTAAAATTCAGAGTGGTGGGTGTCGCTATGCGTTAATGCGGGGGCGGATTAGTTAAATTTAGGTGTCTTGTAACTATCTAGAACTTATTTTCCCAGGAATGGTAAAAATTTGAAGAACCCCGGCCTACTGTTTATTGTGGGTAATATAGCGATAGCTCCACTTTCCTATATCTGTCTTAATCTTTTGTTGTGGATGTGGGATAATATTGTGGCACTATTGAAACTAAAATTATTATTAGTTTCGGATGTGTGTTAAAAGAGACCATTGGTCAGATTTCCTAATTTAATGTCTCGGTGGTGTTCATACATACGTTTCTTGAGAAGGTGACGAGTAGTAGAGTGAGGGGGCTATATCATTTTAAGCCATTTGTTTTCAGCCATCTACAATCAATATCTTGATTAATCCAGTGGATTTAACCATGAAGATCCTTATGGTGAAACTCGAATAGGTTATTACCATGTACCTTCATGATAATAAATTTGCTCTACTAACGTATTGAGCACTTTATATTTGTTATATTGCTGCCTTATCATTGTGAAACTTTAATCAACTAACCACTGTGACCATTTTCACCGGTAAGTCACTTTTTCCACAAATACCATATATATATATACATATATATATATATATATATAGTGATTGACCTTGTGTCACATCCTTCTCTAGTGGAGGGCATTGGTATATATATATATATATATATATATATATATATATATATATAAGGAGACATCTCCACACTAGACGGTAAACCCCTTAAGCCTGTAGAACAATTCACATACCTAGGTAGTAATATCTCATCCACAGATGACGATATTAATGCACGAATAGGAAAGGCATGGCTGGCCACAAGCAAACTGTCAGTCATATGGAAATCTGATCTTACTGACAAACTGAAGCGACATTTCTTCCAGGCTGTAGTCATATCAGTACTGCTGTATGGCTGCACCACCTGGACCCTGACGAGGCGCCTTGAGAGTAAGCTAGATGGGACCTGCACAAGAATGTTGCGTGCAGTACTGGACAAGTCGTGGAAACAGCACCCCACTAGGGAGCAGCTGTATGGTCACCTGCCCCCTATCTCACAGATCATCCGAGTGAAACGGACTAGACATGCAGGACACTGCTGGAGAAACAAGGACGAACTCATAAGCGATGTTCTTCTGTGGAGGCTAACACATGGACCTGCTAGTGTGGGACGCCCAGCAAGGACCTACATTGACGAGCTATGTAAAGATGCTGGCTGCAGCGAGGAAGAACTCCCAGATGCAATGAATGATAGGGAAGGCTGGCGAGAGATTGTCATGGATATCCGTGCTGCCTTTATGACATGATGATGATGATGATGATGATATATATATATATATATATATATATATATATAATATATATATATATATTATATCATACTAAACCTGAGCGAATCAATGATGTTTCTCTAAGTTTTTTCCTGTTTAGTTTAATGACTAAAATTAAATATTAAAATATACATTAATTCTGGGATTGAATTATGTTTGAAAAAAGAAAAAAAAAGAAAAGAAATTTTCATCGTCTTAATTAGCAGTAATTTTCAATTAAGTCATAAAGTAACCCATCTCTCACTTATCTGCCTATCAATTACTTCTCTTCTATATATATCTTCATTCCCCTCTTAATTATATTTTAGTATATCTGTGAGAAGAATTTGGAAGACTTGGAGAGTCACTAGCTGACTGTTGGCCGTTATTTGACCACTGCCACCACCACCAAACAAGCAGCCGAGAGAAACTCTGTTTACCACCCCCTTAGTTATAATAACAATCCATAACTCCTCCACTTCCCTTTCACTTCTGTCTTGGTAAAAATTGTCAATAGTGTTTTTTTATTTTGTTTTGTTAATTTAACCACCGAAGAAATATAAAAACATTTTACTTTATTTTCATACCTTTTTTCACAGCAGTGTTTTTTTTTTGTCAACTAAAATTATGTTGAAGTAAATAGAGAGGGATTATTTTTGATATTACATAAAAAAAAATGATTTTCCGTCTTCCCCACAACTTAGCTTCTCAACACCTTAGCTGTTAATAGAATTTCAAGAATCAGGTCCATTTAAATTTAAATTTGGTCAAGTTTTCCCTTTCTTAGAAATCTTACAAAATGATTTTAATGATTCTTCAAGAAATTCTCCGGTCTTGTCTTTGTTTTGAATTAATTTGCTTTGCAAACTCACTTCTTTTCTAATCCCAATTATCTACTCAGAGCTCAATGGGTGAGTGACTCAACGGGGCATGTTTTGTCTGGTATATATATATATATATATATATATATATAATATATATATATATATATATATATATATGTGTGTGTGTGTGTGTGTGTGTGTGTATACAAGAATGCTGCGCGCAGTCTTGAACAAGTCATGGAAGCAGCACCCCCACAAGGAAACAGCTGTACGGTCACCTGCCCCCCATCTCACAAACTATCCGAGTGAGACGGACAAGACATGCAGGACACTGCTGGAGAAGCAAGGATGAACTCGTGAGCGACGTTCCCCTGTGGAAGCCAACACATGACATGCAAGTGTGGGGCGCCCAGCAAGGACCTACATTGACCAGCTATGTGAGGATGCTGGCTGCTACGCAGAGGAGCTCCCAGGTGCAATGAATGATAGGGAAGGTTGGCGAAAGATTCTCATGGATACCCGTGCTGTATGCGCGACATGATGATGATGATGATATATATATATATATATATATATATATATATATATATAGGCGTGTGTGTGTGTGTGTGTGTGTGTGTGATTACCAATGCCCTTCGCAAGAGAAGGATGCGACACAAGGTCAATTACTTAAGCGGAGTTTAACAGGTTTGAATTCAGAGTTTTCCTTCTGGTAGACCGGTTGCCTAATCAATGTCAGAGCCCAGTCTGTCCTACTATTTACTCATAGCTAAGAGGAGAATAGTTGGCTTCTTACCTGTCCGAAGAAATGTAAACAGCCCCGTCCAAGATTTGAACTCGGGTCGCCGATGCCGAGGCTATTATATAATGACATCACCATGACAATCCCCTCACCAGTGCTGATGTAGAGATTTGACAGGCAGGTGGGGGTTAAAGGTAATTTTCGATTGAGACAAGCAATGGGGTTAACGGACATAAATTCCAGCATCGTATGTCACCCCGGCAAAAGAAAAAAATGCTCAAAATCAAGGAATTAACCGAATTTAACGAAATTTTCAGTGTTGATGCATTAATGAATAAAATATATAATGCACCAGTTATTTTATTTAAAAACTTTTACTTTTTTTTCAGGTCAATTAACTTTGAACCACGTATGTTTGTGAATCTGTGTTACGCCTCAAAGATACGTGTTTCAAAGTTAACTGAGCTGAAAAAATGTAAGAGTTTTCAAATAAAATAACTGATGCATTATATTGTTTCTTCATTAATATATCAACACTGAAAATTTCATTACATTGGGTTAATTCCTTGATTTTTAGTATTTTTTTCCTTTCGGGTGGGTGGTGGGTGGGTGGTTGACGTACGATAGTGGAATTTATGTCCGTTAAGTAGGATTAAAGCAGCAATGGAAATGTTAGTGTTTTGGGTTTTAAGTTGGATTTCTGGTTGTGTGCTACCAAACCATGAGTCATATTGGGGGGTGGTTGGCAGAAGTGATGTGCCAGGAGTGGCACATAGGAGGCGTATGAGGGAGGTCGTAATTGCTGAAATCTTATAGATTTCAACGAGTAAGCAAGTTTATTGATTTTGATATTTTGGAATGTTAACAAGTAGGTGTCACCAGAGAAGCAGTTTTGTGGCAAAAATTTCACGTGTTTTTTTTAAAAAGTTTAAGGGGGGTGATCCACTTTGACTGCAGGCATGTTCGTGGCTGATAAAGCCATTACGGGATAGGCAGAGACGGTCACAGAGGCTGGAGATGAAGGTCTGGTCAGGGTGATGTTATGGTTCTTCCTCCTGTGCCTTTTTGGCTTGAGAGGTGGCCCTTCTAGTGTTTTCTAGGGAGAAGACAACATAGTGGTGAGACACCAGGTTGTTATACCCACGCTCGGGTATATAATGGAGAGACTGACAGACAGGTTAGAGGTGGGATAAGGAATTATTACTTGTTACTGCTGCTTTACTGCTTTTCTAACTCAGCCGCCATATCTCCAGGGCTGACTTTTTCGGGCCGATCCTGGGAGTTGATTTTACTTCTCATTGGTTCTTTTCTTCCTTCTTGTTGGGCTGGCCATTTCTTGTTTAATAACCCAACAAGACTTGGTTCTTTTTCTTATAAGTCTTTTATTTCAACAACCCCAGCCCATATTCCAAAGAGGGTC
Organism: Doryteuthis pealeii; assembly: GCA_023376005.1. Lineage (NCBI taxonomy): Eukaryota > Metazoa > Mollusca > Cephalopoda > Myopsida > Loliginidae > Doryteuthis > Doryteuthis pealeii. The sequence continues at coordinate 75,645,166 of CM042155.1, forward strand.
GAGAGCGACTCCCAGAGCGAGCGACTTTCGAGTCCACTCGCTCTGAATCTCTGGTCGCATCTGACTAAAATAATTCTCACATGTCTAATCGTGCGCTACCGGAAGGTCAAGCGGAATGTCACTAGTTGTCAATCATCGGCCATGGTAACTTTCCACTACACCCCCCTACTTAAGGGGTGTTTTAATCAGGTTTAAATTTAAGAGTTTTTCTTCTAAACTAGTTACCTAACTGAGGTTAAAGAGTCCAGTCTGCCTTACTAACTACCCATAGCTGAAGGGAGAATATTTGGATGCATACCTTTCCCAAGGGCATTAGTGCTATGTGAAATTCAAACACCTTCGTCCAGGATTTGAACTCGGGTTGCCGAGTCTATTTCCTAAGACGATAACCATTACACCACGCGCTTCCATTCCTTGAAGCCCATTCGAATAGGGATTTATAATACACCGACTGCACTTCTGCAGAGAGTAAGATCCCCCTATGGGGCCACCTGTTGGCCGTTGGTGACGACCCGTTTTGCTTAAGGAAGGAATCCTGGTAGCTGAGCAGTCCATGACATTCGAGGACCTTACTTAGGCTAGACGGGCGGTCGGAGTGGCCCCGTCCGATCAATCGGCTGGTCACGTCAAGCCCTAGCACCTATATAATTGTCCCAACCCTATTGTCCTTATGGCAAGTCCCAATGCTTTTTATCATATATGTGCTAGAAGACGGTGGCTGAGGGTCTTCATGTCCTGGGAATAACGAAAAACTCTATCTGATAGTGAGGTTCCAGTTCTGTAGGTCTGGGAAATGTGGTGTACTCCTTCATCACCATTGATCCCTGTTCCACTCTGACCCGGAGCGGTAGTACCTATTAGGGTCCAATCTGTGGGTGAAATAGAAAAATATATCTATTACAAAAATGAGTATCCATTATGAATGAATCTATTTCAACACTTTGTCGTCATTAAATGACCCACCGAGGTTGATATGCCGTAAAACAAAACAAACCAAACCGTTCCTTGAAATTCGAATTCATGTGTAGCGATTGTCTGCCCTTCATGAGATGGGGTTGAGTGGAAAAGGGTTACCTTCACTTGCCATGAGGATTTGCCACAAGGTGGCACTACTTCCTGGCTATTTAAACTCAGTCCGAGAAGCTCTCTGCCTCTCTTTGGTCTGGCATCCACAAAGATGAACTACAGAGGGCCTCTGTCCATTAAGATGGGGCCCTTGTCCCCTCCCCCAACTATTGTGTACGTAGCCCTTCATATACCCTACCACGTGGATCATATACAGTGACTCTTACATTAATTAGGAACTCTTTCTTATTTCCCAAAGACCTTCGTCCTTACTGTTTGGATATTGTGATATATGTCATGTTATATATGCTCAGACAATACAGTCTGTATTGTTGTTATATTGCACTTCTTGTTTGGATTTTATTATGTATATATTCACGTACGTTTGAAAGTTTCTCTGAAGCCTTCTATCGTATTATTAGAACCAGCTTTGGCCACTAAAGCCAAAACACCATGTATATATTCACCTAGGTTGGAAGGTTTCTCTGAAGCCTTTCTAACGTATTATAAGATCCAGTTTAGACTAATAAAGCCAAAACACCATGTATATATTCACATAGGCTGGAAGGTTTCTCTAAAGCCTTTCTAACGTATTATAAGAACCAGTTTTGGCCAATAAAGCCAAAACACCATGTATATATTCACATAGGTTGGAAGGTTTCTCTGAAGCCTTTCTAACGTATTATAAGAACCAGTTTTGGCCAATAAGCCAAAACACCATGTATATATTCACATAGGTTGGAAGGTTTCTCTGAAGCCTTTCTAACGTATTATAAGAACCAGTTTAGACTAATAAAGCCAAAACACCATGTATATATTCACATAGGTTGGAAGGTTTCTCTGAAGCCTTTCTAACGTATTATAAGAACCAGTTTTGGCCAATAAAGCCAAAACACCATGTATATATTCACATAGGTTGGAAGGTTTCTCTGAAGCCTTTCTAACGTATTATAAGAACCAGTTTAGACTAATAAAGCCAAAACACCATGTATATATTCACATAGGTTGGAAGGTTTCTCTGAAGCCTTTCTAACGTATTATAAGAACCAGTTTAGACTAATAAAGCCAAAACACCATGTATATATTCACATAGGTTGGAAGATTTCTCTGAAGCCTTTCTATCGTATTATAAGAACTAGTTTAGACCAATAAAGCCAAAACCACACATTTGATTGTTATGCATGGATTATCTTTCGTGGATGATGACTAATTCGGGTGAAAGTTAGAGATAAAATTATTATTAATGCTTATTCTAAAAAAAAAAAAAAAAAAAAAAAGAAGAAAAAAAGAACTCAAGTATTTTTATTTATTTATTTATTTATTTATTGTGCGAAAACGTTTCTCTCAACTAGAACAAATAAAATAGTATAAAAATAAAAATAAAATAAATTAGAGATTTTCTTTTTTTCTTTCTCTTAATCCCTTCGCGCTCCGCCCCGAAAGGAAGATCGACTTGAAGAGCTACCTTTAAGCCCCCCCCCCTGTAAATGGTAAAACTCCCTTAAATGGGACAAGAATGACCATTAGGGTTATGATTGAGTTTATTCAACGATAAAGTAAAGGGCCCACACTTTTTGATGGGGGTCACTCTTTTTTTCTCTCCCCCTACTCCCACACCTCCCCGTTTTTTGGGGCGCACGTGCCCATTGGCAACAAACAAGAAAACAAACAAACAAACAACAAAATAAATTCTCGTTGATGAGACGAACAAAAGCGATCGTCTTCTAGTCGCATAAGGATCAGTGCAATTATCTTGTAGTTATAGCGGACATTATCACTTCACCGATCAAAAAAAAAAAAAAAAAAAAATAAGACCAAAAAAATAAACAAACAACAACAACAACAACAACAACAACAAATGTGTACTTGATGAGTGTAGTAAATAGGCAGCTCATTTTTAGAATAAATAAATAAAGAAGAAGAAAGAAAGAAAGAAAGAAAGAAAGAAAGAAAAAGAAGAAGAAAGAAAGAAAGACTGGGTCAGCTGAGTTTAAGGAGCGAAAATGTGTAATGAATGAAATCAGACGTTCATTCAAATGAAAAGTTTCAACAACAATGCGAAGATACGAAAAGCCGTGGGCGATGCACAGATTGCTTCATTATTTTTACCTTAAAAAACAAATTATACATTTAATAACATTATTCTTAGTAATATTACCATCAACTCCTAACAAACTTACTATCACTTTCTTCCTCATTTACATTGTATTTCTGTCGTAAATACTTGAAAAGACAGGTTGACATGCTGTTCAAATCAATCAATCAATCACATAAAGATGCGTTAGAAATCGTTTTTATTATAAAAATGCATTGGAAAAAATAATACCCATTAAAATGTATTAGAAATTATCTTTACTATAGAAATGCATTGAAAATTATTTTACCATAAAAATGCATTGGAAATGATTTTTTTTATAAAGCCAATTATTCTTATTATAAAATTGCATTGGAAATGATTTTTTACTATAAAAATTAATTGGAAATGATTTTTGCTATAAAAATACACTGGAAATTATTTTTACTACGAAAATGCATTGGAAATGATTTTACTATAAAAATGCATTGGAAATGATTCTTATAAAAATCCATTGGAAATACTTCTTACTATAAAAATTAATTGGAAATGATTTTTGCTATAAAAATGCACTGGAAATTTTTTTTACTATAAAAATGCATTGGAAATGATTTTACTATAAAAATACATTGCAAATTTTCTTACCATATTCATATCATACTTATCTTTTTCTGTGTTACTGTCTGGGTTGACTTCTCTCTGTCTCCAGATCTTTCTTCTTGGGACTTCTTCACCTTTGTTTCCATTCTGGTTCTTATTAATAAACACAAGACTCGACATATTTTTATACGTCTTTATTCAACCCAACTTAATCAACATGCATGGGGAGAGAAATAGCCATTTTCGGAGTGACGCCAATTGCGCTCGTCTCCTTTGAAAATCCAGTTTTTTCATAACATCAAAGAACTGACAACAACTGTCCATTAGAAGAAGAGTCGTACCATAAGAACGTGGGTCCGTGTTATATACCCACATTGACATCCTACATCGAGTATATAAACGAGACAGGAAATCCAGGTGATAGAGAGAGAGAGAGAGAGAGAGAGTTGAGACTTGTTGCTTAATTTCTTCTGTACAACTTATAGTCACCATGTTTCCTCTTCTTCTTTGGCCGCCATCTTGTCGTCTAGCTGTCTCCTTACTAAGGGCTACTTCTTAGGGCTAACTTTTTAGTCATGCAATTAACTAAACTAACTTTTTAGTCATGCAATTAACTAAACAACAAGACATTTTTTTTCTTGATCAAGATTTATTTAACCCATTCTTATTCGCCGCCCGGGCGAGAATCAACCTCGCAGAAGCACGTCTACTCTGCGTCAATCTCGGGTTGAAACTGATTCTCTAAACTAACTAATCACGCGATGTGCGAGATTCGCGCCTCTAGGGATCAAAGAGCTATAACAATTCTGGTAGTTTTCCATTCCCTGATCTGAAAACCAATGGCCCTTTTGAATTCTCGCTACAGGATCTGTCAACAATTTATGCTACCACATAAATGGCAACACGTAAATCTCTCCAGTCGGAAATGAGTGCAAGACGTAACGAAGAGAATGACACGTCATCATCTCATTTTGATACTCATTATACATTTTTATATAATTTTACATCAAACTCTTTTGGGTCTTATTATGAACTATAATGCTTCTGATTTTTTAAAATAAAATTTATTTTATTTTTAACACAGAACACGCATTTTTTAAAATTGCAGCATTGAATAATAACGTTTTGTTTGTACCCTTTCTTCTAACGGTTGTTTCATCCCGTCTTTCTCTCATATGTTGCTCTTGATGATGACCGATCTATTAAAGCGGTCGAAACAGATGTCTGTCAGCAATTATAAACATCATTTGTTTTTTCATAAATGTTAAATTCATACTGTCGGATTAACTTCCATACATTTTCATATATATATATATATATTTTTTTTTTAGGATATGTGCTTAATTGAAGTCATACCTAATTTTGAAAATTAATTAGTTAATGATTAATGAATTTAGGCGGGCATATATGTTCAATTGTAAGGCTAAACGAATCGAGAAAATGTCAATCCCTGAATGTACATTTCGACCTATTAGGTCTCATCAGCAAGGTTATAGGCATGGGAGACTGCTCCGTGTGTGACTCGAAATCTCGACTGTCAAGCTGACACACACACACACACACACACACACACACATATATATATATATATATGAAATTTAACATTATGAAAAAACATATGATGTTTGTTATGTAATTGCTGACAGTACTGTTTCGACCAAATCGATAAGTTGGTCTTCATCAAAGAGCGACATAGATGGGAAGAGAAGATATCCGTTAAAAAAGACTGTTTACAGAAACGAACGCTGGGTTCAACCGCTGAAATTTTTGAAAAATGCATGTTCTGTTTTAAAAATAAAATAAATTTTATTTTTAATTTTTAAAAAATCAGAAGCATTATAGTTTATAGAAAAACTCAAAAGAGTTTGTTGTAAAAGTTTATATAAAAATGTAAAGTGGGTATCAAAATAGTATAGTATATATTTTTCAGCTGTTAAAAAAAAAATATACAAGTCCACATGGTAATTTGAAAAAAGATGTTAGAGTTCCAAAATTTACTTGTGGCGTTGAACCCAGCGTTCGTTTCTGTAAACAGTCTTTTTTAACGGATATCTTCTCTTCCCATCTATGTCGCTCTTTGATGAAGACCAACTTATCGATTTGGTCGAAACAGTACTGTCAGCAATTACATAACAAACATCATATGTTTTTTCATAATGTTAAATTTCATACTGTCGGATTAATTTCCATCTATTTTTCATATATATATATATATATATATATATATATATATATATATATATAAATGACAGTAAAGATACACAGTTTAAAGCATGGGTAAATAAATGTCAATAGATTCGAAATTCTTCCCAATGAAAACTTGACTGAATATTTAAGTAAATAATGAAATTTTGCCAACTGTCTCTCCCCCTCTCTCTATTTCACTATTTCCGACTAGGAGGGGGGGGGTAAAATAACTAACGTTTTAACATATCTCTCCAGTCCAAAAGGAGAGCGTAATGTCACAGCAGCACCAGCCTTTGCCTAACGGGGTTTAACTCTTAACATCCTGTTGAGAATTTTCTCAATCCAGAGCATTCCTATAAGGATATATAAAAAAATGGCTAAAAATGACCATTGCATCTAAAGTTACCTGTTATTTCCCTTAAATCAAAGACTTCTACATATGTTTAATATTAAATTTAAACAAACACTATCATTTGGGGCTGATTGGGAAAATGAATGACACTTCTAGACGGGTGGAATGAGGTGGTATAGGACTTTAAGAGTTAAAGGTTGTGTTGATGGTGTCTGAAGAACCAATCAAAGGAATGCCGATAGTCCTGGAGCTATTTTTGGCACCGCAAAGAGTCTTGCTTCCTCCGGGGGCTCCCAACATCAAACCCACCTTGTGTTGCATCCTAAATCTCGTAGGGATAGGGTTAAGAAAAGGTGGCGCACTTAGCGTAGCGGTTATCATTGTAAGAAATAGAATCGGTGAGCCTAGATAAAATCCTAGACGAAGCTTTTTCGTTTCATGCTAATGCCATTGGGAAAGGCATGAATCCGACTACTTTCCTCCAGCTTTGGGTAAATAGTAGGACAGACTGGGTTCTCTAGCCTTTGTAAGTCAACCAGTCTAGAAGGGGTGAAAACTCTGGATTAAAACCTGCAAGACTTCGCTTAAAGATTAACCTTGTGTCACATCCTGCGTAAATACAATTACGAACCAAACATTTTGGATTCACTTAAAGAATGAAACAACACACTCAATTCCGACAATATCGAAACGGCAGTAAAAGAACACCGAAACCCACAAAAACGAGACTTACCAGATGACAACCTACCAAAAAACAACGTGAAACGTTGAGGACACTGTTACGTTCGCCTATCGTTTTTAAAGACGTTTCCATGCTGTTCCATCAGAGACCAAAGAAAAATAAAAGGTGCACATGCAACAATTCGGAAATAACAATAAAACATAATAAATCATTTCAAGGCATTTTATTCAGCACTCGGGAATTGGGAGGAGAGAAATGGAGAGTTCATAAGCATAATTATCTCTTTCTCTCTCTCTATATATATATCCGCGATAGGAATATTTATCGGGATAATTTAAATTAACATATACACATGTAAATTGAAGCAAAATATGAGGTGGTAATCTCTATAAGAGTTCATGAGAGAATGGGACACTTATCTTAATTTGCTAGATTCATCCATGGACTTGCGTTTGGTAAGCTTCGCTTGTTTAGTGGTTCTATATCTGGTTGGGTGGATGACTACTTTGTGTCTAATTACTTCTGTCCGCAGGAAGGTGATATCGGGATTCCGACTGACCATAGTAGTAAACTTATTCTTTTGGTTGCATGAAGATTATAATCACCTATCCTAAACGAGGTGACGAACCCCAGTGTGTTCGCCAAGAGGCTCCGGAATGAAAACTAAACTAGTAATAGAGATCTCTTCCCTCCCCCCCCCAAAAAAAAAGAGATGGTGTGTATTTTTGTTCATCCCTTTGCCTTCCTTTTCTACAGAGACCGGCCGACGTGACAATACTGGTCAAAGAAATTCTGCTCCAGATTGGGGTCATTTAGTGGGACACGTACCTCAGCTCTGAGTTTCAAGAATGTTCTGGGGTGTCCCCTTTCAACTTTCGAGTTTCGTTCTATAATCAATTTCGAGTTACTCGTAGTACGTAACAACACTCTCAACTAGTGAAGACGTGGATCAGCTGATAAAGAAAATTAGTAAAATAGAACACTAATTAGGAGTGAGCCTATTCTAGTAATAACCATTATATATATATATATATATATATATATATATATATATATATATATATAGGTTTCAAAGAAAGAAAAACTTAACAAACCGTCATTACACTATAATAATAGTAAAGTGGAGTTTGAATTCAGAGTTTTCCTGATCCTAGACTAGTGGACTAACCAAGGTTAAATATCCCAGTATGCCCTACTATTTACCCATATCTGGAGGGAGAGTAGTTGAATTCATGCCTTTCTCAATGGTATTAGCGCTATGGGAAATGCAAACAGCTTCGTTCAAGATTTGAACTCGGGTCGCCGATGCCATTTTTTATGACGATAAACATTACACCACGCTCCTCCGTGGAGTACAATTATATAATGCCATGACTCTGACAATCCCTCACCGGTGCTAATGTAGAGATTTGACAGGCAAGTTTGGGGTTAAAGGTTATTTTCCATTGAAACTAGTGATGGAAAAGTTAGCGTCTTGAGTTTTAACTGTAGCTTCGTCCAGGATTTGAACTCTGGTCGACGAGTCCATTTCCTACGACTCTAACCATTACACTGCGCTTCCAAAGACGGTACAACAATCAACTAAATAAGAGAATTCTACCATTAACTTTTGTAGTGATACGAGAAGCGTCACTACGAAGAAGTAAAGTGAACTTAGTGGGCCTAGGTCAAGCGGAACCTACATTATGTAATTCGTGGGTAGCCCACGAATTATGTTTGTACGTGTAGTTAGATTTTGAATTAAAAGTCGTTGAAATTCAAAATCCGTGCGGGTTATATTATTGATGGGTAATGATCTTTAGTTGACCCTTCCTCAGATTCCGCCAATGGGAAAACGTAAGAACGGAAGTTAAGTTTAGTTAGTTAGGTTTTGGACGCTAGTAGAAAAGAGCAGACGCAAGGGTCGTTGCTCCCAACATGCCAGCTTCTCATTGCGCGGTTGAAAACTCTTTGGGGCTTCGAGTTTTAATAAAGAATAAAGACGTTAATTATTACCAACAAAAAATAAGCTCAGACAACCCATCCCAGCAGAAGGAAGAAATCAGCCCAGAAAAAGATGGCCGCCGACAAAACAGAACCAATAAGAACCCACCTCCTCTCCTCTCTCTCTCTTCCTCTCGCCATTTATATACCCGAGTCAAACGACACCTACTTATGATTAATGAGTCCTTAAAGATTCTGACAAGACAAAGAAACTGAATCCACATGAAGGCAATACGTTTTTTTTTTTGTCTGAGAGAAAGAGTCGGAAAACCAGCCAAAGCGTACATACTAGCCAGGGACCTTGCTGACACAATTCGCGGTGTTTCGCTATACCGAAGCACTTTAACGAGCCACATTGGACAACCAGCTTCAACAAGCATACACTGGACAACCTGAAATGCATCTTAATAGATCACAACTTTCCATCTACACAAAAGCGCAAACAAAAAGAAACAAAATGGATAGTATACGTCCACACACACACACACACACACACACACACTAGAAAGCATTAATAGCATTTCAGTTTATTTCAATAGGAAAAATTGATTTGATATACAAATATATATATATATATATATATCAGTCATCCACAGACACGTGTTTCGATGTTTACGTTTCATCCGTGCGACTATACGTTTTTAACAGCTACCTCTAGCCGGGAACGAAACCCGAGAGAATTTTCGTCTGCCAAGCTCCGTACCATTACGGCCGTCGATGAACAATTAATTGATACATATTTCAGGGTGCATGTTTTTGCAATCACCAGAGAACTCAAGTCTGTATACAAGAGGCGAGTAAATGCTTTACGCTAAACGGTCAAATTTCGACAAATGTCTCCCCTACAGTGCTCTACCAGGATAATTGGGAACATATGTATCAGTCATCCACATACACGTGTTTCGGCGTTTACGTCTCATCAGTGCGGCTCGATATATATATATATATATATATATATATATATATATATATGAGAAGTAAATAAACAAACGATGTGTTTTGATATGGCTTTTTTAGCCGACAATTTCTGGAAGAATATGTGCTTAATTGAAGTCGTACCTAATTTTGAAAATTAATTAATAATTAATTAATTAGGCGGGCATACCTATTCAAATGTAAGGCTAAACACATTTTTCTCTTTTGTTTAGCCTTACATTTGAATAGGTATGCCCGCCTGATTAATTAATTATTAATTAATTAATTTTCAAAATTAGGTACGACTTCAATTAAGCATATATATAATATATATATATATATATATATATATATATATATGGGCGGAAAATATGGAAATGAATCCGATGATATGGAGAAATATATATGGAAAAAAAACGAAGTATTCCAAAGGATGAATTTATTTGTAGATTAAAACTTAGTCGACGTTTAAACGTTTCGATTTTTTCCTAAAACCTTCATCAGGACAATTGGATGAGTAGGATGTTGTGTACGTAAATAAAGTCGGTGGGGCGGCCTAATGTCGGCATCAGCCGGACAGCGAGGGAGTCTATCCGCTTTTCCCTAGCGCTAGATCAAGGAGAATGTTTTATCGTCTGAGGTGGAGCACTACACTTACCACTAACTCCTCACTTTATCACATACATCCCTGTGCTACTCATACGCTGATGTAACCTGGGTTAATTTTTTTTTCAAGATGAATAGGAAATTTGAGAAAGTATGCTATCTCCGTTTTCGTTTTCAATTGCATGAATGAGTATTTACTATAGAAATGCATTGCAAATGAAAAAGAAAGGTATTGTCAGTGGTCAGGAATTAATGTATGTGTTATTGATAGAATTTGGGTATTCGCCATCTTAAACATACTGTTTGTTTACTTTCATATATATATATATATATATATATATATATATATATATATATATATATATATATATATATAAGTTTCAAAGAAAGAAAAACTTAACAAACCGTTATTACACTACAATAATTTATTTCGACCAGAAACTCAAATGAGTCTAGCCTCTTCAGACAGATTTTACAAGATAAATAAATAAAATCAAAAAGTTGTTTTTTTTGTAAAATCTATCTGAAGACGCTAGACTCATTTTGAGTTTCTGGTCGAAATAAATTATTATAGTATAATGAAGGTTTTTTTTTTCTTTGAAAAATGCTCCGCGTATAACTATTGGTTATTATACATTGAGCTTTCTAATGGATTTATGAAAATCCTTGCATGAATATATATATTTGCACCTACAAGTGCAAACAGTATGGTTATACAGTGAGATTTCGATGATCCCAAATAGAATCGTCCCCTAGTTGACAGTCATTTGGATTATCTTACACACACACACACACACACACACACACACACACACACACACATATATATATATATATATTATATATATATATATATATAGATAGATAGATAGATAGATATCATTATTATTATTATTATTATTATTATTATTATTATTATTATTATTATTATTATTAATCATAACAAGTGAGGAAAAAACAATTATTAAATATTTCCTATCTTTTCAAGAGTTATTCCCCTTGTATTGTAAAATCCATTCTTGTGTTGATTCCGAGTTTTCATTCATTTTAAATCGTTTTAGGCAAACAAGCCACAACGGAAATACTTTTGATTTGGGACTTTCAGAACCGAATTTACAGAGATAATGTTCAACGAGCTTGCTAAATCCTGCTCCTCAGCAAGGCGCAAAATTATTTTCTTCATTTATCGAAGTTCATCTATGACAGGGCTTCTCAAAATTGTCCATATAGAGCCCTGGGTGTGAATGGATTTTTGGCAGGCTGAATAAAAATAAAGGGGCCTACAGGGAGGGGTGAAGTTACTAGTTTGCATCTATAAATACTTTTATAACAGGCGCACAAAAATCGCTTGATCATGTGAACTAATTGACAGATATCGTGTGCCTAGCTTCTCAAAGTGGTTCATATAGACCCCTGGGTGGAAATAAAAATGTGGAAGGGTGAATAAAAACATAAGGGTCCACAGGTGGGTACATTTACTAGTTTACATTTTTAATTCCCTTTATAACAGGAGAACAAAAATGTCAGGATCATGTAGACTAATTGTCAGATATCGTACACCTTGCACCACAGGGCTTCTCAAAGTGGTCCATATAGACCACTGGGTGTAAATAAAAATATGGAAGGGTGAATAAAAACATAAGGGTCCACAGGTGGGTACATTTACTAGGCTTCTCAAAGTGGTCCATATAGACCACTGCGGGGGGGATACATTTTTGATGGAGTAAATAAATGCATAGTTATCCATATTGTGTGAAATTTATTTATTTTTCTTTTAATCATTAAGAACTTTTAAGAACCCAATATGAAAATTTTACTGAACAAGGCTTCGTAAAATAATCCATATAGACCCTTACGGGTGAATAAGATTTTGACGGGGCTAAGAAAAGCATAGGGATCCACAGGGGGAGTGAATTCACTAGTTTGCATTTATATATCTCTTTATAAGTTCAAATCCTGGATGTGGTAATTACATTTCCCTTTGCGCTAATAACCTTGGGAAAGGTATGAATCCGACTCTCCCTCCAGCTATGGATAAATAGTAGGGCAGACTGGGCTCTTTAACCTTGGTTAGGCAACCGGTCTCGGAGAAGGAAAACTCTGATTTCAAACCTGTCGAACTCCGCTTAAGAAATTGACCTTGTGTCACATCCTGCTCGTGCGGAGGGGTTGGTATATATATATATATCTTTATAACAGAACAAAAGTTTCAGAATCATGTAGACTAATTGTCGGATATCGTACACCTAGCACCACAGGGTTTCTCAAAGTGGTCAATATAGACCGCTGGGGGTGAATAAATTCTTGGCGGGGGGAATAAATGTATAGGGATCCACGGAGGAGTGAATTTACTAGTTTACATTAATAAATCTTTTTATAACTGGTGAACAAAATCGTAGACTAATATCCAGATATTGTACACCTAGCACAGGGCTTCTCAAAATGTCCTACATAGACCCCGGGGTTAATATAATTTTTGTAGGGTGAATGGAATTGTTTATATATATAACTGTGTGAGGAAAAGTTATGGAAAAAAGTGAATAACGAACACAGACAATTCCAATCCCCTACTGCCTCATTAACCTAAATTTGTAATCCTTCTACCCCCCCCCTCGAACGTGTTGGACTACCTACATCTGTGGCAACCCCTTTTACTCCCTCCTTCTCTATCTCCTTCCCTCTCCTCTTCCTTATACCTTTTCATAGTCTATATATCATTCTGTTTTAAAACAATAAATTCATTCTGACTTGAGACCATATCACAGAGTATAAACAAATGATGATAATTATTATTAAATAGGAAATTACTTGAAACGATAAGATTGTGCATACATTATTACAATTAACAATAGTTACTTGATGCTTTAATTGTTTACAGTTAATTATCATTCGTTACCTGAAACAATATAATTGTTAAAAAATACTTGAAACCGTAGATCTACATGCAAATTGTATTAGATACGAATACTTAAAACCTTTTCCATTTTTAAGTAGTGTCCTAAATAAAAAGTAAACATTTTTATCTGCATCTGCGCAAGTGACTCTGATTACCTAGCCATTGTTAAAGAGCTCAATCCGCCCTACTATTTACTCATAGCTGGAGGGTGAGTAGTTGGATTCATACCTTTCCCAAGGGTATTAGCGGTATGTCAAATGCAAACAGCTTCATCAAGGGTTTGAACTCACGTCGACGAGTCCATTTCTTACGATTCTAACCATTAGCCCAACGCATCCCCATGAAATCCACTCGAATTCATATAACTGCATAAACAAATGATCATTATTAAATAGGAATAGTTACTTGAAACCATAAAATTGTGTATAAATTATTGCTATTAAAAATACTTACAACTGATTATCTTTAGTTATTTGAAACCATATAAATGCTTGAAATATTTCAATCCATATAACTGTGCAAATCATTTTGTTAGAAACGAATACTTCAAGGCAAAGAACTGTATGAACAAATTACGGTTAAATCCTACTTAACGGACATAAATTCCAGCATCGTATGTCACCCCGCTGAAAGAAAAAAAACACTAAAAAATCAAGGAATTAACCGAATTTAATGAAATTTTCAGTGTTGATATATTAATGAATAAAATATATAATGCACCAATTATCTTATTTAAAAACTTTTACATTTTTTCAGGTCGATTAACTTTGAATCACGTATGTTTGTGAATCTGTGTTACGCCTCAAAGATACGTGGTTCAATGTTAACTGACCTGAACAAATGTAAGAGTTTTCAAATAAAATAACTGGTGCATTATATTGTTTATTCATTAGTATATCAACAATGAAAATTTCATTAAATTCGGTTAATTCCTTGATTTTTTAGTATTTTTTCTTTCGGCGGGGTGACATACGAATTTATGTCCATAAAGTAGGATTTAACCCAAATTACTATTATTGAATAGGATTAGTTACTTGAAACTATAGAATAAAAACATAGTATCTATATTGATACTCGTGATCCCTAATCTTCCGACCGTTGTCATCTTACAACACCCTCTGGTTAAAAATATGACCGCCAGAATCACCCAAGATGAAATGTGAAAATGTAAATTCTGATTATCTGGTTTTGCTTATCCGTTGTTTCTTATAAGGGTTGTCATCTCAGCTGAAAAATGGGCCATTCCGTTTTTATTAGAAAGAAAGAAAGGGAACGAAAAAGACACGCTACACAGAAAAAATATAAGAAAGAAAGAGAATAGGGGAAATATAGAGAGAAAGAGAGGGGGTGAGCGCGCGGAAGCGATAACGCTAATCTGTTTCAATCAAACATCATGAAAAGCTGAAAAGAGGAAAAGAAAGAAAAAAAAGAGTAAGAGAGTTGAATCAAGATTATTATACATTTTACATATTGAATTGAGACCTAATAGGTCGAAATGTACATTCAGGGATTGACATTTTCTCGATTCGTTTAGCCTTACATTTGAACATATATGCCCGCCTAAATTCATTAATTATTAACTAATTAATTCTAAATTAGGTATGACTTCAATTAAGCGCATATCCTCCAAAAATAGCTCTTAAGTAAACATATCAAATGTTGTAATAATCAAATAATCATACTGCAGTATATCCACAGGTCCTGCTAGTAAATGATTATTATCAAGAATAGTTACTTAAAGTTTTAATTGTTTACAACTTACATTTACAGTTGGTTACAATTTATAGATAGAATTAATTACTTTAGACCATATAATTGCTTGAAAAGAAAAGAAATGAGGAAAAAGATTGACTTAATCAACCCTAATAATACAATTAAAGTTGACATGCCGTTAAACCAACCAAGTGAACATCCAACTAAAAAAAAAAAGGTATTAAATTTTTCCTATCTTTTCAAGAATTCAATAATCGCGGACAACTGAAATTGCCGAAAGAAAAAGAAAACCTTTATTAAGTTGTACTGCCCAGTATTTCAAATGTGAGAAAATTTTGACTAATAAATTCATCTTCCCAACAGAAACAATAATCCGTCACTTTGCAGAAAGACTATTGATTGACCTGTCTTATCAAATGTGCACTGACCCCGTGTTGGAGATCTAGATTCGTTCCAATTGCAATAATGAGTGGCTTTTAAAATTCATTATTGTTACGCAAATCTTGGCACCGTGGCTCAACTGGGATGCGATTCGGTCAAATGAGTTTCGATTTTGTACCATTTTAACACCAGCTGCCTTTTCACACTTAAGTGATTTGATAAAAAAAAAAGAAAGAAAAAAAAGTTTCTTGTGTTCTTTGAATTTCAGGCCCGTTCCATTGCTTTGCGAAATAGTCATTTGGAAAACTGGGCGTGGTTGAGAACCACCCCATTCCGGCCTCTTAAATGTGTTTGTCGCTTCAGTGGATGGCTGACAGCTGATAGCAAGGCGATGTATTAATGGGATACTCATAAGTATTTTCATTCAAATAATAAGTACTTTTATTCAAATAATAAGTACTTTTATTCAAATAATAAGTACTTTCATTCAAAACATAAGTATTTTCATTCAAATAATAAGTATTTTATTCAAAACTTAAGTACTTTTATTCAAATAATAAGTACCTAATTTCAAAACTTAAGTACTTTTATTCAAATAATAAGTACCTTATTCAAAACATAAGTACTTTTATTTAAATAATAAGTATTTTATTCAAAACATAAGTACTTTTATTTAAATAATGAGTATTTTATTCAAAACATAAGTACTTTTATTTAAATAATAAGTATTTTATTCGAAACATAAGTACTTTTATTTAAATAATAAGTATTTTATTAAAAACATAAGTACTTTTATTCAAATAATAAGTATCTTATTCAAAACATAAGTACTTTTATTCAAATAATAAGTATTTTATTAAAAACATAAGTACTTTTATTCAAATAATAAGTATTTATTCAAAACATAAGTATTTTTATTCAAATAAGTATTTTATTCAAAACATAAGTATTTTATTCAAAATGAGAATTTTATTCAAAACTAAGTACTTATTCAAATATAAGTATTTTATTCAAAACATAAGTACTTTTATTCAAATAATAAGTATTTTTATTCAAAACATAAGTACTTTATTCAAATAATAAGTATTTTATTCAAATATAGTACTTTTATTTAAATAATAAGTATTTTATTCAAAATATAAGTACTTTTATTCAAATAATAAGTATTTTATTCAAATATAAGTAAAATATAAGTATTTTATTCAAAATATAAGTGCTTTTATTCAAATAATAAGTATTTTATTCAAAATATAAGTATTTTATTCAAATAATAAGTATTTTATTCAAAATATAAGTAAAGTATTTTATTCAAAATAAGTATTTTTATTTTTATTCAAAACATAAGTATTTTATTCAAATAGTAGTACTTTTATTCAAATAATAAGTATTTTATTCAAACATAAGTACTTTTATTCAAATATAAGTATTTTATTCGAAACATAAGTTTTTATTCAAATAAGTATTTATTCAAAACATAAGTACTTTTATTCAAATAATAAGTATTTTATTCAAATATAAGTATTTTTATTTAAATAATAAGTATTGTATTCAAAATATAAGTACTTTTATTCAAATAATAAGTATTTTATTCAAAATATAAGTACTTTTATTCAAATAATAAGTATTTTATTCAAAATATAAGTACTTTTATTCAAATAATAAGTATTTTATTCAAAATTAAGTACTTTTATTCAATAATAAGTATTTTATTCAAATATAAGTACTTTTATTCAAATAATAAGTATTTATTCAAAACATAAGTACTTTATTCAATTTATAAGACCATTTTCATTCAAGATATAATTACTATTATTCATAGTTTGAGTACTTTTATTCAAAAACATGTATTTTTATTCAAATTCTGAGTACTTTTATTGAAAATTTACAAAAGTACTTTTATTTAAATTCATACATATTTCTATTCAAAGCATAAATACTTTTATTCAAATTAAAAGTAATTTTATTAAATCTATAAGCATTTTTATTCAAAATATAAGTACTTTATTCCCAATTTTAAGTACCTTTTCAAATTTGAATTAAAAATGTAGAAAAGAATGGAAAGGAAATGGAGGCAAGATAAAGAAAAAATGAGATAGATAATTTATAATACTTTTATTCAAATTTATACGTATTTTTATTCAAATTTATACGTATCTTTATGCAAATTAATAATACTTTTATTCCAAGTATAAGTGTTACATAATGAATAGGCATAGCCTATCATTTTTGTAATGTAGTGTACGATTTAAATTTAACCATAATTAATTCATGGAAAAATACGTATAAGTCATACAGTTTGACGGCCAGGCTTTCATTCCGGGTTCATCCGAGCGGTCCTCTCTGATTGGCTTAAGAAGATCACGTGATCGGAGAAGCTTAAGAAAATAGAGTTCATTGATAATTTACTAAGCAACCGGGACGTTCAGACACGTATTTACTTCTGTGCTTTTTCCATTGCACGCGTGAGTTGAGATAGGGATCGGATAATAAAATGTATATGTACGCAATATAAGTCGCCGTGTTTATAATCAAGAACCAAGATGGATGCGGGAAGACACAACACCGATACAACTCGATGAAAGAGAAACAGACGACTCGTCTTAGCAGAGAGCAGAAGGTTAAAAGGCGTAGAAGACTTAGCTGAATACATAAGAAATAATAGAAATAAGACGAAGATTATACGACATAAGTATTTTTATTCAAATTCATACGTATTTATATGCAAATTTATAAGTACTTTTAATACAAATTTCAAAAACCTTTGTATTTACAATATAAGTACTTTTATTCCAACCTGGGTGGTAATATCTCCTCCACAGAGAGCGATGTTAATACACGGATAGCAAAGGCATGGTCGGCCACAAATAGATTATCAGTCATATGGAGGTCCGATCTCCCTGACGAGCTAAAGCGACAGTTCTTCCAGGCTGTGGTTGTGTCGATGCTGCTATATGGTTGCACCACCTGGACCCTAACAAAGCGTCTTGAGAATAAGATAGATGGGAGCTGCACAAGAATGCTGCGCGCAGTCTTGAACAAGACATGGAAGCAGGACCCCACAAGGAAACAGCTGTACGGTCACCCGCCCCACCCCATCTCACAAACTATCCAATTGAGACGGACAATACATGCAGGACACTGCTGGAGAAACAAGAATGAACTCATAAGTGACGTTCTCCTGTGGAAGCCAACACATGGACATGCAAGTGTGGGGCGCCCAGCAAGGACCTACATTGACCAGCTATGTGAGGATGCTGGCTGTTCCGCAGAGGAGCTCCCAGGTGCAATGAATGATAGGGAAGGTTGGCGAAAGATTGTCATGGATACCCGTGCTGTATGCGCGACATGATGATGATGATGATGATTCCCAATCTTTAATATAAACAGAATAAGGCATGAAAGTATGTGCTTGAATATTGCGCTCCGTCATCACCTCAGATTAATAATGGGCGAATAATCTGTGGAGGATAGAAAGGGAAGAAAAGAAGTCAGAGAGAAAAAGAAAGTCAGAGAGAAAAGAAGTCAGAGAGAAAAGAAAGACAGAGAGAAAAAAGAAGACAGAAGAGAAAAAGAAAGACAGAGAAGAAAAAGAAAGAAGAGAAAAGAAAGGCAGAGAGAAAAGAAAGGCCGAGAGAAAAAGAAAGATAGAGAGAAAAAGAAAGGCAGAGAGAAAAAAGAAGGCCGAGAGAAAAAGGCAGGGAGAAAAGAAGACAAGAAAAGAAAAGAGAGAGAAAGAGAAGAGAGAAGAAGAAAGAAGAGAGAAAAAGAAAGGCCGAGAGAAAAAGAAAGCATATATAATGAAAAAAAAAGGTAGAAAGTAGAAAGAAGAAAGAAAGGGAAAGAAAGAAACAAGAAGGAAGGAAGGAAGGATGAGAAGATAACAGGAAGAAAGATGAAGCTGTACATTAGAGGCGTATCGTCTGCGTCAATTGAATGGCAAGAAGGAAGGGAAAAAAAGACAGGAAGAAAAGAGAAAGAAAGGAACGCAAGATAGAGAAAGCGATAGATAGTGAGACATATATAAGTAAAAGAAAGAGAGAAAGAAAGAAAGAAAGAACGCTTATTTTGAAAGCTTATTTAACTTTCCCGTAAGGCTGTACCAAATTTTCTTGGTATTTGTTTACCTGTATAATGGAATATTTCAAAGTTCACTATCTATTCACCTCAGAACTCATTCTATTCAAATAAAGATGGAAGGGGTGTTCATGTAGTGATTTTTCTTTTTTCAGTGTAAAACTTTATAAAACTTTATTTGTGATAATTTTAGTTAACTCTTTGCCTACCAAATTTCCCATAAAGCTGTACCAAATTTTCTTGGTATTTTTTACCAGTATGATGGGATATTTCAAAGTTCACTTTATATTCACCTCAGAACTTATTCTATTCAAATGAAGTCCTATTATTATTGTAATCTGAGTCATTCTGCATAATCATAATGAACTAACTATCAGCTTTTGTATTTTGCTTGTAGTTGGATCGCAGTAGTGGGAGAGACGCTTTGAGCGGTTTTATGTAGCAAAAGAGTTAAGTACCACTGAATTGAGTAATAAATTATCGATAAAGGAAGAAAAGTTTTTATTATTTATGTATATTATTTCTCTTTATTTATGTTGTTTATAAAAAAACGATGTTTTTTTTATAGTATACTAAAAAGTTTTATGTTATAATTATATATTTATAAAAGAGTGTTTATTGGAGTTTTTCCGTAATCAATAACAATAAAACGAACTATTTATTATTTTTACTAATGATATAAATTAACAATTATAAAAGGAATTAACGACCAAGTAAATATATATACACATTAAATATAACTGGTTCTTGCTTTTTGTGCAAAAATTATGAAGATTTTATTTATATTCAAAGATATTTAAAAATTAAAATATACATAGAAATAGCATTGAAATTCTACTTAAAAATGTCCAACATTTGTAAGTCTCAAATGTAAACAAATCAATACACCAGATTTTACCTACCTCTCTACCCAGGCGATGCTAGGTAGCTGCTTCTAGTCTCTTATGAATTTCTGTAGTATAAACCCATGCGTATGTGTCATTACTTACCATCTAGAAGAAAATACTCTACATTTTGATATGTAATAATACTTCTTTACCATTGGTTCGAGGGTGCATCAAACCGTAATCTTTATTTCATGTGAAGTTTAAAAAAATAAAACTAAGGTCTACATTGAGACCCTAACGAGACTCAGAGAAAGAATCCGACGAGTAAGACACAACTTGCCAATCGATAATGTCTTCCGGCTGCATATCAATGCTCGACAGCACACAAACATCGGGACAAGGGAGAAAATCGCCCCATTCGGGTGGACAACTTTACCGCATCCTCCATACTCAGCAGATTTAGCGCCTTCAAACTATCATCTCTTCGGTTTCATGAAAGAGGGTTTGAGAGGCAAACATTCCAATGAGGAGGAATTGAAATCTCTTGTGAAGAAGTGGCTCGAAGAACAGTCAACAGAATTTGACGAGGCAGGGATACATGCTCTCATTCGAAGGTGGAACATTGATATTGAGAGAAACGGTGACTACGTGGAGAAGTAGGGATGTGATCCACAGAGGACCAGCTTCATTTTGATGTATGATACATGTTCCTATGTTGGTAATTATACTTGTCCTAAACAAAATGGCATTACTTTTTGACTCACCCTCGTATTCATCTAGTACACAACAAAGCTCGAATATAACCCAAGGCCAGTTTCGTGTAAACAAACTAATTAAATTGTATTAAAATACATAAAAACCAAGAATTAATTTGATATTAATTTAGTATTAATTGTATTTTTACTAAAAATACTAGTTATCTAATTCTTGGTAACTTCAACCCGTTGTTGAACCGCCCTGTCGGCGGGGGCTGAAGAATACACAGACTGCAGAAGGGTAAGATCCCCTCATCCTAATGGCACCCACCTGTTGGCTGTGGCTTGCGACGGGTAATACCTGAGGACAGGGTCCGGTGGCTAAATAGTCCGTTAACCGGATAGTAAGTGATTCGTGACATGCAAACATCCACTTCGGTCCTTATTTGGGCTAGTCGGTCGGATTGTCCCCCCCCCTCCGATCAATCGGCTGGTCATGTCAAGCACTAGCACCTATATGATTAACTCCCGACCATATTCTCCAAATTGCTCTTATGGCTAACACCCAGCTCTTTTATCATAAGGGTGCTAGAAGACGGTAGGTGTGGGTCAACTGCCAGTTTACACATGAAGTTATTTCTTCTAGTTTATTGATAAATATGAAGTTAATGAAGAATTATTTCTACTAATTTGTTGATACACATCTCTTCTATTAATAAGGGAGGTTGTGTGTATTTCTGTCTGTAACAAAACCTACGTCACAGCACTACGTCACAGCACTACGTCACAGATTACGTCACAATATTCTTGTGTTATATACACTCAAAATTTGAGTTAACAAGTTTAAAGATTGTTTTTTTTTACTATCGTCTTTTTTTTATCAGTAACAAGTAGTTAACTAAAAAGATTACAGATAAATAAATACCTACGATTTTGTGTAAAATTTCTGTGGAAAATATTCAAAATAATTGTTTAATTAAGAATTAATATATGCACACAACATTTTATTTGAGGGGAACAGGACTAACTTTCCATTTCAAATTGTTTTATTATTTTACTCCTTTGATAAATATGAGGATTTTGCTTACTTATGATACAAACCCCTTGATATTGAATTTTTAACTCCTACCCCATTCAGGCAATATCTTTCAAAAATTAATTTTTACACCGCCCAGAGGTGTAAAAATTAATTGCTAGTAAAGGTAATATAAAAACTAACATAAAAAAGATATTTCTACCTATATATATATATATATATATATATAATATATATATATATATATATATATATATATATTTACCAATCCCTCTGCACGAGCAGGATGCGACACAAGGTCAATTTCTTAAGCGAAGTTCAACAGGTTTGAATTCAGAGTTTTTCTTCTCCTAGACCGGTTGCCTCACCAAGGTTAAAGAGCCCAATCTGTCCTATTATTTACCCATAGCTGGAGGGAGAGTAGGATTCATACCTTTCCCAAGGGCATTAGCGCTAAGTGAAATGCAATTAGCACGTCCAGGATTTGAACTCGGGGCGACGAGTCCATTTCCTATGACTTTAACCATTACACCACGCGCTTCCTACATCTATATTTCTATATACTTCATTGATAAATCTTAAGTTAATGAAAAATCTAACATCAATATTATTTCTAGCATAAAAGATTATTGGCCGTTGTGATGCTTAAGGACAGAATCTTGGTGGCTGAGCAGTCCATGATATGCAACACTCCACTTTGGCCCTTACTTAGGCTAGACGGGCCATAGAAGAGACCCCCCCTCCGATCAATCGGCTGGCCACGTCTAGATTGTCCCGATCCTATTGTCCTTATGGCAGACCCCCAATCCTTTTTATCATATATGCGCTAGAAGGCGGTGGCTGAGGGTCTTAGTGTCCTGGGCATGACGTTAAACTGCATTTAATGGTAAAGTTCCCATTCTGGAACTCTGGGGAGTATGGAGTTTCCCTTCATCACTATTACTTCCAGGTCTACCCTGACTCGAAGTGGTAGTACCTGTTAGGGTCACATCTATGGGCTCAATAGAAAAGCTTAGTTAAAAAGATGAGTTTAAAAAAATGAGTTTTAAAGATATTTGAATATCCATCGAGAATGAATAAAAACACGTCTTCGGCATAAAATAACCCAACAGGGGTTGACATTCTCTAAAATCCAACCAAACAGCCGATATTGATATTAAAACCAGTCTTTTGTGAGTAATTGTACGGTTTAAAAGAATTATTCCTACACTGCATCTGGTGAGTTCTGGAGCTCTGGGGTGTTCCTTGTAATCCTTCCTTATCATTACTCTCAGGTCCACTCTGACCCAGAGAGGTAGTACCTGTTAGGGCCCCATCTATGGGTAAAATTGATCTGTAGTTAGGATTTTCCCTGTAGTTAGGATCTTTCCATGTGTGGTTTAACCAAGCTGATACAGGTAGACCGTAATGAGAGCTCAATTTGCCTAGTGCCAGTGAATGGAAGGACAGAGCAAGATATTCAATAAACGAAGGAAAAAACTTTAAACTTACTTCATTACAATAATTTATTTCAACCGCATTACTGTGGCATCTTCAGGTAATTATTCGCATTCGATGCAAAAAGCGACCAAAACTCGTAAGAAACAGCTACAGCAGAAAATGTAAATATGAACGAACAATGAACATGATTCCCTAACCTCTATACATAAAATAACCCTAGACAGATTGACATGCTGTTAAAATAAATCGATCAATTTTAAACGACTCCACAGAAAATATACATATGAATTTACAATGAATGCGATTCCTTAACTTCAAGGCTTAAAATAACCCTAGACCAGTTGACAAAACGTTAAAATCAATCAATCAATCAATCAATCAATCAATGAAAGACACTTTGAAGATGTCCCTAACATTATTATAAAAGATGGAGCTGGGAACTTCAGCGTCAACCCCCAGCTTCCCATTTCTTTCTCCCCTTTTTATCATTGTATATTCCGATAAACTTATTTAGCGCTGAATAATATTCATCCTTTAAGATTACGGCCTGCACTTACGAACGTAGGGTTCTGTCAATAAAACTCCTTCCTATCAACCAACCAACCCACCTTTTTTTTTTGGGGGGGGGAGGCGATGGGTTGGTCAATAAAGAGCGCAACTGAGGGCAGTTTTTTTTTTTTTTTGTGCCGCGGCATGACTTACAATAGATTAAACGCCGGAGAAGAACGTCAAAAACATAAAGATTTATCTTTCATGTTGGTTGGCACGCGCCATTGCTCACTCAACTTTCTGACCCCCCCTCCATTTTTCCCCTTTTCCTTGGCGCTCCTCGAAAACGCGTCCGACTGTGACATTAATTCGCGCACGCCGAGTAGAAGTCTTTTGTTAGCGGATTTTTTATGTGACTGGATCAGTTGAATTTATTTACACGATCCTTGGAGCATTAAAACGGGTACGGATTGCGGGACAGTGGGAAAGGGTCGACAAAAACAAAAAAAGGTACTTTATGTAGAGGATAACAAGCAACCAAATTGCAATCATCGTTATCGATGAAATGTAAATAATATTAAGAATTATTTCTTTAACTTGGCTGAAATTTTAAATTGCTGAAAGAAAGAAAGAAAGAAAGAAAGAAAGACAGAAGGAAGGAAGGAAATATATATATTATATAATATATATATATATATATATATATATTATATATATATATATATATATATATATATATATAATCTAATGAGTCAGAAAGCTCTTCAGGGCTAAAATCTGACTCAGATTTTAGCCCTGAAGAGCTTTATGCGAAACTAATAGTAGGTTCGTCTGACTCATTAGATTATCTTTATTACTTGGCTCTACTTAGGTATCGAGCACTTTTTACAGATTAGCTTCTCCTAGCGGTTATATGAATATATATATATATATATCTTACATACATATATATACATATAAATTGTTTTGTCTTTTGGCCAAATACTGTACCAATAGATCATTTTTTGTTGGTACGAATATCTTGGTCCTTTCTTTTTTTCAAAAATTTTTTTCTTCCTGGTTGATGTTTGGTAGTATATTTTTACAATCAAACTTTCTGCTGGGTTTTTTCTCTCCGCAAGGATCTACCAACACGCTTGGTATAAACAAAAGCTAGGTATATAATTTCTCTATTGACGGTTTTTATTTATTTATTTATTTTTATAATTTTTGAATTTTGACATGGCAACAAACTTGGAACACATTGACCGGATGACAGACAATATTAGATACATTTGTTCTCAACAACATTAAAAAAAAAAAAGAGAGAAATAAGAAATTACAGTTATTCGTCCATTTCATTCGTCCATTTTGATACGAAACTCTAATGATGAAGTTCAATGTTCGAAATCGATAAGACAAAAATAACATCTTTTTGTTTTTATTTTTCATACGCATTGTATTGGCCTTCCAAATATTAATATATTATAACATACTTAACAATGCTTCAAGCAAATTACCAATTGCTTTTTTATATATATATATATATATATATATATAATATATATAATATATATATATATATATATATAATATATTCCCCTGTAGTTAGGATCTTCCATGTTGTGGTTTAACCAAGCTGATGTAGGTAAACCGTTATGGAGAGCTCAAATGTGCCTAGTGCCAGTGAGTGGAAGGACAGAGCAAGATATTCAATAAACCAAGGAAAAACTTTAAAACTTGCTTCATTACAATAATTTATTTCAACCGCATTACTGTAGCATCTTCAGGTAATCACAAGAAAATTTTTTTGTTGTGTAACTGTTAATTAAATTTTGTAAAGATTTTTTTTATCTCCTGTCATCTATAAAACATCCATCAATTTCTTCACCCCATAATACATCCTGATGAAGGTTTAAAGAAACCGAAACATTTAAGCGTCGATAAATAAATTCATCTTATTTTTGGAACACTTGTTTTTTTCAAATTTCTTAATATTGTCGGGTTTATTTCCATATTTACTCCCATATATATATATACTGAATATTGGTAGCAAGATAGTGTTTAAGCAGGTTTTTTTAAAGACCGCGGAACATTTCTTCTTTATGATCTTCAAGTATAGATAGTAGGTGAAGTACTTCATATTTTTATCCAAGCGCTTTCAATCATGTCGCTGGTCGTCTTCCAGGAGAGGGAGTTATTGGTATCAATATACTAAACATCTTTAATCACAAACGCACTAACTTTAGCATCTCTACCTGCAATAAACCTTCTATTGTGTCGTGAGTAAAAGTGGCCAATTACTCACACACAAAGAGAAGAAGGAGAGATGTAAGTCGTCGGGGAGGCCTAAAGTCGGTATCAGTCAATCAGCGAGGGGGGGGGGTCTGTCCCTTTTTCACTAGCACTAGACCAATGTGATTGTTTTTGCGTCTGGGGTGGAGCGCCACACCTACCATCAGCTCCTTACTTTACCGCACAGATCACTGTGCTACTTATACGCTGAGTTGGCGAGGGCCGGTATAGAACTAGGAACCTTATGGTTTCTAACCGAACACTCTACCGACTGAGCTAACCCGTAATAGTGAATAAGAGGCCAAGTCAAATACTTGGTAATAGTATATTTATTCGATCAGGAATTCATATAACTACTAACTCCCCGCTCTTCTGTCCGACAAATAGATGTAACAGTCTGAAACATCAAAATTATTCACATTAAGTCTCATGTCAAAAATATAGATATCTAAATTTGTAGTTGTTATAAAAGAAAAATTATTAAAAACAGATTAATACAATTTAAATTAATTAAAAAATTTTTTTTCACTTTATTCCTTTGCAATCAGTTTTTTTTTTAAATGAAAAGAGATTTTACTGTCTTTTATAAGATTAGGGCTAGTTTAGTTCAGTCGGTAGAGCACCCACCTCGGCAATCGCAAGGTTCCAGGTTCAATACCAGTCCCTACCAACTCAGTGCATGACTAGCACAGCTTGGGTAATCTGATCTGTAAAGTTGTGGAGCTGATGGTACATATGGTCCCCTACTTTAACAAAACAATCTCCCTAGTTTAGAACTAGCTAAAAGGGGATAGACTCCCTCACTGTTCATCTTATTCCAACAATAGGCCACACCACTGACATTTTACTTTATTCCCTTGTAGTGATAATGGTCTAGAGGGGAGGTAGGTAATCCTATACAACATTTCTTATATACTCAACGTCGGATATATAAACGGTGAGAGTTCATCTGAGTTATATTTAACATATAAATATAATTAATATCATTAATTAATTATCAGTAAATATATCAACATCTGAGTTATATAGTGTGGACCATAATGATGAGACACATTTTAAATGCTATTTTCTCAGACTATAAAAACAACACAGAGTACTAAATATATCTATTACATAATTGATACACAGTAACTTTACATGTTATCTAAGATTTGAATATTGCATTAAGTTTTTATTACTTTCAGGTATTGATTTTGGAGATCCTCATAATGCTGTGGAGTCCAAAAGAAATTGCATATGTAGTCGAAGAATACTTCGCCAGCCAAAGATCCATCGTCTTTGGGGTTACCTGAAAGATCGGGTATACGCAGGCAGGCCCCTCACGACAGCGGAACTGAAAGAAAGCATCAGTAGAGAGATAACAGCTATTCCAGTTGATATGCTAAACCACACTTTACGTGATATGAGAAATCGAGCTCTTGAATGTTTTCGTCCTAATGGTGACCATATAAAGGAAATAATATTAAAATCTTAGATTACATATAGAACTCCTGTATACCAATTATGTAATAAATATACTTATTACCCCGTGTTGCATTTGTAATATGAGAAAATAGCATCTAAAATGTATTCCATCATTATGGTCCAACCTGTATAATAACACTGGTTTACAAAAAAATATTTTTTGTCTGAGGCAAGAATGTGAATAAGTGTTTTTTACGGGTGTGCTGAATTCAAATTTATAAACAGTTTTGTTTTGATACTTAGGTTAGATGGGCGGTCGGAGAGGTCCTCTCCCATCAATCAGCTAGTCACGTCAAGCCCTAGCACCTATATGATTGTCCCAACCCTATTGCCCTTATGGCAAGCCCCAAGCCTTTGCTAGAAGCCGATATCTGAGGGTCTTAGTGTCCTGGGCATGACGTTAAACTCTATCTGATGGTAAGGTTACAGTTCTGGAGTTCTCGGAAATGTGGAGTACCCTTTCATCACCATTAATTCCAGGTCCATTCTGTCTCGGAGTGGTAGTACATGGAAGGGTCCTATCTATGGGTTGAATAGAAAGAAATGAGTTTAAATAAAATGTGCTAAAAATGAGTTTTAAAAAAATTGAGTACCCATCAAGAATGAGTAAAACAAAACAGTATAAAATAACCCAACAAGGGTTGACATGCCGTAAAACCCATCAAACCAACCAACCAACCAACCAACCAATAATGCTCATCTTAAAACCAGTTTGTAATATAGTTAAGTACTGCTAACTAATTTCAAAGCGGGTTTAGTTCAGTCGGTAGAGCATCCGCCTTGGTATAGTCAACATGTCGGGTTCGATACCGGCTCTCGCCAACTTAGCGCTTGAGTCGCACAACTTGTGTGGTAACGAAGAGAGCTGATGGTACGTGTGGCGCTCCACATCAGACGCAAAAACAATCTCCCTGTTCTATTGAAAAGGCGATAGAATCCCTCTTGGCTGATACCGACCATAAACCACTCCGCCGACTTAACATTTTTTTTTACTTTTGGGATCACCCTCGTATAGTAATTTGCTAAACTTAGCTTAAATGTGGCACAAGGTCAGAACTTTGCGGCACCCAATATGAAGGGAACTCACTAACAATGGTCTGCTAAACTATCTTGCTAACCATTACACCACATGAGGTGCCCCAATTATTTACTAAGCGTAGCTTAGATGTGACACAAGGCCAAAAGTATGGGGCACCCAGTGAGAATCAAACACTAACAATGGTCTGCTAAACTATCTTGCTAACCATTATAACAAATGAAGTACCCCAGTTGTTTACTAAGAATAGCTTAGATGTGGCACAAGGCCGGAAGTATGGGGCACCTAGTGAGAATCAAACTCACTAACAATGGTCTGCTAATCTAGCTAGCTAACCATTACACTACATGAGGTGCCCCAGTTATTTACTATACATAGCTTAGATTTGGCACAAGGCCAGGAGTATGGGGAGCCCAATGAGAATCGAACTCACTAACAATGGTCTGCGAAGCGAGCTTGCTAACCATTACACCACGTACCCTTGAATAGTTATTTATTAAGCTTAGCTTAAATGTGGCACAAGGCCAGAAGTATGGGGCACCCAATGAGAATTGAACTCACTAACAATAGTCTGCTAATCTAACTTGCTAGCCATTATAACACATGACGTGCCCCAGTTATCTACTAAGTATAACTTTGGTGTGGCACAAGGCCAGAAATATGGGCGACCAATGAGAATCAAACTCACTAACAATGGTCTGCGAAACGAGCTTACTAACCATTATACCACGTACCCTCGTATAGTTAAGTGCTGCTTGTAATGTTAATTTCTCCTCTTAAAAATTGTGACCGAGACCTTCCGAAGATGACCGAAACCTTCCGAAGATGAGAACATATTGCAGCGGTTATGATTAAAGGATCTTTTTTGTTTTTTTATAGCAAACATTTTAACACATTTAAACAAATGAACGACCGGACTTTATTTGTGTCAGTGCGAGGCGAACGTTTGTTTCATTGATGGAATGGTGTGTCCTTTCAAGCCACTTGTCATGACTGACCGGGTCACCATCTGCCTATGTCCATCTGTCGCTAAGGGAACGTTGCCATGGGTGTCCAGTAATGTGTATGTGTTGGAGGGGGGGGGGAGAAAAAGAGATTGAGAAATTGGGAGAAAGGGTCAGAGAGAAAGAGTTGAGAGTGGATAGAGACGGAAGGACATGTATGTGTGTGTGTGTGAGAGAGAGGGAGAGAGAAGAGAGAGAAGGAAAGAGAGAGAGAGAGAGAGAGAGAGAGAGAGAGAAGAGAGAGAGAGGAGTAGAGAAAAATGGAGATAATGATAGATTGACACGCACACAGAAAATAATATATATATATATATATATTTTAAAATGTTTTTTTTTAAAGTTGGGCGTTATTATGAAGCATTAAACATATATAAATGAATGAACTCGATATTATGGAGTATTAGATTCACTTATTTTTTTATTATTTTTTGTCATAAATTTTCAGGTTCGTTAGATACCCTTTATCAAATGAATGTTATTACTGTTTAACGGCTTCCTTGTCTCTGTTGTTATCGACAGAGGCAGCGTCTGTGAAATATTTATAATAACGGAGAATTCCGATGTCTGCGTTCAATCCCTTCACGTGCGTTTGTAATTTTAGAATCCATTTAGTTTCTGATTGTTTTCTAGATTGCGTTGTTGGAAATGCGTGTTCTATTAAAATGCATTTGAGGTGTATAAGGTTGTGTGATAAGGTGTTAAAATGAAGTGCTATTGTACTATGCGGGGATTTGAGATTTATAGTGGATTTGTGGTTATTTAGTCTTAGTCTAAAGGGTGTTGATGTTTCTCCCATATATATATATACTAGCAAATATATGCACCCTCCGGGTGCAAGTATTTAAGTTTTAATGTAATAAAGTATATTAAATTAGAAAAGCTAATGAAACTAAATAAGAATGCAGATAAAATGATTGGAAACAGAGGGGTGCATAATCGAAAAATAGAACATCTGAAACTTACTCTTCTATCACTCTCATCTTTCATTGCTAAATTTTCCTAATTTGATAACTTAGTTAAAATAGGAAGTAAAGAATAAAATCAGAATTATTTCTTCTCGTTAATCGATTTCTTTTGAGATTTATTGAAGAGATTTTTTATCATATTCATTAAGATAAAACCATACAATTAAAAATCAATAATACTAAGCACATATTTATCAAAATCAAATTTTTAATTTCAATATGCAAATTAGCCTTCCTGTTCACACTGTAAAATGCTATTTTAGTGTATATATAAATACAATTGCATATTATTCATTTGTAGATATGATTAACAGTATTAATAATGTAATACAATTTTATTAGAAATTGAGTTTTAGATAAAAATAAAATCATGGAGAATGTGACGTAAATAACAAAGGGAATTGTGACTTAAGTAGTGATATAGTTTCGGTTACAGACAGAAAAGCACACAATCTCCATTATAATAAGATATATATATATATATATATATATATATATATATATATATATATAGATATATATATATATATATATATGTATATATACACCTTGGTGAACAGTTACGCTGAGTTGCCGAGGACCGGTATCGAACTAGGAACCTTATGGTTTCTAACCGAACGCTCTACCGACTGAGCTAAGAGAGAGAGAGAGAGAGAGAGAGAGAGAGAGAGAGAGAGAGAGAGAGAGAATGGGAGAGGGATAGTGAGAGAGGGGATAGTGAGAGAGGGGTTGGATAGGTGGAAATAGAAAATCATAGAGAGATAGAGAAGGGGTGATAGCGCTACTGACAGGAATATAGATTGGTAGATAGATAGATAGATAGATAGAGAGAGAGAGAGAGAGAGAGAGGGGAGAAAGGGAGAGGAGGAAGGAGAAAGTGGTTTCTTTCTTTCTTTATTTAATGGTATATAAACCTTCGTGGATTATTTAAGGCCAAAACTATCCTTGTAGAAGAGGAGTAGTGGCACGATATAACCAATAGCTGGGGATGGGGCAGTTCATACCTTTCCCAAGGGTATGTCCGAAAGTAAACGTAAGAGCGCTACTGGGGTTCGAACTCGCTTGCTACGATATTGTAGTCCAACACGTTAGCTACTGACCCACAGGGAGAGAAAGTGGGAAGGAAAGCGGAAGATATGTGTGCAGAGGAGAGGATAATAAGAGAGGATGGGGAAAGTAGGGAGAGTGCAAGACCAAGAGAGAGAGAGAGAGAGAGAGAGAGAGAGAGAGAGAGAGAGATCACTGATATATATATATCCGCAAGAGTAGGTTGTGACTGTAGGTCAATTATCTATTTGTGTTAGTGAGTATTTATTTGTGTGTGTGTGTGCGTGTGAGAGAGAGATAGATAGATAGATAGATAGATAGAGAGAGAGAGAGAGAGAGGGGTAGAGAGAGAAAGAGAGAGAGATAGTGTGTGTGTGTGTGTATGCTTGTTTGATAGCAAGTAAGTAAATATTCATCTGAGAGAAAAAAAAAAGAAATAGTATGTGTATGTGTGTGCACGTGTAGAAGAGAAGTGCATGTGTAAGATAGATAGATAGAGAGAGAGAGAGAGAGAGAGAGAGAGAGAGAGAGAGAGAGAGAGAGAGGGGGGGAGGCTTCATTGAGGTTCACTTCGTGTTTTCCAAAAATCTTTTTTATTTACTTTATGATTAATCAATCATCTTAATTTCCGTCGGACATATTCGTTCACTCATTTGAAGATTATTTATATTCTTCTGGACCCATTGATAAAAACATGACTGCCACCACCCTAACCATTGATAATCACCATCCCCGCCACCCGCCCCCAATCATCTTACTCGAAACTTTCTCTAAAAACTCTAAAAACTCGTCTTTATTGTATTATTTAGATTTTAGGACTGTTGTCCTCATATTTACTGTTATATAAACAACGTTTCGGTCGATGTGTCCTCCGACCTTCACCGGGTGTTTCTTGTCGAACTCAGGAACCTTTTTTTTCGAACCCGGGAGCCTTCATGTCGTAATCGGGAGCCTTCACGGGATTTCGAACGGAACCCTTTATTTAATTCATTCATCTCTATTGTTTATTCATTTTTAGATCAAGCCTTGCAATTATTATTATTATTATTATTATTATTATTATTATTATTATTGAGGTTTTCACACCTGTCGTGGCCAGTAGTTCACTAGAGGCTGAGTGACAGCAAGTCCCCTCAGGTCTCCGGGACTCTTCTGAGTATTCTAGCCGATCTTAACAATGCTGTATTTTGGATGGTCTCGATTCCTCATCTGATTTCCAATTCACCCGAATTCTTTTCCAGAGCTTTGGGGAATGTTCCAAGAGCACCAATTACAATTGGTACTATCTTCACCTTCATGTTCCACAGTTTCCTCGATTTCCTCAATTATTATTATTATTATTTACTTCTTTTGAGTTTTCACACCAGTGTTAGCTGATGGTATTTCACTGGAGTCTGGGTGACAGCAAGTCTCCTCAGGTCTCCAGGACTCTTCTGAGTATTCTGGCAGATTGCAGCAGTGCAGTATTCTGAATGGTTTCAATCCTTCCTTTGATATCCAAACTTTCCAAACCCTTTTCTAATCCTTTTGGGACTGTTCCAAGTGCACCATCTACAATTGGTATCACTTTCACTTTCATATTCCATAACTTTTTCAGTTCTCTGGCAAGGTCCAGATATTTGTCCATTTTTTCATTTTCCTTTAGCTTCACCCTGTGATCTGCTGGCACTGCAAAATCCACTAGTTGACAAGTTCTTTCTTTTTTGTTTATCAACACTAGGTCTGGTCTTCTTGCTGGGATAAGGTGATCCGTTTTTATTTCAAAGTTCCAGAGAATGTTATGCGTTTCGTTCTCAAGAAGAGATTCTGGTTTATGCATATACCATTTTGTTGTGTGGTCAAAATTTAATTTTTTGCATAATTCCCAGTGGATCACCTTCCCAGCCCAGTCGTGTTTAGTTTTGTATTCTCGTTGTGCTAGTTTGTTACATTCGCAGAGTATATGGTTTACAGTCTCATCTCTATTACCACAAAGTCTACATTTACTATTTTGTTGGGTCTTATCAATTTTCGCTTTTATATAGTTTGTCCTTCATTCTTAAGAACAGATTCTGGTTTATTCATATACCATTTTGTGGTATGGTTAAAATTTAGTTTTTTTACACAATTCCCCGTGGATCACCTTTCAAACCCAGTCGTGTCTAGCCTTTTATTCTGGTTGTGCTAGTTTGCTGCATTCGCTTGATACATGGTTTATTTTCACATATCTTAATTTGATATCCTTTATCTTCATATATCCTCATCGTCACTCTCTCTTTTCTCTTTCTCTCTGTGTGTCTCTCTCTTTCTCTTCATGTCTCTGTGTGTCTCTCTCTTTCCCTTTCTCTCTGTGTCTCTCTCTTTCTCTTCATGTCTCTGTGTGTCTCTCTCTCCCTTCATGTCTCTGTGTGTCTCTCTCTTTCTCTTCATGTCTCTGTGTGTCTCTCTCTTCTCTTCATGTCCTTGTGTGTGTCTCTTTTTTCTCTTTCTCTGTGTATCTCTCTCTCTTTCTCTTCATGTCTGTGTGTGTGTGTCTCTCTCTTTCTCTTTCTCTCTGTGTGTCTCTCTCTTCTCTTCATATCTCTGTGTGTGTCTCTCTCTTTTCTCTTTCTCTCTGTGTCTCTCTCTCTTTCTCTCCATGTCTCTGTGTGTCTCTCTCTTTCCCTTTCTCTCTGTGTCTCTCTCTTTCTCTTCATGTCTCTGTGTGTCTCTCTCTTTCCCTTCATGTCTCTGTGTGTCTCTCTCTTTCTCTTCATGTCTCTGTGTGTCTCTTTTTTCTCTTTCTCTGTGTATCTCTCTCTCTTTCTCTTCATGTCTGTGTGTGTGTGTCTCTCTCTTTCTCTTTTCTCTCTGTGTGTCTCTCTCTTTCTCTTCATATCTCTGTGTGTGTCTCTCTCTTTTCTCTTTCTCTCTGTGTCTCTCTCTCTTTCTCTCCATGTCTCTGTGTGTCTCTCTTTCTCTTTATCTGTGTGTGTCACTCTCTTTCTTCATGTCTCTGTGTGTCTCACTCTTTCTCTTCATGTCTCTGTGTGTGTCTCTCTCTTTTCTCTTTCTCTGTGTGTCTCTCTCTTTCACTTCATGTCTGTGTGTGTGTCTCTCTTTCTCTTTCTCTCTATGTGTCTCTCTCTTTCTCTTCATGTCTCTGTGTGTGTCTCTCTTTTCTCTTTCTCTCTGTGTGTCTCTCTCTTTTTCTTCATGTCTGTGTGGTCTCTTTTCTCTTTCTCTCTGTGTATCTCTCTCTTTTCTCTTCATGTCTCTGTGTGTGTCTCTCTTTTCTCTTTCTCTCTGTGTGTCTCTCTCTTTTCTCTTCATGTCTCTGTGTGTCTCTCTCTCTTTCTCTTCATGTCTCTGTGTATCTCTCTCTTTCTCTTCATGTCTCTGTGTGTGTGTCTCTCTCTTTTCTCTTTCTCTCTGTGTGTCTCTCTCTTTCTCTTCATGTCTCTGTGTGTGTCTCTCTCTTTCTCTTTTCTCTCTGTGTGTCTCTCTCTTTCTCTTCATGTCTCTGTGTGTGTCTCTCTCTTTTCTTTTTCTCTCTGTGTGTCTCTCTCTTTCCCTTCATGTCTCTGTGTGTCTCTCTCTTTCTCTTCATGTCTCTGTGTGTGTCTCTCTCTTTCTCTTTCTCTCTGTGTGTCTCTCTCTTTCTCTTCATGTCTCTCTGTGTGTCTCTCTCTTTCTCTTCATGTCTCTGTGTGTGTCTCTCTCTTTCTCTTCATGTCTCTCTGTGTGTCTCTCTCTTTCTCTTCATGTCTCTCTGTGTGTGTCTCTCTCTTTTTCTCTTCATGTCTCTGTGTGTCTCTCTCTTTCTCTTCATGTCTCTCTGTGTGTCTCTCTCTTTCTCTTCATGTCTCTCTGTGTGTCTCTCTCTTTCTTTTGCTGTTATGTTGTGCAATTCCCTTGCATCGATTCACAATCTCCGTCCAAGATTTCCGCCATTGTCGACAGGGGAAAACCAATTTCATTGCCCACCCTGTCGGTGGGGCGTTAGAATGCACCGACTGCACCTCTGCAGAGGGGTAAGACTTCCCCAATTTGGTCGTCGGTGGCGACCCGTGATTCTTAAGGATAGAACCCAGGTGGCTGAGCAGTCCATGACTTGCAATATTCCACTTTAGGCTTTTCTTGGGCTAGACGGGCGGTCAGAGAGGCCCCCTCCGATCAATCGGCTGGCCACGTCAAGCCCTAGCACCCATATGATTGCCCCAACCATATTGCCCTTATGGCAACCCCAAATCCTTATCATATGGGTGCTAGAAGGTCCTGGGAATGACGTTAAATTCTATCTGATGGTGAGGTTCCAGTTCTGGAGGTTTAGGGAATGTGGAGCACCCCTTCATCCCCATTGCTCCCTGGTCCACTCTGGCCCGGAGTGGTAGTACCTGTTAGGGTCCCATCTATGGGTTAAATAGAAAAACATGAGTTTATAAACAAAATTGTAATGCATTAAGAATGAATTTATTTCACTACTTTGTCGACATTAAATGACCCACCGAGGTTGATATGCCGTAAAACAAACCAAACCAAACCGAACCAAACCAAACCAAACCAATTTTATTGCGATGATTCTGCGCTCTTTTCTGTCGTAATGATGTTAGCTCTCACTTTCGCAACATTGTCAGCGTATATCTCCAAAATGTTGGCGATGGGATAAAGATGACGCCCAATTACAAGTCCTGGAGAATGTACATTGTGAAGTGGTAGATAATTCTGTTTAAAACTACGTTTTCTACAACTCTATGGCTCCCCGATTTTCTTACTGGTAAACCTGCGCCGAATGTCTTCTTTAATAAATTCGGTAGAAGACTGAATCACCTTTTTTATTTTTTTTAAAATTGTTAATTTGTTATACTTATGGACCATAATGGATGCTCTTACAATATGTAATCTACTATTGATCTATTATTCTTGGCATGTAATCTACTAGGAAAAAAGAAGACAGGGTTAGGGTTAGGGTTAGGGTTAGTTTAATGGGGAAATAATGGGTAGTTATTGGGTAGATCACATATTGGAATGTAAACAACGCAGTAGATCACACATTGGATTAGAAACCATTCGGTAGATCACATATTGGAAGAGCACCTAATAATGTGTATAAAAGAGATACGTGTGCAAATCGAACCCGGATCCTTTACTTTTAAAATAAACACCCATATCACTTGGCATACAAATGTACGACAGGTGATGAAGGTGTTTACCTTGAAAGGTACCGGTTAGTTGAATTGTTAGCGAATTCACCTTGGTAATCGTCAAGGATCCGGGTTCGATATCGGTACTCGCCAAATCAACGCATGAGTTGCACAGCTTGGTGTAATCTGCTCTGTGCGGTAAAGCATGAAAGTAGGTGTGGCGCTCTACCTCAGCAAGTCTGGTCTAGTGCAAGCCAAAAGGGGATAGACTCCTTCGCTGTTCGGCTGTTGGCTACTCCACAGTTTTTATTTACTTTTATTTTTACAAGGAAAATAAACTTTGAAATCTCAAATTCTTACCTGGGATTGAACACGAACTCTTTCTATTCGTTGAATTGATTGATAGATAAATAAATAAATTAGCACAGACGCTCAACAAAGACGTATTCCATCTTCTATTATAATTATTATTATTATTATTATTATTATTATTATTATCATCATCATCATCATCATCATCATCATCATCATCATTATTATTATTATTATTATTATCGTTATCGTTATCGTTGTCGTTGTTGTTGTTGTTGTTTTGTTGTTGTGTTGTTGTTTTGTTTTTTTTGTTTTTTGTTTTTTTGTTTTTGATTTTGTTTATTGTTGTTGTTGTTGATGATATTGCTGTTGTTGTTTGTTTTGTTTTTTTTGGTTTTGGGTTTTTTGTAAATGAAAAATGATGATTTGGTTTCCGATATGAAAACAAAGAAACATAAAAAACAAATTTATTACCAAAGTTCGTCTTTTTTATTTATTTATCTATCTATTTATTTTTTTGTCGTTAAGTGACATCCATCTTGGTTTGACAACAATCGTTTACCGTTTGTAAATTATTCGCTCTTTGTTTTTCAATTTGTTCACTGTTACTTCTAGAATTTCACTCGTTATTTGTTTTGAAACAATAACGCCCATTTGTCACCAAAAAGAAAAAAAATAAATAAATACAAAAATATACATTTTTAAAAAAATCTAAAAAAAAAAAAATCGATGATGCAATTTAATTTCATCTCAATTTCTTTTAAATTTCAAGTTTCTCGTTTTCCGGACCGGAAATTTGGGAACGCTGTTGTGGTCACGTGATCCATTTTTTTTTTTTTCCGCCGCTGCCGCCGCACAACACGCCGCCATTATTTTTTTTTGTCGCCCGTCTCCCGTTACCGATCTAATCGGACCGACGTTGGGTGCCACACTGAACCGGATGTTGAATCAGCTAGTTCTGGCACACCTATTTGATTAAGCACTGTATCGAAAGAACGAAAAAAAAACTGTCACGTGGGGGTCACCGTGTGCGGCATTGGGGGTCATTTAAAATATTTGACACTCATTTAATTCTTAATTAAAGTTTAACGCGCCAGAAACAACTGGGCGGAGGTAGGGGGTGTCGGCACCTGTTTTATATTGAAAACAAGCTGTCACTTGTTGGGAAAACCAAAGATGGAAAAGCCAACAAAAAACAAAACTTTATGCTCCATTCAAATACTTGTAGACAACAAAAAACATATATAAAATGAACAACAAACAAGACAACAAATATTAGTATCACCCGGACAGCGAGGGAGTCTATACCCTTTTTGCTAGAGTTACATCATGTAAGGTGGAGGGCCACGCCTACCCTCAACTCTTCACTTTACCGCACAGATCAGATTAAACAAGTTGAGCATCTCACATGTCGACGGGGATTGGTATCGAACTCAGAAACTTGCAGTTTCATAAGCAGGTGCTCTACCAAATTAAACCGGTCCCTATTCATAATTAATAAGTATAAAAAGTAGATAAAAACTAGATAAAAAAGATTAAACTTAGTAACTGGTATACTACGAGGGTGAGTCAAAAATTAATGCCATTTTGTTTAGGACAAGTATAATTACCAACACAGGAACATGTATCATACATCAAAATGAAGTTGGTCCTCTATGGATCACATCCCTACTTCTCCACATAGTCACCGTTTCTCTCAATAGCAATGTTCCATCTTTGAATGAGAGCATGTATCCCATCCCCATAGAATTCTGTTGACTGTTCTTTGAGCCACTTCTTCACTACAGATTTCACTTCTTCGTCACTGGAATAATGTTTGCATCTCTTCGACCCCATGAAATTGTGTTTGAGAGGCAAACATTATTACAGATTAAAACAAAATGGCATTATTTTTTTACTCACCCTCGTAATTTGAGACTGAAAAGCTGAGGAATGCCACAGGATTGGTATCATGTAGGAATAAAACTTGAACGACTTAATGGTGGGGCTTCTAAATTTAAAAAAAATTCAAATGTCGATGTAATTTTTTTCTCGAAGATTTCACTAAGTTTATAAAAAAATTTAGATAATGATTTAAAAAAAATATTTTCAATATGGAAATTAATGGTTTGGTCTCTTGGTTTAAATGATATATTAACCTTCGTAGGTTATTTACTGCCAAAATCATCCTTGTAGAAGAATAGTAGTGGTACAATTTAACACATAGCTGGGGGAATAACGGGGTTCATACCTTTGGTGGTTTAATTTGTTCGCGAGTTCATTTGAGATAAGGGTTTCAGAACGTAATATCCATCTATTTTCAAGTTTGTTTGTTTTTTTGTTTTTTTTGGTGGGGGGTTATAGAATTGATGTAGTTTTTGATAATTTTTTTCTATAATAGTAAATTTAATATCTCTGTTAAAGTCATGGTCTGACAGGCGAAAATGTGGTTCCCTATGAGAAGTTTAATATAATCATTCCCTTCAGAGATGAAAGAAAAAATTAAAAAAGAGTAACTCAGAAGAACAAGAAAACTCCTTGAAACCAAGTTTTGCAGCAGAAATCTCATCAAGGAAAAAACCCAGACCATCCTAATTATAAGATACTCTGGGCCATTCTTAAACTGGACAAGAGAGGAACTCCGACAAATTGACAAGAAAATTAATGACTATTCATTACACCATAGAGACAGAGTATATGTATCAAGAAATGAAGGTGGAAGTGGTATTATCAACACACAGGATGTTTAAATCAAAGGATTCGAAAAGAGCAAGGAAAGATTAATTACAGCAGCCAATAACAGCAGCTGCAACAAGTAGAAAAAATAACAAAAACAAGAAAACAAGAAATGTGAAGATAAACAATTATATGGATTCTTCAGACAACAAATTGGCGAGTTAGCACATGAACAGACATGGTTAAGAAAAGGAAACCTCAAGAGAGAAACCGAGTCACTGATAATTGCCGCACAAAACAATGTCATAAGAACAAATTATATCAAAGTAAAAACTGATACTGTTGCATAGTTCATGGGTAGCCTATGAATTATGTAAGTAAGTGTAGCTAGATATTTTGAATTGAAGTTCGTTGAAAATTCAAAATCGGAAGAAGTTGAGTGGAAAGTTACCGTTAGTTAGCGTTATTGACAGGTGATAACCTTTACTTGACCACTCCAAGACACGCTAGTAGAATACGTGTGAAATGAAATTAGGTTTAGTTAGTAGTTGTCGGTAGAAAGCCAGGGGGAGCAGACATTTAAGGATCGTCGCTCTCAAGATGCTGGCCTCTCATCCGTGTAGTTCAAAACCCTTTTGGGCTGTGGGTTTTTGTAATAAAGACTAATAATTAAAAAAATTGTAATAAAGACTAATGATTAAAAAAAGATTAATAATTATTAAACAAAATTATTAAGCCCGAACAGAGAAAGAAATTAATCAACAGAAGAGCCCACCAGATTAAGAATCCGCTCAAAGGAAGATGGCGACCGAAAAAGTAAGAACTCATCATTGTCTTATCTTTCCCCCCCCTCTCTCTCTCTCTCTCTCTCTCTCTCTCTCTCTCATTTATTGTTATTTTCTTTTCTTTTCTTTTCTATTTCTTTATCTAATTTTTTAAATCTAAATTGATTTATTTTTTCTTCACAGGTGAAGTTGACCAATGTTATACAGACTTTTCTCTCTCTCTCCCCCTCTCTCTCCCTCCCTCTCTCTCTCTCTCTCTCCATCTATATACCCGATATGTAAAAGGGCATATAACAATGTATTTGTTATATTTGCCCCATTGGGGGGATGGTTAGCTCAGTCGGTAGAGCGTTCGGCTAGAAACCAAAAGGTTCCTAGTTCGATATCGGCCCTCGCCAACTCAGCGTATGAGTAGCACAGGGATCTGTGCGGTAAAAGTAAGGAGCTGATAGTAGGTGTGGGCGCTCCACCCCAGACGCCAAAAAATCTCCTTGGTCTAGCGCTATTAAAAGGGGATAGACTCCCTCGCTGATTGGCTGATACCGACATTAAGCCGCCCCGATTTCTTTTTTACTATGAACAACTAAAGACGTCTAAACCCCTACCTTGTACCCCATACAGTGTAATTCATTTCCAAGAAAATATTGAAATGTATTTACAGTTAGCTGGAAATAGTGGGGGTAGAAAGAAAACAATGGGACGCAATGGATACGATTTTCTGCGTCCTTTTGATTTTTATGCGTCAGTGACGCAGGATGTGTGCCTATCAGCGTCTCTGTTCTTGTAAACATTAAACACCAGGAAAATTGCGAAATTACATTAGCGTGAAGGGAAATACAAACAATCTCGTTCGAGTATTGAACTCGGATCGCCGTTTCCACTTACTACGACGATGGCCGTTACGAAAGCGCGCCTCCTGAGAACTTATTTATGCGCGATACACGACATATACACACACACACACACACACACACATATTTATATATATATTTGGAGATTATGTGCTTAATTAAAGTCATACCTTAATTTGTTAATTAGTTTAATTATAATTTAAATGAATAAGGCGTGCATATCGGAAGATCTCTATATGTACATTTCAGCCTATTAGGCTCATCGGCAGAGCTATAGACAGGGCAGTGCGTTGTGTGTGATTCGAACCCTACAGGCTGACAGGCGGACACTCTAACCATTACACTAGCTGGCTTCCCCAGGATTCAATATATATAGTATATATATATATATATTATATATATATATATATATATATTATTATATATTTGTCTTTTTTTTTCTTTTTTTGGGGAACCCTGAGTTCCAGAGGCTTGCCATTGAACCAGTCAGAGATTGATATCAGCATGATCCCAGGGGGCAATCACCCAGGGCAACACCTGCCCCTTGATTTAAAGGGGCAGGGCTGGGTTGGCCTATGCACATGAACACACAGAATAATTTTTTCACTCAGTATTTAACAGGTTTGAACTTCAGAGTTTTCTTTCTTTTATAAATCGGGTTGGCACACGAAGGATGTAAGAGGCCCAGTCTGTGCTATTTATTTGTAGCTGAAGGGAGAATAGTTGGATACATACCTTTCCAATGGTAGTCATTTTCCTGACTTCCACCAGGCCGGATTAATATAAAGTCTTTTTATGTGGTATTAAGCACTATATATAATACAAACAGCCTCGTCCTGGATTTGAGCGCCGTGGTCGACTACAATAACCATCAACCATTACCTATATATAGTGGCACTGAGGAAGCGTGTGGTG
>CM042155.1:75687690-75795190 GCA_023376005.1 Doryteuthis pealeii
GAGAGATATCTACGTAATTGGCTGATTGGCCCTCCCCTGGTGTTACATAATCTATGCGATTTCATAAAGAATTATTGTCAATCCCTGTAAAAAAAGTTCTGAGGGGGGAAGGGACCCCCTTTTTTTTCATAAACCATGGCCCCCCCCCCCCGGGGGGGGTCCCCCCCCCCCCCCCCCCCCCTTCCCTTATGGGAAAATTTTTTTTAAACAAGAAAGCCCCCCGCCCAAAAATAATGTGGGAAAAGTCACGGTGGACCCTTTTTTTCCAGAGTCCCCAGTTTTTTTTTGGCAGTTGGACGTCAGGCAGAAGCAGTCGGCCATTTTGTGCTCTGCCCTAACTCGCGCTCGCTAGGTTAGTCAGATATTTAGTTACGTGAAATGTATAGTTAAGGAATAAAAAGTTTATATAGTAAATGTTCTTGTGGTTGATGAATGTCTTGGTAAACAAGACTAAGAAATGAATCCAGGACGACCAGCCAGAGGAACATAGCAAGAAAGGTCCAGACTTTAAGAAAGACCAGACCAAGAATGCTAGAGATCAGAATAGCAAAGCCGGCCAGAAGAAGAGAAGACGACTGAAGTAAGAAGTAAGAAAAGGGTATATAACATAATATTGATTTGGTACCGTGAAAACCCTCAGTACGTAACCTGGTGCTAAAGGGCAGATATCAATCCCTTATTTTTTCCAATACACCACGGTCCAAAATAAATGTATCTTTTTGAATTTCTTTTCTTATTTTTTACATACTGTCTGTTGTACCGGCCGTTCCTACAGTGGAGAAATATCACCGGTTCTCAACTATAAATAGTGAGATACCGAGTGAAAAGGTTGTTACTGTTACCGTTTATCGGCAAGCTAGCCGTTCTTGTACCTTATTGTAAATACACTTGTCTCATTTTACCCTACCTTGACTTGACTTCTTTTTTTACTGTTGAAATTAACATCACAACACTGTCGGATTTATTTCCATATTTTACCGCTCATTGAGTTGATATTTCAAATGATTGAATAATTGTAAGTATACACTCCTGTAATTTGGAATAATACTTAATTGGGTTGTTGCGCTTGGCAAATTTGAATTCAGTTTACCTACGTTGTCCTAACATGCCAAATTTCCAAAAGCAAACAAAAAGCGGCAGCTAAAATCTGCAATTCTAATATGTACGCAGGGTGTCTGTGTTTGTTTAAATGTCTTTTTTGTTTTAAACAATTTATCTTACATGGTTCATAATAAATCTGGCGTGTTCCACGTGTGAGTAATGTTGAAGTTAAAAACCAGTAAAACAAGGATTTAATCAACTCACCTCACCTCTTCCCGGCATTCCCTTCGTTCAATTACGCACAGGTGAGTGGCATTCGTTTATTTGTGTACCCTGAGTCCTGAGACACTCACCTGAGACTCTGGGGTTCATAGAGTCATCCATTATGATGCGAACTGTTCCGCTAACCCAGAAATTGAGCGGCGAACATCAAAGATTCAATTTCTCTGAATTTGTTTTAGATGAGGCTTGATAATTTGGATTATTTGGATTATTCGGACTATTGTATGGGCCGGTTTAGCTCAGTCGGTAGAATGTTCAGCTAGGAATCGCAAGGTTCCTGGTTCGATACCGGCCCTCGCCAATCCAGCGTATGAGTAGCACAGAGATCTGTGCGGTAAAGTGAGGAGCTGGTGGTAGGTGTGGCGCCCCGCCTCAGAAGCTAAAATAATTTCCTTGATCTAGCGCTAGCGAAAAGCGGATAGACTCCCTTGCTATCTGGCTAATACCGACATTAGGCCACCCGACGACGCATAACGTAGTGGATATAGGCGTTGAGTTAAGACAGTTCTAAATTACAATTATCTGGGCTGCAGGTTCCATCCTAGTCAAGGGCGACAGGAACATAGAATAATTAACACAGCTTAACACTTGTACCCAGTCATGGTTAGCGGAATGAGTACTGTCTACCCCCGTGAATTGAATAAAGGGTTCGGTTCGAAGTTCCGTGAAGGCTCCCGATTATGACATGATGGCTTCTGAGGTCGACAAGAACGTT
The DNA here is from genome assembly GCA_023376005.1 of Doryteuthis pealeii. Classification (NCBI taxonomy): domain Eukaryota; kingdom Metazoa; phylum Mollusca; class Cephalopoda; order Myopsida; family Loliginidae; genus Doryteuthis; species Doryteuthis pealeii. Next base: position 75,689,729 of record CM042155.1, read on the forward strand.
CCCGAGTTCGTAGAGAAGGTTCCCGAGTTCGAGGAGGGGGTTCCCGAGTTCGAGTAGGTTTTCCAAGTCTGACAAGAAATACATGAAGAAGGTCGGTGGGCCATCGGCGAAACGTCGTGTAAATAACAATAAAGATGAAGACAATAGTCGAATAATCTAAATAATCAAATCAAAGATTCTAGTGGCGACTGAAACAAGTGCTTAATCTGGGTCAAAGACGTTGGTTTTGAAATAATACAACAGAAAAAAAAATATCGCTTTGTTTTTTTAATAGAATGGTCAGTAGTCAAGTATCAGAGGCGCAGAATTTTGATAAACTGTATTTATCTTAGAAAAAGTAGTTGGATGCTAAAGATCTTCATATATTCTGAATTATTAATACTAGCAAATATATGCACCTTCCTTCGGGTGCAAGAATTTAGGTTTTGATGTAATAAAATATTGTATCAAATTAGAAACTATTTAGAAAATTATAAACTGAGGGAGGTATGATCGAAAAATAGAACATCTTTAAATCTAACTCTTCCATCATTTTCCGTCACTCCCGTCTTTCATTTTTCATAATTTATCTATTTAGTTAGATTATGAAGTATTTAATACAATTACAGTTCTTTCGTCTTGTTTATGGATTTCTTTTAAGATTTATACCCGAGATTTTTGCTCAGATTCGTTAAGAGAAAACCAAACAATTAGAAATCAATAATACTAAGCATATATTTATTAAAATCAAATTCTTAATATCAATATGCAAATTAGCCTTCTCGTTCACACTGTAAACCGCTATTTTGTTCAATATATAAATATACTTGCATGTTATTAATATGTAGATTAATCCAACAGTATTAATAAGGTATAGCAATTTTATCAATAATTGAAGTTTAAATAAAAATAAATTCATAGTGAATGTGACGTAAATAACTAAGGGAATTGTGACTTGAGTAGTGATTTAGTTTCGGTTACAGACACACAAACACACAATCTTCATTATAATAAGATGTCAAATATTTCATATCTGGATTCAGAGTTTATTTTCCTAGACTTGTTAGCATACAATGATTAAAGAGCTCAGTCTGCCCTACTATTTACCCGTATGTATTTACCAACCTCTCTGCCCGAGGAGGATACGACACAAGGTCAATTTTGCCGGTTCTTGTTGATTGTTTTCGTATATACATATATTTTCTGGTTGACATCTCATTTCTATGTAATTAAATACGTATATTTTTCTTTCTGTCTTGTATATATTTCTCTTTGATGTAGTCTACTATTTGGATGAAACAGTATCTAAATACGCCGCCCTGTCGTCTGGGGCGTTAGAATGTACCGACTGCACCTCTGCAGAGGGGTAAGACTCCCCCAATGGGGCCACCTGTTGGCCGTGGGTGGCGATCCGTGATGCTTAAGGATAGAACCCGGGTGGATGAGCAGTTCATGACATGTAATACTCCACTTTGGCCCTATCTTGGGCTAGACGGGCGGTCGGAGAGGCCCCCTCCGATCAATCGGCTGGTCACGTCAAGCCCTAGCACCTATATGATTTTCCCAACCCTATTGCCCTTATGGCAAGCCCCAACCCCTTTTTATCATATGGGTGCTAGAAGGCGGTGGCTGTGGTCTACATGTCCTGGGAATGACGTTAAACTCTATCTGATGGTGAGGTTCCAGTTCTGGAGGTTTGGGGAATATGGAGCACCCCTTCATCACCATTGCTCCCTGGTCCACTCTGGCCCGGAGTGGTAGTACCTGTTAGGGTCCCATCTATGGGTTAAATAGAAAAATGTATTTATAAAAAAAATGTATTATCCATTAAGAATTGATTTATTTCAAAACTTAATCGGCATTAAATGACCCACTGAGGTTGATATGCCGTAAAACAAACCAAACCAAAAACATTTTTTTCCATAAATGTAAACTCAGTATTAATTGGAATTGGTTTATTGCAAAAATTATTTCAATATCACAAAAATATTCGTTTTGAGGCAATTCAAAAACGGCGAAAAATAAAACTGAGTCCCCCAGGTTTTAACAAAGGTCTAGCGCATGTGGGGTTCGAACTCGCTTACTACGATTTCGTAGTCCAGCACGTTAGTCAATACGTCACGGAGAATCCTCCTCCCCTTCCTCCTATAGCCAGAAGGAGAATAGTTGGATGCATTATTTTTCCAAGGTTATTAACGCCTCGTGAAATGCAAAGAGCCTCGTCCAGGATGTCCTGCGACGATAACCGTTACACCTCAAGTGCTTTAATAAATAAATAACAATGAATTGTGCCACGAAGCAACCTGCTTCTAGATAATGTGGCGATTCTGTCAGAGTCAACTGGTACATAATTTTTTTTTTTATTGGCCAGTCGTTGCTTACGTTGAACAAATCAATACTAATAAAAATCGAAGCAAATTAGATTTGGTATCCAGGTCTCAAGTTAAGTAGATCAGCAGAAGAATTAACTCTTTGCCTCCCCAAAACCAATTAGAATTTAGTGTTAATTAGTGTCTGAAAAATCCTGTCGAGGTTATTAGTTAATAACTATTATTAACTTCATTAGTTAATAAATTGTACTGCTTTCTTTCTTTCTTTCTTTCTTTATTATATATATATATATATATATATATATATATATATATATATATATATATATATATTCATGTCTTTTATATGTTGAAGTTGGGCGTTATTATGAAGCATTTAAAAAATAAATGAAGGAACTCGATGTTATGGAGTACTGGATTTACTTATTTATTATTACTAGCAAATATATGCACCCTCCGGGTGCAAGTATTTAAGTTTTAATATAAATAAAATATCATGTTAAATTAGAAAGGCTAATGAAACTGAATATGAATTCAGATAAAAAAATATTTGGAACAGAGGGGGTATAATCGGAAAATAGAACAACTTTGAAACTAACTGTTCCACCATTTTCCCTTACTCCCGTCTTTCAGTGGTAAATTTCCCTAATTTAACTATTTAGTTAAATAGGAAGAAAAGAATAAAATTACAGTTATTTCTTTATGTTAATAGATTTCTGTTAAGATTTATCCCCGAGATTTTTGCTCATATTTATTAAGATAAACCAAACAATTAGAAATCAATAATACTAAGCATATATTTATTAAAATCAAATTTTTTAAGATCAATATGCAAATTAGCCTTCCCATTCACACTGTAAACCGCTATTTCGTTGAATATATAAATATAATTGCATGTTATTAGTATGTAGATATTGTTAACAGTCTTAATGATGTAATACAATTTTACTAATAATTGAGGTTTAAATAAAAATAAAATCATTGAGAATGTGATGTTAAATAACAAAGGGAGTTGTGAATTGAATAGTAATATAGTTTCGGTTACAGACTGACAAACCCACAATCTCCATTATAATAAGATTTGTTATCATAAATTTTCGGGATCGTTAGATTCCCTTTTTCACACGAATGTCGCTATATATATATATATATATATATATATATATATATGTGTGTGTGTGTTGTGTATATAATCAAGAAAAATGACTAGACGACTAGAAAAACTTAAGTTATAGATCATTAAAAATAAATATTCCGTGGTTTTTAACAATACTTGTCTAGATAATAATTTGCTGTAAAAATACACAACACAACACAACACACAGACACACACACACACACACACGCACACAGAGAAACACACACAGACACACACACACACACACACACACACACACACATATATATATATATATATATATATATATATCATCATCATCATCATGTCGCGCAGGCAGCACGGATATCCATGACAATCTCTCGCCAACCTTCCCTATCATTCATCGCCCCAGGGATTTCTTCCTCTCTGCAGCCAGCATCTTTACATAGCTGGTCAATGTAGGTCCTTGCTGGGCGGCCCACACTGGCATGTCCGTGTATTGGCTTCCACAGGAGAACATCGCTTATGAGTTCGTCCTTGCTTCTCCAGCAGTGCCCCGCATGCCTAGTCCGTCTCACTCGGATGGTCTGTGAGATAGGGAGCAGGTGACCATATAGCTGCTCCCTTGTCTCCACGACTTGTTCAATACTGCTCGCAGCATTCTTGTGCAGCTCCCATCTAGCTTATTCTCGAGGCGCCTCGTTAGGGTCCAGGTGGTGCAGCCATACAGCAGTACTGATATGACTACAGCCTGGAAGAGATGTTGCTTTAGCTTGTCAGTGAGATCAGATTTCCATATGACAGATAATTTCTTCGTGGCCATCCACGCCTTTCCTATTCGTGTATCAACATCGCTATCTGTGGATGAGATATTACTCCCTAGGTATGTGAATTGTTCCACTGGCTTAAGGGGCTTACCGTCTAGTGTGGAGATGTCTCCTTTCTTTTTGAAGCTCATGAACTCCGTTTTATCAGAGTTCACATGCAGGCCGATGCTTCTTGCTGCTTCCTACAGGCTATATATATATATATATATATATTATCTACAATATATATATATATATATATATATATATGTATATATACATATATATATATATATATATATATATATATATATATATATATATATATATATATATATATATATATATATATATACATATATATATATATATATATATATATATATATATATATATATATATACATATATCAACCTTCGTCACTCATTTAATCCCAAAGCCATCCTTGTAGAAGAACAGTATTGGTACTATCTAACCCAGTAGTCCTCAACCAGTGTCCATATAGACCCTCAGGGACTATATAAGATTTTTGGGATCCAAGCAATCAAAAATTATTTAATCATAAAAATGCAGTAGCTATTAACAAGTCTGAAATAAACAATGAATGAAATGTTAGTTTTCACCTTGGCACTTCAACACAGTTATTCCAGCGAGTTTTTCATTGGTCGAAGCATTATGATGGAAAGCTGCTTCTTTGGTATATCCAGAGGTAGGAATCACAAGAGGATAGATCTGTGGGCTAGGTTTTACAGATTTTGAGCCTTCGGATATCTTAAGTGGAAGTGATCACAAGGGGGGGGGTTAGATCTGAGGTCTTCTTTGACCTGGAATGGTAGTAGCTGTTGATCTATGAGTTGACCCGTCTCTGGGTCCAAACTGTTTGCAAAAAAATTGTATTTGATAGGAATACTTTATATCATAAAACCGCATGCAAAAAACTTAAGAAACTACACAAAAATCTACGTATAAACATACAATGCACACAATGCCATAAGCTCTAGGCATAGATTAACCCTAGACAGTTTGTCATGCCGTTAAAATTAATCAGTAGTATACATTAAGACTTAGTAAATAACATGGGAGCTTCACCTGATGTTAAAAACGTATCGAGAATGAAGCTGCATTTACCAAGTCTGAAATAAACAATGGATGAAATTTCAGTTTTCTTCGATTATTCCACTTATTCCAGTGAGTTTTTCATTGGCCGAAGCATGTGTGAATCTTTCATTTTGATATGGAGGGAATCTGCTTCTTAATTAAAGATTATATCGTCCAGGTGCTTAATCTTATGTGCTATACACGCCTGGAGCCTCACCTTGAAGTTTTGCAGCACTCGCCTTGTCATTGCCTCAGGCATTGCTGCCATTTCAGTACGAATAAAATATTTCAGTTCGTCAGTTTTCTACAATAATGGTAGGAATCACAAGGCGATAGATATGCGGTCTACATTTAAAGACTTGAACCTCTGGGTATCCCCAGGGGTAGGAATCATAAGGGAACAGATCTACGACCTACGCTTAAAGACATGAGCTTTTGGGTATCCCTAGCGGTATGTGTTGTATACTCTTCTTTTTACTTTCTTACTTCTATTTTTCTTCTGTTCATCTTTAATATCTTACGTTCTTCTGCTAGCGTCTCTTCTGACGTCTCTTCTAGCGTCTGGACTTCGTCTTGGTGGTCGGTCGCACTTAATGCATTTCTTCTTCTAGATCAGTCTTGTTGCCAAGACATTCATCAACCACAAAACCCTGTTATTTTCGTAAGCTTTTATTTACTTAACTAAACATTTCATGTAACTAACATAACGCGTGTATGCAGTGAGCTCCAGTTAAGGCAGTACATCCTCTCTGCCTGACGTCCAAACTGAAACTGAGGACCCAACCAGGTCCCACGTGACTTCACGTATTTTGCGGGCTTTCTGTAATATTCCATGGAAAGTCCCGCCCGTGATATGAAAAGGGGCCATCCCTTTAGAAATGCAGGGGTTTGACAATAATCTTATGCAACCGCATAGATTATGTAACATATGGATCATAAAAGGATAGATCTACGGATACGTTTAAAGACTTGAGCCTTTGGGTATCTCCAGAGGAAGTAATCATAATAGGATAGATCTGCAGACTACGTTTAAAATATTGGGCCTTAACGTATCCCCAGAGGTAGGAATCACAAGAGAGTAGATCTATGGCCTGCGTTTAAAGATTTTGAGCCTTTGGACATCCCCAACGAAAGTGGTCACAAGGAGGTTAGATTTGTGGTCTACATTTAAAGACTTGAGACTTCAGGGATCACCAGAGAAAGTAAATGGATCTGCAGCCTACGTTTAAAGAATTAGCCATTCATCAATGTTCAGAGGAATTAATCACAGGAGAATAGATCGGGTTAGCGAAATAACCACGGTGTTGCAATAAACAGGGTCACCATTTTAAATTAAGTTTCAATCCATTTCTTACGACAATAACCATTGCACGACGCGCCTGTATTTTAAGTAAATTGTGTCAACACGTTTCTAGAAACTGGTTATAATATAGACAGTTAATATCTAATCCCAAGGTCCCACCTACATCAAATTGATGTGGAGATTCAATTAGTGTTAACTAGTAGATGATTAGTACTTAACTAGTAGACGATAATCTCATACTATTTAATGATGGTCATTGTTTCATACACGGCAGTTGTTTGTGTTGACAGGAACTTACCTTAGGAATGATGAAAGTCATATTTGTAAAAAAAAAAGAATGTTTATTTAAAAATTAAATTGAATTAAGTTAAATAACGTCTTATAAAAATTAATATACAGGGCGTCTACAAAGTCTTGAAAAAGTTGTAAAATTGAACATTTAATGATTTACATTGTATAAATGATAAAATCTTTTTGTAAAAATCATGTAAGAATTCAACTCTTAAAGATTTAATATTGATGTATTTTTTTATTATTGCACTTCAACATGACTGCCATCTTTTTTTTATATATTTTCAACCTGTAGCGGGACTTTATAGACACCCTATATATATATATATATATATATATATATATATATATATATATATATATATATATATATATATTATAATACTTCCCTGACATACTCGTCCTTCGGGGCGGGGGTCCAGTGTGCTTCGGCCACTGGATCAGGGTAAAGTACAAATAATAGCGTCGATCCCAGGGGGCTATCCCCCAGGCAATACCTGCCCCCTTGATTTAAAGGGGCAGGGCTGGGTTTATTGTCTAGCGCCTGAGTCGCCCCCTTGAGGGGTAATGCCGAGGGGATCGACGCAATTTTTGTTCTTTCCCACCCATGAGCTTCGGCATGTGAGTGGGCCCACATTAAAACGAGGCCTTGTGCCCAGTCCATACAAGTGGGGTATGAGACAAATACTCCCCATATATATAATATATATAATAATATATTATATATATATATATGTGTGTGTGTGTGTGTGTGTGTGTGTGTGTGTGTGTGTGTGTGTGTGTGTGAGAGAGAGAGAGAGAGAGAGAGAGAGAGAGAGAGAGAGAGAGAGGGGGAGAGTGTGTGTGTGTGTAAAAATAATATATCAGCTTTTATATAAAAAAAAATTGTTAAATTACGAATATAGACGTTATTTAAAAAAAATTAAAACAAAATTCATAATTCTTATAAATGTTTGATTTAAAATAAAAAATCTTTAGCAACGGCGTTGCCCTGTTCGAAAAAGAATGTATTTTTTTCGAACACGGTAATATTTTGAAATTGATCGCTATTAACGATAATCGAACACTAAGATTGCTTTTGTTTCATTTTTGTTTGTTTTTTTTCCATTTGAAATTATTTTTCCGGATAAAAAATCTAACATCTGCTCTTAATCACCATGAAGATGGTTTTAAAAAAGAAAGAAAGAAAGAAAAATAAACCAAGTTGGCATAATAATATACATAAAAATCCATCCTCTGAATATTTTGTTTTTTCACATTTCTATGATTACATACCATCGGAATTTATTCCATTTTTATCTAATACATATAATTTTTACATAACATGTAATTTTCGTAAGGTTTTCTCTATGTAGGTGAATTCATCATTCAAATGTTTAGGTGTGCAATGTGCAGATGCGGAGGGCTCTAGGTTAGAAGCCTATTATAATGCCTCTTTTGGTGTGGATGTTATAAAAGCGGATAAATCCTCATAGCCACATTTTACAAATACTTCAGACATGGACAGTGTGCCTCCATGTGATTCCGACCCAGCAAAGTGGTTTCCTGTCATTGAAAAGCACGTGTCCTTTATAATAGTCGTCGTATTTCAAAACAGAAATGACTCTGACTCCAGCTCAGAATCTCGACGCTATTATAGGGATTACATTACTTGATTGCCACGGTTCTTCCAATAGACGCTAGGTGGCATTGAAATCAGCTTCATAAAAGTTGAGGGGCCAAAGGCCACTTTTTTCCTCTTCTATCCTCGATAGAAGAACGCACATCAATTGTCTCTCCTGTCCAGATGAGGGGGAGGGTTCTGGGCCCCTAACCTAGTGTCGCATGGCATGTGGAAACATGGTTTACATGTAAGTGTTATACTTTACTCTATTACCAGCAGGGTTATAATAAGTGTTATACTTTACTCTATTACCAGCAGTGTTATAATAAGTGTTATACTTTGCTCTCTTACCAGCAGTGTTATAATAAGTGTTATACGTTGCTCTATTTCCAGCAGTTTATAATAAGGGTTATAATGAGTGTTATACTTTACTCTATTACCAGCAGTGTTATAATAAGTGTTATACGTTGCTCTATTACCAGCAGTTTATAATAAGGGTTATAATAATAGTTATACTTTACTCTATTACCAGCAGTGTTATAATAAGTGTTATATTTTGCTCTATTGCCAGCAGTATTATAATAAGTGTTACAATAAGTGTTATACTTTACGCTATTACCAGCAGTGTTATAATAAGTGTTATACGTTGCTCTATTACCAGCAGTGTTATAATAAGTGTTATGCGTTGCTCTATTACCAACAGTGTTTAATAAGTGTTATATTTTGCTCTATTGCCAGCAGTATTATAATAAATGTTACAATAAGTGTTATACTTTACGCTATTACTAGCAGTGTTATAATAAGTGTTATACGTTGCTCTATTACCAGCAGTGTTATAATAAGTGTTATGCGTTGCTCTATTACCAACAGTGTTTAATAAGTGTTATATTTTGCTCTATTGCCAGCAGTATTATAATAAGTGTTACAATAAGTGTTATACTTTACGCTATTACCAGCAGTGTTATAATAAGTGTTATACGTTGCTCTATTACCAGCAGTGTTATAATAAGTGTTATACGTTGCTCTATTACCAGCAGTGTTATAATAAGTGTTATACTTTGTTCTATTACCAGCAGTGTTATAATAAGTGTTATACGTTGCTCTATTTCCAGCAGTATTATAATAAGTGTTATAATAAGTGTTATACTTTACTCTATTACCAGCAGCTTCTTAAAATTAGAGGAGCCAAAATCAAAGCTCACTTTTTTACCTTTTATCCTTGTGAGAACAACATGCACCAGTTACATCTCCCGTCCACAAGAGAGGAGGGTTTTGAGCCCCCAACCTAGTGCCACATTACACATGGAAACATGGTTTACATTTAATTGATATACTTTATATCATTACCAGCAGCCTCAATATTTTACCAATAAAATACTCTTATCCTATTAGAACATTTCTTCTATTGTGGTGATTAAAATAAAACGATTAAAATAAAACGAAAACAAAATGAGAACAGGAACTTTTACATCACTTTATTATTACATATTAGGGGAACAAAGTTCCCCAGGCTATTTAATGTCACAAGTGTCCAAACATACACAATAGTGTTAATAGACAAAGTGGTAACCACTTACTGTAAGTAGAGGCTGTGGCGTCTGGTATGCACCATAGGTGTCTGCTGGAGAGAGAATGACAAGCACGTCCAGGCTTGTTCAGTGGTATCGGAAGAAGAGGGTTCTCTCCGTGGGTTCCTGTGTCACGTGACCAAAATAGGGTCTCCTGACACAGGAGATTCACCAAAACCCTCAGACAAGGGAGACTGCCCTTACATAGTTAACAGTAGCTAGTGGTCAAAACTGTTACACTATACACATATTTTTACGCTTTTCTTTGTATCCTGTTTTGTATTCCACTTCTATTAAGTTTTGCTCATGCAATAAAGTCTACTTGTTATTACTTTCGTTGTGAGTTGTTCTGTAGAAGAACGATAATTGGTTATGTATCGTTTCCTTGTATGTAGTAAATATATATAAGAAAAATTTACGACGAAAGTGTTACGTACCCCTTTCTCGTCGGGTACATAACCAGAGTTCTTTCTTCGGCCATTTGTGATCTCTAGTCTTCCTTCTATTCGCCATGTTGGATTCTACCTTGTCTAATCTTCTCTCCGGCCATTTGTGATCTTCTAAGTTCTTGCTTTTAGTTGTGGCGTTATTTTCGTATTCGCCTGGGGAGTTGTCTGCCCGTTTAGTTTCGCTGGTTCCCGCTAGGGGCCTTTGATATTTAAGCGGCTGGTTTGAACGTCTCTTCCTCTTTTTTCCTGTTGTTCGTTATACGAGACACCCCTATGGGTTAGACTCTGGTCTACCCCCTTCTTGTTGGGGCTTTGGGCCCCCTTACATTACTGTAAGTGATTCATACAGCATGGACTATTCCTAGTCTCATGTCTGTTGCTTTTATATTTTTCCATTCATGAATGTGTCATTATCTCTACTCTTGTATATGTATTTATACTACTTATGTATGTATGTTCATGTACACCTTGTATTATGTACCCTGTTTATCCATGTGCTGTATACCTATTAAATGTTTTGTCTATCAACCTTTGTCGGAGTTTTATCTCAAGTATTATCACTTTTAATTCTTACATAGTCTTCTACTGTGTCTTCGTTTTCTAACTAAGGCATGCTTAATTAATCAACAATGCTCGTTGCTTTTCAAAACTTTTATTTGCATTTTCTAACCAACCCATCGCGAGGAGTTGAGTTGAGTCCAGCCACCGCAGAATACGTCTATCCTGGGTTACGTCTCGGCTGTAACTCACTAAGTTAAAATCATGTCACGTGCGAGATTTCAACTATCCAGTAGTTTTCCACTTCGTGATATGTGAAAATTGGACCCGCAGAATTCCTACAGAGTGTTGCCAATAATCTATGCTAGCCATAGATTATGCAACAAAAGTAATATCAAGTATATTTTATAGCCTGAGCAAAACTTACTAGAATCAATACAAAAACAGAGTAGAAGAGTGGAAAGAAGAGCTTATAGATATGTGTATATAATAAATGTCCTAATATGTTAAGAGTCTCTTATAGGTAAATCTTGAGTGTTGCTGGCATAGAGTAAAATATGACACATGTAAATCAGGTTCTCGCGGGCCATGCGGTACGATGTTGATGGCTCAACATCCTGCTCGTGCGGAGGGGTTGGTATATATAACAAATTTAATATACCAAACTTGTTGGTAAATCCTCGCGGTGAGAAAAAAAAACCCAGCAAATAGTTTGATTGTAAAAATATACTACCAAACATCAACCGGGAAGAAAAAATTTTGTAAAAAGGAAAAGACCAAGATAATCGTACCAACAAAAAATAATCTATTAGTACAATATTTTGGCCAAAAGAAAAAAACAATTTATATGCATTTATATATATAAGATATATATATTCATACAAACCCGCCAGGAGACTAAAGCTAATAAGTAAAAAGTGCTCAATACCTAAGTAGAGCAAATAATAAAGATAAATCTAATGAGTCAGACGAACCTAGAGTCAGATCTTAGCTCTGAAGAGCATTAAGCGAAACTTTTAGTAGGTTCGTCTGACTCATTAGATTTATCTTTATATATATATATATATATAATATATATATATATATATATATATATATATATATATCCTTTTCTCGGGTGTATATAATCGGGAAGAGAGAGACAGACAGACAGACAGACAGAGTTGATAGTAAATGAGATGATAGATGATGGCTCTTACTTGTTAACTTCTGCTTACTGCTTCTAACTCGGTCGCCATCTTCTTCAGACTGACTTCTCTTCAGGGCTTTCTTAAGGGTTGTTTTTTTTATACGTGTTGGGCTAGTCATTTCTTGTTTGAATTAATCAATTAACAAGACTTGGTTGTTTTCTGATTAAGCTTTATTTCACAACCCAGCCCATGTTGATTCTACCGCTGTGGGAGAGCGACCCTGAGGGCTGACAACAATGTCCACGCTCACCAAGGGTTTGTTCACATCTGAACCTATAACTATATCACGCCTAATCGCGTCTACTGGAAGGTTAAGTCGGGTCATCACCATGCCAATCATAACCCTAACGGCTATGGAAATTTCCCCACCTCCGATTTTAAATCTAATGGACCCCGATTCAAATATTCTAACTACAGGTGCGTGCATAATTTATAAGCTGCTTATAAATTATGTAAAATATATTTATTCTGCAATCAGTCTGTACTTTTCCCCCAGATTACTAAAACCGTTAGAACCTCATCACCAATTGGTTGTGACTTGGGCCCCTGGGCAATTCCATTCAGATATGTACAATTAACCTTGAAAAATAGGGAGAAATCTATGGGATGTTTATTTACAGTGCTACAGAATACCCTTGATAAAAACAGCGGGAACTTATAATGTCAAAATATTTTAGCTATAAGAAATAATTCATTTGAAAACGCTTAAAAACGAGTATTTTGCTATTTGGGCCTCCTGGAGATTTGAGCCCTCGTGTTCTGTCCGATTACTTAACCGCTCAGCCCTCCCCTCTGCTCACTGGCATTTACTCCTTTTTTTATATCTCAGTCAGAATGCTTCTATTTATCTCTGACGATTGTTGGCCTTCACAAACAAACTAGCACACTTACCTCTTTCATCTTCTAAACGACCATATCCGGATTTTGCTAAGTAGCAGTTTGCATGAACGTTGTTATAAAAAAGCTAACAAAGACAGACTTCCCTTTATTTTTAACATAAATAACATCAATTTTTACACTGGCGTACATGAACGAGTGTTCTTCCTTTTATTGGAAAAATAGGTTTTAATTATCTGTCCTTGGCACCAATATCGTAGATTGGCGCCTAAATTAAATCCTTGTCTAGTGTCACTTGTAGTGTTGAGGATTTCAACAGCAAACCGTATTATCCAGTCTCTCCAAGAACTAAATGGAACTCAGCAGATAAGTCTTGCCGCAACGCCATTAAGTTTGCAAGTTGTATTTTTTAAATATATGTTTTTATCTTCATTTGTTTAGTGAGTCTTTTTCTTCTGAATTTAATTGCTTACATGTTAATCTGGGAAAATATATAGTGCCCAGCAAAAAAGACCATACTTTTGGCTGGGCTTAGATGTTTGTTTGTTTTGTTTTATTTTACGGCATATCAACCTCGGTGGGTCATTTAATGCCGATAAAGTTTTGGAATAAGTCAATTCTTAATGGATAATACAATTGTTTATCAACTCATGTTTTTCTATTTAACCCATAGATGGGACCCTAACAGGTACTACCACTCCGGGTCAGTGGACCAGGGAGCAATGGTGATGAAGGGGTTCTCCACATTCCCCAAACCTCCAAAACTGGAACCTCACCATCAGATAGAGTTTAACGTAATTCCCAGGATATGTAGACCGTCAGTCACCGCCTTCTAGCACCCATATGATAAAAAGGGGTTGGGGCTTGCCATAAGGGCAATAGGGTTGGGGAAATCATATAGGTGCTAGGGCTTGACGTGACCAGCCGATTGATCGGAGGGGGGCTTTCCGACCGCCCGTCTAGCCCAAGATAGGGCCAAAGTGGAGTATTGCATGTCATGAACTGCTCATCCACCTGGGCTCAATCCTTAAGCATCACGGGTCGCCACCCACGGCCAACAGGTGGCCCCATTGGGGGAGTCTTACCCTTCTGCAGAGGTGCAGTCGGTGCATTCTAACGCCCCAGCCGACAGGGCGGGGTGGGCTTAGAATACGCTGACTATATCCCCTACAGTTAGATACGACCCACAAAAAAGAGGGTGTCCTGAGTATGAAACTAAACTGCATCTAATGTCGAGTGTCTAGTTCTGTATTACTCCTATATTGTCATTACTCCCAGATTTCCTCGGACCAGGAGTGGCACTACCTGTTAAGCCCCTATCTCTAAGTCAAGTAAATGTTTAAAAATTATTCATATTCGATACGAACGTCAGACAAAAAAGATGCCGTTAAAATGATTCAAATAGATCCACTTAACTCTTTGCCTACTTTTAACCTCTCACAGCGGTTCTCCCACCGCTGCGATCCTACCGTAAACCGCTGATGGTTAGTTCATTATAACTAAGCAGAAGAACTTAGATTCCAATAGTCATAGGACTTTATTTGAATAGAGTGAGTTCTGGGGTGAATAGATAGTGAACTTTGAAATTATTATTCTATCTTACTGCTGCCCCTGGCCAGGATTATACCTGCAGTCCAGATATAACTGTCACTTAGAACTGTCTTAACCTAACTCCTTTATCCACTAGGCCATGTGTCCAATCGGAAAATCCTGTGTGAATTTTGGGAACTTATAAACCTAATGTCTTGTTTTGGCTAGAATATCTACCTATTCACTTATGTATGATTTTTGTTTACCTAGACATATTGTTGTTTTTTAAAACACATTTTTAAGATTTATTTAACCCATAGATGCCGTGTTAGAACCTGTCAGGGTCCCATCTATGGGTTAAATGGATTTTTAAAAATGAGTGTAAAAATGAGTTTAATAAATGGGATTAAAAAACGTCTTCGGCATAAAATAATCCAATAGTTGACATGCCGTAAAATCCAACCAACTAATCTACGAGGGTGAGTCAAAAGGTAATGCCATTTTGTTTAGGACAGGTATAATTACCAACACAGGAACATGTATTATACATCAAAATGAAACTGGTCCTCTGTGGATCACATCCCTACTTCTTCACATGGGTGAGTCAAAAAGTAATGCCATTTTGTTTAGGACAGATATAATTACCAACACAGGAACATAGTCACCGTTTCTCTCAGTAGCAATGTTCCACCTTCGAATGAGAGCATGTATCCCTACCCCGTAAAATTCTGTTGACTGTTCTTTGAGCCACTTCACTACAGATTTCACTTCCACGTCACTGGAATAATGTTTACCTCTCAAACCCTCTTTCATGGGGCTCTATGATGCATGTTCCTGTGTTGGTAATTATACTTGTCCTTAACAAAATGGCATTACATTTTTACTCAGCCTCGTACTTAGACTATAATAGGGTAGAGGGGCTCTTTAGCCTTGGTAAAGCGTTGAGGTTTTAGCCTGCTAAACAATTTTAATTCTAATGACAAATCCTAAATAAAGCTCCCCTCGGTTCCGCTTTGCATGATCCTTCGGTTCTTTAACCACGTGGGTAAAAATTACGAGCGTCGATCCCAGGGGGCCACCCCTCCCAGGCAACACCTGCCCCCTCGATTTAAAGGGGCAGGGCTGGGTTTATTGCCCAGTGCCTGAGGCGCCCCCTTGAGGGGGAATGCCGAGTGGATAGACGCAATTTTAAAACCCACCACCAATGAGTCTCGGCTTGTAGGTGGTCCCACGTTAATAGGGCCTTGTGCCTGACATTGTACAAGTGGGATACGAGGATAATATCGGTTCCGCTTTGCATGTCAACCCTTGGGTTATTTTAGGTCAGAGACTTTTTTTTAACTCATTTTGAAATACATTTTTAAACTCTTTCTCTGAATTTTTGAGATGAGGCTTGATGATTAGTATTATCTGCATCATTTGATTATCTGCATTGGCTCACGATTACGACAAGAAGGTTCCCGAGTTTAAAAAAAAAAAAGGTCCCCGAGTTCGAAAAGAAGGTTCCCGAGTCCGAGATGGTTCCTGAGTCCGAGTGTTATATACTGATCTTTTCACAGCACCAAATCTATATAACGTTGTGTACCTGTCTTACTTCTTACTCTGGTCGTATTTTCTTCTGGCCGGCTTTGGTTCTATCTTCTAACATCTTGGTCTGGTCTCTTCTAAGGTCTGGTCTTCTGTGGGATTTCTTGTTATCAGAAGCCCTGTGTCATTGTTAGTGTTTAGGTAATAAACACAAGACTTCGATTTACGTTGATGTTACTTTATTTATAAATCCACAACCCAGACACCTGCGCAGTTGAGGGACCGCGTGTATAACACGACTTACCCCTTCGAGCTCCTACCTGCTAACTGACTGAGTTACTTACTATATCCTTAAACCGGAAGGGCCTTCTATGGGGGTTCCGGTTCTCACGATTTATCCCCAGAAAGCAAGGTCAGAGTGAGGTCAAGCGCTGTCACTCACTCTCAAGGCCATCAGCTGTACTAATCGCCATAATGATTTCTACAATACCTTATAAAAGCATTAGGGATCCAATAATTATTTAACACGAGAAGGTTCCCGAGTCCGACAAGAAATACCTGAAGAAGGCCGGAGGGCACATCGGCCGAAACGTTGTACAGATAACAATGAAGATGAGGACAATAGTCCGAATGATGCAGATAATACTAATTTTTAAACTCATTTTAAAAATCTATTTAACCCATAGATGGGACCCTAACAGGTACTAACAAACCAAGTCTAACTAGAGTATCCTGCTAAACAACCTTTTATTTTAATGACAAACCCTAAATGAAGTTCCTCTCGATTCCCATTGGCAAATACTCTACCCCCACCCACCGGTTTTTAATCGAACCGAAAGAATTTCAATTGCTATCGCAACAGACGGCCCATAAAATTCACCAAAAGATTATCTAAGGTTATTAAAATGGATAAGTTTATATTTAAACAATCTGTATTTTTAATCAGAACCTCCTAAATAAGACCACCCCCACCTCTCGTTTTTGTCGCCGTTCTCACAGACACAAATGCAATCAAAATGTGTTTCCTAGAAGAACGTATTTACCAAATGAGCCAATGTAGGTTTATGAGGGGTGGGGGGATGGGAGGGGGGCGAGATTACGCAACACTTTCTTCTAAAACTGAAATTAATAGTTTTTTCATCCACGTCTGAATGGTGCGTTAGTCAAGATTTGTTTGAATAATAAGCAACAGCTTGGCTGACTCACTGTGATCAGCTACCAGTCAAAAAAGAATTATCATAATAAAAAACCAAAAAAACAAAAACACACACAAAAAAAAACACAAAAAAACAAAAACAAGCAAAAATGTTGTTAAGTTCAGAGAAAATATTCATTTACTCAAAAAGGTTCTTTTTTGAAGACCGCAAAACAAATCCGTACATTCTTTCTCGTCTGCTTTTTTTAACAGCGGTGTTGGACGATAAGAAAAGCTCTGTGCGGACACTAGGTGTTATCTAGAGGACTTGCCATAAGCGATGGCTGATAAGAACGGAGAGAGGGGTAGAAAGAGGGGTGAGAGATGAGAGGAGAGAGAATGAGGAGAGAGAATGAGGAGAGAGAGAGAGAGGGGAAAGATAAGGGAACGATAAAGAAGTAGAGAGAGGGGGCGAGAACAGAGAATAAGTGAGAGAGAGAGAGAGAAAGAGGAGAGAGGGGGAAAGAGAGGGAGTGTGAGAGGGGGAGGAGAGAGAATGAGGAGAAAGAGGGGAAAGATAAAGGAAGGATAGAGAGGCAGAGAGAGAGGGACGAGGAGAGAGAATGAGAGAGAGAGAGAGAGAGGGGAGAGAGTGGGAAGAGAGAGAGAGAGAGAGGGGGAGAGAGAGAGGAAAGTGAGAGAAATAAAGAGGAGAGAGAAGGAAGAGAGACAGAAAGAAAGAGGAGAGAGAGTGGGAGAAGAGAGAGAAAGAGGAGAGAGAGGGAAGAGAGAGAGGAAGAAGAGATAGAGGAAGAGAGAGAAAGAGAAAGAGGAGAGAGAGGGAAGAGAGAGAGAGAGGAAGAGAGAGAAAGAGAAAGAGAAAGAGAGGGAAGAGAGAGAGAGAGAGAGAGAGAGAGAGAGAGAGAGAGAGAGAGAGAGAGAGAGCTTTTTGCTTCTAGGACCATGCTGTAAGGTAAAGAGAATGAGGTCTTTGTACATTTTTCTTTTATACTAGGCTCTGTTGCTATGGCAATATTATAGTGTCTATATCTATTGGTTATTGGTAAAAGGTCCTTTGGTAGAACAGGGTAGGTAATCCCACAACATAAAGGCATAAAACAGAAGCACTGAACAATAGTTTGACTGGTCGTTAATCATTACTCAAATATATAAAAAAAAAATTGTGAACGACCAAACCCTCTTTCATGGGTATTTTATGGCTGTATCAATAACATATATATATTTACCAACCCCTCTGCACGAGCAGGATGTGACACAAGGTCAATTTCTTAAGCGGAGTTTAACAGGTTTAAATTCGCAGTTTTCCTTCTCCTAGACCGATTGCCTAACCAAGGTTAAAGAGCCCAGTCTGCCCTACTATTTAGCCATAGCTGGAGGGAGAGTAAGATTCATACCTTTCCCAAGGGTATTAGCACTAAGTGAAAGGCAATTACCACGTCCAAGATTTGAACTCTGGCCGACGAGTCCATTTCCTATGACTTTAACCATTGCACCACGCTCTTCCTTAATCATATAAAGTGCTCCAAATACCTTATATATATATATATATATATATATATATATATATATATATAATATGTATATATATATGTATATATGTATATATATGTATATATATATATATATATATATATAGTATATATATGTATATATGTATATATATGTATATGGTATATATATATATATGTATATATATATGTATATATATATATATATATATATATATATATATATATATATATATATATATATATATATATATATATATATTATATATATATATATATATATATATGGGTGAAAGAGGGATTTGAATTTGGCGCTTTTGGTTTCATAAAGCTGTTCGTCTAGCGCCCACTGATAGACGCGGGAGGTAATTACCTCTCGTGTCCCTAACATCAAAATGAGGAACATGTCAAGTAGGGATGGAATCTCTACAAATTATTCTTATTTCTATCAATTCATTTTATTTTTAAGATATAATGTTATTGATATAAATCCTGTATTTTTTGTTGTTGTGCTATTGATAAAACGTAGTCGTCGGGGTGGCCTAAAGTTGGTATCAGTCAGAAAGTGATGGAGTCTATCCACTTTTCACTTGCGTTAGACCAAGGAGATTGTTTCTTGCGTCTGAGGTGGAGCGCCGCACCTACCATCAGCTCCTTACTTTACCGCACAGATCCCTGTGTTACTCATACGCTGAGTTGGCGAGGGACGGTATCGAACCAGGAATCTTGTGGTTCCTTGTCGGACACTCTACCGACTGAGCTAAACTGGCTGAGTTGCATTTAAAATTAATAGAAATCTGACAAAGGTCCTTTTTTTACTGTAATAAAATAACTAGTCAAGTTGATTACTGTTGTAGAGTAGCTAACACCCCTTCAGCACTTTACCAAATGGACTGGCTCATAGCCATAAAATAGCCTACGATTAAAGTAGATTAACAAACTGAATAATATTCAGACTGACTTTGCTGCGTTGGCTATACCGAATTGACCCTCCTCTATTTAGTGTAAGTTTTTTCTTGTTAATTGTTTGTACTTATTTGTTCTGTGTTTGTATGTATCCGTTTAGCACCGTATGCTGGTGCTTAATAAATGTATTAAGCACACCATTCTTCTGTGTATCTTTCCACCTCACAATACAATAATATTATAGGTTGTAGGGTATAATCGTGGACGTATACTCATCTTGTATTTACCCATAGCTCGAAGGAGAGTAGTTAGATGTGTACCTTTCCCAAGGGTATTAGCACTATGTGAAATGCAAACAGCCTTGTCGAAGATTTGACTTGGGTTGACGAGTCTATTTCTTACAACTATAATAACCGTTACACCATGTGCCTCCATACTTATATATATATATATATATATATATATATATATATATATATTGTATATTTGTTGAAGAGTTGCTAACATCCCTTCAGCACTCTACCAGATGGAATGACTCAGAGCCATAAAATTAAGCCTACGATTAAAGTGGATTAATATTCAGACTGACTTTGCTGCGTTGGCTATACTGAACTGACCCTCCTATATTTAATGTAAATTTTGTCTTGTTAATTGTTTGTACTTATTTGTTCTATGTTTGTATGTATCTGTTTGGCACCGGATGCTGGTGCTTAATAAATGTATTAAGCACACATTCTTTCTGTGTATCTTTCCTCCTCGCGATACAACAAATACATTAAATAATATGCTGAATCTTCGGGGTTTTTTTTTTTTTGGTTTGACTGCGTGAAGATTTACAGTCAGTTAAGATGAAGGAACCATTCTGTTACAAGAAAATGGTTACAACATTATTATGTTATGGCTCCTAGGTGGATACTCTACTGAGCTAAACCGTTTGGTCAATTCATTTTATTTTAAGACTAGAAGCGGCTACCAGGCGTCGCCTAGGTAGAGGGGGGTAAAAAGAAGGTCTCGCAGATCAATTATAATTGAATTGCGAGTTGGATCCTCACAGGATGTCCCATTAAAATCCTTATGTAAAAAGATGTTGCGTTGATCCAACCACTCTGAAAGAAAAAATAATGTCTCCTATTTAAATTATTAAATGAAAAATAAATTTCGTGCAGTTATCATTTGAAATTTATTTTTTAATTATCTTCACGAATATAAATCAAATCTTCCAGATTTTTGCTCAAAAAACCAAGTCCTGGTGATATTTAATGTATATATATATATTTACTTTGTCGTTAATTGTTTTATTTTCGAACTTTCCTCCGGACATACAGATACACACAACTGCCCTTTATATATTTATAGATAGAAACAGCACTGCTCACGTGACTTTCGGAAACATTTTTTCACGCTCAGAATTGCAGAGACATGGAATAAACAGCCCGCGTCTGTTGTAGGCTGCCGAAGCACTGAGTCTTTCAAAGCCTCCATGCTTCCTGTAGTCCGCCGACACTATACCTGATGCCACTCTCCACATACATATGCACACACGCGCACACATACATGCATATTACTACTGTAAACTGTTTATGTTCCTGACACTACATTATTCTGTGTACTTGACATGAGACTTTGATGAATTGTGGTGCACCTGAGCACTGTACACAATAAATTTCATTATATATACATGCAAAATAAAAAAAAACACCGTCCGGGCGATGTAAAAATAGATTTTTGAAACATATTGCCTGAGGGGTGGCAGTTAAAAATTCAATGTTAGCGAGTTTGTACCCTAAGTAAGTAAAATCATCAAATTCATTAAAGGATTAAAAAATAAAACAATTTGAAATGTAAACTTTAAATATGTATTAAAATAAAACAAACTATATATATATATATAATACCAGTCATGTATTTATTAAAACTTGTTTTAAAAAACAATGAGGACTGTCTAATGTTGCATGTTCAAATTTTGAGTGTATTTATTCTATGTTATGACGATTTTGGGTATTATGACGTAGCAGTGACGTAGTTTTTATTACAGACAAAAACCAGAGGCGAATCTCCATTATTAATAGATATTGAATTAGAAAGACTAATATGAAAACAAAAAAGATTACTCTTATTTCAACTTAATCATATATGGGATTGTTTTTAATACGTTTGAGAATAAGACGATACTATTAGAAATCAATAACACCAAGTAATCATTTATTAAACACAGTTTTATCAAATTATTCTAAATGCAAATTATTCACACTATATATTATGTAAACATTTATTTCTTAATGATATATAACACATTGCAGGATATTAAACACATTAATAATGATTGTTTATTAATAACCATTGAGAAATTAACGTAACTAAGGGAATTGTGACTTTGGTGTTGACGTAGTTTCGGTTACAGACAGTCATAGACACAATCTCCATTATAATAAGATTATAAACTGTTGTAAATCTGATGGTTAAGATATAGAATATCGAGTTAATCGCAAAATAGACGGTCGATACAAATCTTAAGCGAATAAGTCAGGGTTATAAAGAATATGAAGTGCTCAAAACGTTAGTAGATCGGATTTAGTATAAAGAAATATACAGATGACCTACTTAAGTTTCACCAAAAAGGATCATCAGGGTTAATTGTAATGAATTAATCAAGAGATTGATTGTCCTTAATTAATTTAATTTCATGATTGATTCATTGCAATTAAACCTGATGATCGGGTTTTGGTGAACCTTAAGTAAGTTATGTATGTATATCTTTATACTATATATACCTTTATACTATATATATATATTATATATATATATATATATATATATATATAACACACACACACACACACACACACACACACACACATATATATATATATATATATATATAAATTTCATTATATATACTAGCAAATATATGCACCTCCGGGTGCAAGTATTTAAGTTTTAATGTAATAAAATATCGTATTAAATTAGAAAGGCTAAGAAAACTAAATAAAAATGCATATAAAAAGATTTGAAACAGAGGGAGTATAATCGAAAAATAGGACAACTGAAACTTACTCTTCCATCACTCTCGTCTTTCATTGTTATTTTTTCTAATTTAAGTATTTAGTTAAAAGAGGAAGTAAAGAATAAAATGACAGTTATCTTTTCTTGTTAATGGATTTCATTTAAGATTCATTGAAGAGATTTTTGCTTATATTCATTAAAATAAAACCAAACAGTTAGAAACCAATAATACTAAGCATATATTTATTAAAATCACATTTTTAATATCAATATGCAAATTAGCCTTCCATTCACACTGTAAACCGCTATTTTGTTGTATATATAAATATAATTGCATGTTGTTAGTATGTAGACATAGTTAACAGTATTAATAATGTAAAACAGTTTTATTAATAATTGAGGTTTAAATAAAAAATAAAATCATGGAGAATGTGATGTCAATAACTAAGGGAATTGTGACTTGAGTAGTAATATAGTTTCGGTTACAGACAGACAAACACTCAATCTCCATTATAATAAGATTATAAACTGTTGTAAATCTGATGGTTAAGAAAACGGCAATTATTTCTCCACAAACCTAAAACAATTCTAGTCTTTCTCACTTCGAAGTTTCTATGGCAGATCCTAATTATTCTTCCTAGTTAGAGAACGTGTCTATAACAATACAGCTGTTGTGTTTTGTTGAGTAACTGTGACGTATGATAAAACAGCTGGTATTTTAGACTTGAATTGGGTTACCTTTAATAATAACAGTTCACTGGACAGAAAGATTTTTTCTTTGTTTTGTGCTTTTCTGGTTCGGCATTGGGGTAACCTAGTGGTTAAGAGAGCAAAGAACGGAATCGGCCGATGGGTCAAAACAATCCTCAGCTTTGCACTAATATTCTAAGTACAAAAAAAAAGTATGAATCGATTTTTTTTCGCCTGAAACACCCTCACCCCGTTACATGTGTTACTTGTTCTGTTACTCGAGTGAGTCAAAAGTTTTGCGATATTTTGGTAACGTATTCATTTCCTAGAGCGGCAACTATTATTGAGAATTCTGGGGTATGGGGGTTATCGTCCTTTGTCTGCGAGCCTCTGTTTCAAACCAACCAATCATGAGCCAGCATACTTTGGCGGCAAAGCCGAATAAGCAAACTCATGCCACCTCTTCTGATCCAGCTAGCACTGGGGACAGACCTAAAAAAAAGGGTCGCTCCTATTCTTCAACAGACAACTACGGAGTCGGATGCAAAACAGAAGTCCATCATATCCGCACGGAACAGAGGGCCGTAGCAGGGTCTCCGTTAATACCCCATATCTCAGGATACACTAGATAAGTTTATTACAAATTATTATTTGTTTGCAACTTTATTGTTAATCTGTAATACAGTCTTTTATTCTATTTCTAGTTGTTTGGTTATTTCTTTAACTCTCAACCTGTCTGCCACACTCGTGATTAACTCCATTACAAACCTTGGAGTACTGCCGCTTGTGTGTATTTTCTTTAAACTATTACACCAGGTGCTTTGTATTTTTATAGGTAATACATATATTCAGCATGAAGTAGTGAACAAGAAAAGATGTTTCACCGTCATGGCCTCGGCTTCGTACGTCGACTGCAACGTATTGTAGAGGGTGGCGTATTTTTCTAGTTGCACAGGCGAGTGTTCTGCTGTGTTTTAAGGTAGTACTGGTCGTCATTACTCCTTGTCCGTGTCTGCGAAAGTTTTTCTCTGCTCTTGCCTCAGATCCGGGGGTGAACTATTAAGAGAGTTCGATATAGGGATAAAGACTCTATTGCACTGCACGTAATCACATGGGAAGAGACACTATGGCCAGTGTGTGACGAGATTGAACCGTTAGATGTGACGGGATTAAACCACTAGGTATGACGAGATTGGGCCGTTAGAGTAGGTTGACTTGTTTCTTCTCGGCTTTTGCCCTGCACGTATCACATGCGAAGAGAGGGTATGGCCTTGTGCGTGGCGGGATTGAACTGCTATGTGACTCGTTGCATCTGCTTGCGTATAGGTGGCTTTTCTTAGGTCCGGAGTGAACTGTTAAGTTGAGCTCGATATATAATAGACGTAACCTCTTGCGTGTGGCAGGGCTGTATTTTGCTAAGAAACCGCGAAGTTTGAGAATAGCTGTGTTTGCTTGGAACATGGCTTCATAATCCACAGTTTTGTACTTAACCTGGCCTTGCTTTGAGGTTCTAGCAACCCAAGCGCATCATTTCTTAAATTATCTGTTTACTGTAATGTGATCAACTGCGCCTTAATCTTTAGCACAACAAATGTTTTTTGGTTGCTTCCACAGCCTTATGGCCCAGTTCGCACTTGTAAAGTATATTTGGTTTGGTTTATTTGTCGCATACCCCACTTGTATGGGCTGGGCACAAGGCCTCGTTTTAACGTGGGCCCACCTACAAGCCGAGGCCCATAGGTGGGAAAGAACAAAAATTGCGTCGATCCCTTCGGCATTCCCACTCAAGGGGGCGCATCAGGCGCTAGGCAATAAACCCAGCACTGTCCCCAAAAGTAAAGTATATTTGGTTTGGTTTGGTTTGTTTTACGGCATATCAACCTCAGTGGGTCATTTAATGCCTTGTAAAGTCTAAGTTCCCGAATTAGACTACATACACACCTCCCTAATGTTTAGGCAGGAAATAACCCTAAACGGGTTGACAGTCGTTAAAACCAATAAACCAGTCTATGTGCTCATGTTAGGGATATCATTTTATTGGTGGGCTGGTTGGTTGGTTGGATTTTATAGTATGTCAAACGTGGCTTATTTTATGCTAAATACGTTTTTGTTTTATTTATTCTTGTTGTGTATTCAAATTTTTCTTAAACTCATTTTAAACACATTTTAAAAAAACACTACTTTTTACTGAGATTCATAATTGATGTTAAAGAATTTATATGGAACTTTTTTTTCTCACTGGATAAATTGGAATTATTTTATTGGATGTTTCAGGAACGGTTTTTGTCAGCTGATCGAAATGGTACTGGATTCATAGAGACATATGAATTGAATTCCTTACTTCAATTTGGTAAGTTTTATCAATAAGACGAGCTTAAAAGCCATCTTATCGGGCGGCAATTAAGTATGTTCCTGAAATTTTGGATTCCCAAGTTTTTTTTTTGAAATTTTGGATTCCCAAGTTCCAGGGAGCAATGGTGATGAAGGGGTACTCCACATTCCCAGAGCTCCAGAATTGGAACCTCACCATCAGATGTTTTAACCTCATACCAAGGACAAGAATTAATGGTAATGAAGGGGTACTCCACACTCCAGATAACTGGAAACGCATCGATTAGGTTACCTTTTAATAATCAATAATCCCTTAGACAAGTGCTTCCTAAATTTACCAGTGTTCATAGAGGAGTAAGGTTATAACTTTCAAATCTGGGACCCGAAGGAATATGCAGAATCGACAGAGTTGTTAATGAGAATAAAGATTGCAAGGACAGATACAAAATCGAGTCAGGACATCTTGGTACAGATATAAATTTATTTCGATGTTTCTTTGCCTCATCAGTCTGATTTTTACTAATTCGAAGTCTTATTGGTATGATCTTCCCGTTTCACTGATTTTTGTTTTCAACTCCTCCTTTCGCGTTTGTAAAATATGCCAGCTCACGGGCACGCGCATGCGCACGCGCACACATGCGATTTTAAGAAATTGTATTGTTTGTGCTAGTTGGACATGTTTGTAACGTAACATTTTATGAATTTGAATTTTTTTTTTCTTATGAATATACATGTTACAACTTCATGTACCTCATGTATTCCATGTTCCGACTTTAGGGGTCTTGTATGTGTATGTATGGGTACGTAAATATTCTTTTTTTTATATATCTTATTATAATGGAGATTGTGTGTTTTTCTGTCTGTAACCGAAACTATATTACTACTCAAGCCACAATTCCCTTAGTTATTGACATCACATTATCCATGATTTTATTTTTTATTTAAACCTCAATTATTAATAAATTTGTCTTACATTATTAATACTATTAACTATGTCTACATACTGACAACATGCAATTATATTTATATATACAACAAAATAGCGGTTTACAGTGTGAACGGGAAGGATAATTTGCATATTAATATTAAAAAAATCGAATTTAATAAATATGTGCTTAGTATTATTGATTTCTAACTGTTTTGGTTTTTATTTTAATGAATATAAGCACAAATCTCTTCAATAAATCTTAAATGAAATCCATTAACAAGATAAAATAACTGTCATTTTATTCTTTACTTCCTCTTATAACTAAATACTTAATTAGAAAAAATAACAATGAAAGACGAGAGTGATGGAAGAGTAAATTTCAGTTGTTCCATTTTTTATTATACTCCCTCTGTTTCAAATCTTTTATTATACTCCCTCTGTTTCAAATCTTTTTATCTGTATTCTTATTTAGTTTCATTAGCCTTTCTAATTTAATACAATATTTTATTACATTAAAACTTGAATACTTGCACCCGGAGGGTGCATATATTTGCTAGTAAGTTTAAAGTTATTTCATGTTTATATTTGAATAAGGGGGCAAAGAATTGCCGAAATATATTTATATCTGTAGCAAGGTATCCATTTATTTATTTATTTTTATTTTTAGTTACGGGAAAATTTTGAGCTCTGGGTAGTTTGGAGAACCTCTTCATAGCAATTACTTCCAGGTCCACCCTAACTTAGAATGGTAGTACCTGTTAGGGTCCCATTAAATAGACCAAAAAATGAGTTTACAAAAATGTTTAAAAAACAATTGAGTTTGAAAAAAAATGTTGAATACCCAACAAGAATGAATAAAACAAAACGTCTTCGGCATAAAATAACCCAACAAGGATTGACATGCCGTTAAATCTAACCAACCAATGATCATGTAATGCTACAGAGGTATGATCAAAAGGTATAGTTTTTAAATCTTTTTTTTTTCATTTAACATTTAAATGAAAACATTATTTCTGTTTCATATGACAGACAGACACACAGACATACGCCTCGCTTATTACATGACATTATTAATTGTAAGAAGTATTATCAAATTAATTCTCAATTTCAGATGAATACAAAACACTCCCAACAGAATAAAAGAACAAGGGAAATAACTCTTATTTTGTTCTAAGAGTTACTTCCCTTGTTTGCCGTCTTTAATAAAATAGGAGTTAATGTCAAGTCAAGAAGATGAATCTACGATATGTTAACCCTTGGATTATTTTAAGTCAGTTTAACGATTATGGTCTCTAATTATATACGGTAGAAAAATGTAACATCACAATAATTTTAAACAAGTAAGTACTTCATACTTAGTTGCAATATTAATATTTTAAGAGCCATTACCGTTGACACAGGGGCCGGGTTAGCTCAGTCGGTAGAGCGTTCGGCTAGAAACCACAAGGTTCCTAGTTCGATACCGGTCCTCGCCAACTCAGCGTATGAGTAGCACAGGGATATGTGCGGTAAAGTACGGAGCTGATGGTAGGTGTGGCGCTCCACCTCAGACGCTAAAATAATCTCCTTGGTCTAGCGAAAGTGAAAAGGGGATAGACTCCCTCGCTGATTGGCTGATACCGACTTTAGGCCGCCCCGACGACTTTACTTTACTTTCTTACCATTGAAATTGCAGTCTCGGAAGACTATAAAATAGTTATTGTGCCTCTGAATTTACAGCACCTCCTGTGACTGTGAAGTCCATTGTTTGAAAAAAAATTCTCGTCCACAGATGTCGCATGTGAAGGCTGTCCCTGAAGATGTTGATGTGCCAGTGCTTTGTTGCCGCTGCTTTCTTCTGGACCTCTTAGCCTCATGGTGTTGCGCCAGGGTTTGAAAAAAAAAGAAGAATTCTCAACAAGAACGTATTAATAAAATTCACAATAATTTTAAATATTATCTGAAATAGATCTATGTAACCAAAACATTGGACTCTAACAGTTACTATAACTTTGTTTCAGGGTGGACCTGGGAGTAATAGGAACAAAAAGATACCTCTCCCCGAGCTTCAGAACTAAAGCCTCACCACCGTATGAAATTTACTCGCTTGAATATTGAAATAGCTTGTTTTATTAAAAAAAAAAGGTAGTAGACAAGGATTTGTTATTATTTAGATTTATCGGACTGTTGTCCTCATCTTTATTGTTACATGCACAACGTTACAGCCGATATGCCCTCTGGTCTCCTTCGGGATTTTTGTGTTGTATACTCTCTTTACTTCTATTATTCTTCTGCTCATCTTTGGTATCTTACATTCTTCTTCTAGCGTCTGGACTTCGTCTTGGGGACTTCGTGTCTGGTCTTTCCATTGGGGATTTCTCTTTATCAGAAGCCCTGTGTCATTGGTAGTTTTTAGATAATAACACAAGACTTCGATTTGCTTTAGATCATATTTTATTCCGAAATCCCCACCAGACTACCTGCGCAGATTGAGTCGGCAGTGCGCTTACGCGACTTACCACCTTCGTGGTTTGGCCGATACTGATACTAAACTCTCTTTCTAATCTAAACCGGAAGAGGGTCTTCTCCACCGATTCTCACGGTATCCACCGGAAGGATCAGGATGAGGTCAAGCCTTGTCACTCAATCCTTCAAGGCCGCCGGCTGCAACTTATAACAGCCATTTTGGTTTCTACACTACTGTAAATAAGTGTTAGGGTGCTAACAATTATGTAACATTTGGTCGAACTCAGGAACCTTCGTGGCAAACTCTGAAGCCTTCATGAAACTTCGAACCGAACCCTTTATTTAATCCATTGGGGTTGATTGTTCTCATTCCGTTAACCATGATCGAGTACAAGTGTTAAGCTATGTTAAGTATTCTATGGTATTTTTGCCCGTAGTCAGGATTGAACCTGCAACCTACAGATTACTGTCACTTAGAACTGTATTAACTCAACCATTATATCCGTTGTGGAGGTGCGTGGTGTAATGTTTAGAGTCGTGGGAAATGGACTTGTCGACCCGAGTTCAAATCCTGGACGAGGCTGTTCGCATTTCACATAGCGTTAATACCATTGGGAAAAGTGTGCATCCAACTACTCTACCTCCAGCTATGGATAAATAGTAGGGCAGATAGGGCTTTTTAACATTGGCTAGGTAACCAGTCTAGGAAAAGGAAAGCTCTGTTAAACTCCGATTAAGAAATTGACCTTGTGTCACATCCTGATCGCGCGGAGAGGTTGGTAAATATATATATCCGTTTCAGATTTGGTGTTTACCAAATTCTTATCTGTCATTTTTAATAATAATAATAATAATAATAATAATAATAATAATAATTTTCTGGGACTTCGAGGTACAGATGGATCACCTAATCCCGGCCAGGAGACCGGACGTAGTATTGATTGACAAGAAGAAGAAAAGAACATGTCATCACGGGGATTTTGCCGATCACCGAGTAAAAATGAAAGAAAGCGAAAAGATAAAGAAATACTTGGACCTTGCCAGAGAACTGAGAAAACTTTGGGGCATGATGGTGAAAGTCGTGCCAATTGTAATTGGTTCCCTTGGAACGATCCCCAAAGCTCTGGAAAAGAATTTGGGAGAACTGGAAATCAGAGGAAGAATCGAGACCATCCAAACTACAGCATTGTTAAGATCGGCTAGAATACTGGATACTTGAGGAGACTTGCTGTCACTCAGCCTCCAGTGAACCACCGGCTACGGCAGGTGTTAAAACTCGATAATAATAATAATAATAATAATAATAATATATATATATATATAATATATATATGTATGTGTGTGTGTGTGTGTGTGTGTGTGTGTGTAATCATAATATATATAATAAAATAAATTCGGGTAAAACTCACGACCGACTTTCGTGTGTTCGATCTTCATGTGAACTTGTATCAATAAGTCTGAAGAATGGACTTCATATGCCTCGATACAAGTTCACCTGAAGATCGGCAACGTGAAACTCAGAGACATGAGTTGTTAACCCGTTTAAATACTATTTCATTTTATAGTCGAAATATCGTGATAGTGCTCTGCATTCTTGTTAATCGAGCACTGTACCTTAATGATTTAGAAAAAAAAAATAGTGATAAATTTTTATTGAGGATATTAAGATACTTATTGGTTTATTATAAATTATCGGGAAACATGAATGTTTCTCCCGGCGGATGCGGGGAAGAGGCCATTAACGAGCATAGTGGATAATTAGCCACCCAGCTTGGAAGTGTAAGTGGTTTTTGAAATTTAGTCAGCTTTTACAGCTAGCCATTAATATTGCGAGCCACTCTCACTCTCGCTGGCCCCCCTCTCTCTCTTCTCGCCCCTCTCCTTTCTCTCACTCTCGTCCTGGGTCTCGTAGTTAAAAAAAAAAAAAAAAAGAGCCCGACTAGGCGTTTACCTGTGGAGGAAGACCCAGGACATAAAAAGCCCTGGGTCCAATCACGTTGAAAGAAAAAGAAATAGAACAACCCAGCCAGCGACCTCCTCCCACTACCCTCGCTACCATGAAAAGGATTAGAAAGCGGGAAGATGAGAAATAATTCTCACCAGTTATTATAGTTATTTAGTAGGGATACCCAAAAAATTCGTCTGCTTTTCATTTTAAAAATGAATTAGTATTAATTAAATCGATTATTCAAGGACAAATTTTTGTCTAAGTCGAAAAGTAGTAACATATGAGCATCAGTAAAAAAAAGGGAAACATAATATTACGCATGTAAAGTAAAGTAAAGTCGTCGGGGCGGCCTAAAGTCGGTATCAGCCAGTCAGCGAGGGAGTCTATCCCCTTTTCAATAGCGCTAGACCAAGGAGATTGTTTTGGCGTCTGAGGTGGAGCGCCACACCGACCACCAGCTCCTTACTTTACCGCACAGATCCCTGTGCTACTCATACGCTGAGTTGGCGAGGGCCGGTATCGAACTAGGAACCTTGTGGTTTCTAGCCGAACGCTCTACCGACTGAGCTATCCATTTAAAACAATTTTTTTCAGTCAATTTTGATCAATATGGCCGCCCGTGAGTTGCCGTAAAATCCGTGTATACAAAATAAATTTAACACTGACGATTGAAAAAAAAATTACCAAAAATCAGGGACTTATCCGATTTTAATAAAATGTTCAGTATTGATTAATCAATGAATGAATTTTATCATGTATCCGTTATTTTACTTTGAAACTTTCTGATTTAATTAGGTATTTCTGCTATGATAAATTAAAATTAATTTGAAATATGAGCAGCATGATGTTAAGTTTAAAATGTCATATTATTAGAATCTAAAAACAGTTTTTTTATTTAATTACTTTACTTTAGCATCAATCACCCATATTTTTGGTCGAAAACTGTATTGGAAATTTAGCGCTCCCTCTTTTAAACGGAACAAATATTGATGTATATTTTTCTTTCATAAGATAATAGCCAATTAAATAATTATCGAAATGAGTAAAAAAAAATCTCCAAAAATTATTTTTTTTAACTTTTTATTTTCATTTTATTTTCCGATTTTCGGTACTTATTTACTATCAGAGCAAATTCCTTAATTTTTTTTTCTATTCACACCTTTGATCTTATGTCTTTTTATTTATGCAGAAAAAAGTGTCAATCACATATAACTCCAGAGATATTTTGTGACCTCCAAATAGGGGGTGGGGGTCAAAGTTAAGTGACCTGAAAAAAAATCAGAAAGTT
Source organism: Doryteuthis pealeii (assembly GCA_023376005.1). NCBI lineage: Eukaryota > Metazoa > Mollusca > Cephalopoda > Myopsida > Loliginidae > Doryteuthis > Doryteuthis pealeii. Next base: position 75,722,040 of record CM042155.1, read on the forward strand.
TTGAAATAAAATAACTGATACATTATAAAATTCATTCATTGATAAATCAACACTGAAAATGTCATTAAAATCGGAGAAATCCCTGATTTCTTTTGGTAATTTTTTTCCAGCGAAGGGTGGATGGTGGGTGGTGGTTAAATTTGTATTGTAAAAACACGGATTTTTCGACAAATTGGGTATACCTATTATTTTCTAAGCTTAGCTTTGATATAGCACAAGGCCAGAAGTATGGGGCACCCGATGAGAATCAAACTCACTAACGAATGGTCTGTAAATCTAGCTTGCAAACCATTTCACCACATGAAGTGCCCAACGTAAGTTATTATAAGAGTCAGTGCCAATCTGAAAAAAAAAATGAAGGCCGTCTCAATATTTTTTGATCAGTTGATTTTGATAAAACACAAGAAATATAGCCACCTTCGTTTCTTTCTGTTTCATGCAACAGAGAGGCAACTCGCTTTTTTGTAGGTTATATTTTATTGAAGGAAATATTTTTATATCTTATTATAATGGAGATTGTGGGTTTGTCTGTCTGTAACCGAAACTATATTACTATACAAGTCACAATTCCTTTAGTTATTTACATCATAATCTCCATGATTTTATTTTTATCTAAATCTCAATTATTAATAAAATTGTCTTACATTATTAATACTGTTAACTATGTCTACATACTGACAACATGCAATCATATTTATATATACAACAAAATAGCGGTTTACAATGTGAACGGGAAGGCTAATTTGCATTATAATATTAAAAAATCGAATTTAATAAATATGTGCTTAGTATTATTGATTTCTAACTGTTTGGTTTTATTTTAATGAATATAAGCAAAAATCTCTTCAATGAATCTTAAATGAAATCCATTAACAAGATAAAATAACTGTCATTTTATTCTTTACTTCCTCTTATAACTAAATACTTAAATTAGAAAAAATAACAATGAAAGACGAGAGTGATGGAAGAGTAAGTTTCAGTTGTTCCATTTTTTTTATTATACTCCCTCTGTTTCAAATCTTTTATTATATCCCCCTCCGTTTCAAATCTTTTTATCTGTATTCTTATTTAGTTTCATTAGCCTTTCTATTTTAATACAATATTTTATTACATTAAAAGTTAAATATTTGCACCTGGAGGGTGCATATATTTGTTAGTTCAGCTAATATCTCCTTTTGTATTACTACAATAAAAAATTCTTTAATATATAACAAAAGTCCAAGGGAAATAACTTTAATATTTTTTACAAGAGTTACTTCCCTTGTTCTCTGTTTGGCATTTAATAGAAGTCGATATTAAGTTATTGCAGTTGGTCAGATGTTTGGTTTTATTGTATATCAACTATTGCTGGATTATTCTATATCGAAGTCATTTAAAAAATTGTTCTCTAATTATATAGGGGACACAAGTATACGCATTTACCCAACCCATCCTCTATGATCAGGATGTGACACAAGGTCAATTTTTTAAAGTGGAATACGACATGGTAACCGCAAGGTTCTGAGTTCGATACTGATCCCCGCCAACTCAGCGTACGAGTAGAACAGATTGGATAATCTGATCTGGGTGGTAAAGTGGAGAGCTAATGGTAGGTTTAGCGCTCCATCTCAACAAAACTCTCTCCCTGGACTAGTGCTAGCGAAAAGGAACTTCTCATCAGTGGTGGAGGTTGATGGGCATCCTGCCCCATCTTTGTGCGTCACGCTCGTCCGGCCACATCTGAAATTCTCTATCCACTAATACACACTTCTACGCGGTAGTGCACTGTTCCCGTATTGTGCTAAAAGATGAATTTCAACCCCTGACACTCCTTCCAAGCAGAGAAATCGGGTCACTCCCTTGGTGCATACAGCTAGTGGAGCGGTGATGTTTACACTGTAAAGACAGCAAGTAAAATGGCGCAATCAGGCTCAAACTTCGATCACGTGACCAAAACAGTGCTAACTGCAAACACATACGCGTAGAACGCAGTGTGACAATGATAAAGACTTGTCATGGCGAAAGTGCGGATATTTTTTCACTCTTCCTCGTAATATTAATTCAAATAAAAGATTACCAATACTCGAAGCCATGATTATAAATAAATAATTAAAAAAAAAAATTCGGTAATTTACGAGGAAGTGCGTCCCGGACCCCTGCCTCCGAAATTGCGGCCCGGTGAATTTTAAAATAACAACCCCAACTATCGGCGCCACAGCGGTGTTACTTGAAAGAAAACAACCAACTTAAGGCGTTAAATGTATTTGAGGGGAGGGGGCTCTTTTTTGTCTTAATTCTTGTTTATTTATTTTTTCCATTCGAAAGAAAAAAACATTAAACCTTTTTTTGTCGTAATTCTAATTTTTCTTCTTTTTTTTATTATCTATCTATCTATCTATCTATCTATCTATCTAAATATCTATCTATCTATATCGTTTTGTAGGTTTATCTATCTATCTATTTACTTGTCGAAAATATCTATCTCAGTCTTTTCAAAACTATCTAAACAAGAAATATGACAAATTTCTATAAATAAACAAGAATTACGACAAATTACGATAATAAGAATTACGACAAAAAAAGAAAAATAAGAATTACGACAAAAAAAGAAAAATAAGAATTACGACAAATAATGTTTTTTTTCTTTCGAATGGAAAAAATAAATAAACAAGAATTAAGACAAAAAAGAGTCCCCCCACCCTCAAATACATTTAACGACCTAAGTTGGTTGTTTTCTTCCAAGTAACACCGCTGTGGCGCCGAAGGTTGGGGTCGTTATTTTCAAATTCACCGGGCAGCAATTTCGGAGGCAGGGGACCGGGATGCACTTCCTCATAAATTACCAAAAATTTAGCCTGGGAATCAACGTACGAAGTGTGTGATTTCTTTATTTAATGGTATATCAAACTTCATGGGTTATTTAATGCCCTAGCCATCCTTATGGAAGAACAGTCGTGTTACTATTCAAATTATAGCTGGAAGGATAAGAAGATTCACACCTTTCCCTAAGGCTATTAATCCAAAAGTGAACGTAGTAGCACGACTGGAGTTCGAACTTGCTTTCTACGATGTCGCAGTCCATCACATTAGCCACTATGTCACGGGAACTCCCTCCTGTACGAAATTTATTTAATGATAAAATAAATGAATGAATAAATATACTACTGCTTATAATTTACATTGTCTCTAATGTTTCATACGCCCTAAGCATGTGACAATTGAACTTTATCTATAATGCGTTTGTGGAGATTTATATATATATATATATATATATATATATATATATATATATATATATATTGCGAATTGGGTTACGGTTTTAGGGATTAAGGTTGTTTTTAATTACGTATTGCTTAAAAAAAATAAACAAAAAACCCCAAATTAACCCAAATTACTATACATTTAATGTTGAAAAATATTTTTAAAACTAAGTTTAATTGAAATTATACATTGCAATACTAACACAAACAACTGTCTCAATAATAGATTCAATAATTAATTTCAATGGTTAATTAAATGTATAGTAATTTGGTTTTTTTGTTGCTTATTTTTTCAAAGCAATACGTAATTAAAAAGAACCTTAATCCCCTAAAACCGTAACCCAATTCGCAAAATGTTAATTCATAGACTGTAGTTAAACCGTCATTGGGGACCACCAAAAAACTTCCCGTTTTAATATTCCGACTTAAATCAGAAGTCAGCCTTGAATGATTATTTCAAATCATTAACTTTTAGAGCTTTGTTTTATTTTCATGTTATACCATGTAAATTCAGATAAATTTTGATGATTGTTTTCATAATAATGTTGGTAATGAAGGACTATTTGCTCGTTTATTCCTACCATAAAATAAACTGAACCCCCATTTTATGCCCGTATTTTTGTATTAAATGTTTATTTTTCTTGCATCCGTTATTTTACAATACAAAAAATAATATTCAACTTTTTATTCGTAAATTCCTGCCATAAAATTAGGCTTGAGCATTTTATGGTAGGAATTTACGAGTAAAAAGTTGAAGTGTAAAAACGAGCCCCCACTTTAAAATTAAGCATTCTCACAAAATAAAAGCTTTTAGAATATACACATTGAAGTGAATATTAAAATAAATAAAGGAAATATATTTAGTATTGTAACATAACGGGTGCAAGAAAAATAAAACATTTATTGCAAAAACACGGACATAAAATGGGGGTTCAGTTTATTCTATGGTAGGAATTTACGAGCAAATAGTCCTTCATTACCATAATGTTTACACGAAGAAAAGAACAATAACGTGGATAGTTAGTTTGAGTTCATGACCCCCCCCCCCCCAATAAAAATAACTACAAAAAACAACCAAACTCCGAAATCCTTGTAATAACATGACTTAGATGAAGAGATTTCTGAAACAAGAAAAATAATATCTAAAGATATTGAACGTATTTTACTCTTTTTTTTCTTTTCAAAGAATATAATTTTGTTTCAACTTAGAAGCTATATTTTTTGGCTAATCTTTTTTCTGTTTATTATGATTTCATATGACGGAAATTTAGACATTAATCTTCATACAATGACTGCAATTTACACAGTAGCATTGCAACCAACAAAGCCTTCATCAGATGATGACTCTGGGTTCAGGCATGGTTTCGGGGCCGAAGCATCATTACCACTAACCCAGAGCGCCCCAGCGGTATCTCACGATACCACCAGACTTTGTCGGTTTGATGTCACAATATAGGACTGCCATATCCACGCTGATGCGGTTAGAGCTTTCTCTTGAATCTTTTTAAAGTATTTCCTCTTGTCTGGTGGAGAAAGTCCAAGTTTAGACAAAAATGCCGAGGTTGAGTTGGTAATAAATCCCCGACATCCGACTTCAATGGGAAATACATCTGTTATCCCTCCGTTTCTGACGCATTGTTCACGTAGGTCTTCATATTTTTCCAACTTCCGCTGATGGGCCCAATCAAGTTAACCTACATCAATAAATAAGAAGATTCTCCATTTAATATCTGATTTTTAAAGATCCATTCTCAATTCAATTTAATTTGTTTTATTTTGTTTTGTTTTACGGCATATCAACCTCAGTGGGTCATTTAATGCCGATAAAGTTTTGAAATAAATCAATTCTTAATGCATAATACAATTTTTTTATAAATACATTTTTCTATTTAACCCATAGATGGGACTCTAACAGGTACTACCACTCCGGGTCAGAGTGGACCAGGGTGCAATGGTGATGAAGGGGTGCTCCACATTCCTCAAACGTCCAGAACTGGTACCTCACCATCAGATAGAGTTTAACGTCATTCCCAGGACATGTAGACCCGCAGCCACCGCCTTCTAGCACCCATATGATAAAAAGGGGTTGAGGCTTGCCATAAGGACAATAGGGTTGGGAAAATCATACAGGTGCTAGGGCTTGACGTGACCAGCCGATTGATCGGAGGGGGGCCTCTCCGACCACCCGTCTAGCCCAAGATAGGGCCAAAGTGGAGTATTGCATGTCATGAACTGCTCATCCACCTGGGCTCTATCCTTAAGCATCACAGATCGCCACCCATGGCCAACAGGTGGCCCCATTGGGGGAGTCTTACCCCTCTGCAGAGGTGCAGTCGGTGCATTCTAACGCCCCAGCCGACAGGGCGGTCAATTTAATTTAAATCTTCTTATTTATTAAGTTAACTTAACCCAACTGACTTGCGAGAGTATAATTTTGTGTTAAGGAAGTTTTGGATATATTGTATCAAAAATTATACATTTCCAATATGACACTTAAAAAATATATTTGATTGTTTTTCTTTTATTGTTATTATTGTTATTGTCATCATATATAAGGTTTTATGTGGGTGTGTTTGAAGAGAAGAGATTTTGCTGGTTTTGTAAAAGAAGAGAAAGAAAGGAAAAATATTTTTCCATTCTAATTTGTTTTCTTGGTTATTATGTAGTTGGCTGTCTGATGAAACTGGGTTCATTTATTGAGTTCCGGTCAAAATGAATTTGTAATAGCCAAATGACGGTTTGTTAAGGTTTTCTCTCTTATTGGAAGTGTGATATTACTCTGTACATAATTAGTTTATTAGTTATCATTCATTGAGCTCTCTTAGGGATTAAAAAAAAATTCTTGTATAAATCTATAAGTGTGCATCAACATGTGCATGCATTGCGGATGTACAGGAGATATTGATGATCCCAAATAGAATTATCCCCAACGTACCGGTCAATTGGTTACTTTTACACACACACACACACACACACATATATATATATACATGATTTTTGGATGTTTGTTTATTTTAGAAGCATTGTTGAACAAAGTATATATTAATATTTATATTTTTGCTTGAAGGCAATTACAATGTGCATATCGCATAAATTTCGATAATTATAGAAGATAATAAGGACAAGTGAATTTCGCAAAGAATTATTCGGTGTGTAGAACATCGTACAGACTGTTTCAACTTTATTAAGTCTCATAAGCGATATATACAAACGATTTCCCTCCGACAAAAATCGAAACCGGGACTTCAGATACATATGAAAAGTTTCTTGACAGTACAACATTTTTTTAGGACACGTAAAAGCGAATTCATCTTAAAAGCGATGGAAAAAATTTATAAAAAGAAAGTTAGGGTACCCTTATAAATAGATGTATAATCTAAAATAAATATTCTTTTTTCGGTCAATCCTCATCATTTATACATATATATACATTTAGTAAAGAAAAAAGCGTAAAAATCGGGTATTATGCAGATATGGTACCATTTCCACTCATAGGTATCTGAATATACCATGAGCTTCATCAGACCGCACTCTTTATTGATATATTTTGTTGAATGGTACACAAATAAATTCTACAGTTTCTTTTATAATTTTCTCTCGATCCCTGTGATGGTATAGCATTTTCAATAAAGATTGCGGTCTGATGAAGCTCATGGGTATATTCAGATACCTAAGAGTGGAAATGGTACCATAACCGCATAATACCCGATTTTTAAGCTTTTTTCTTTTATAATTATATTACTCTGTTTATAAAAAATTAAACATCGAACTCTCAAACCGGACCTGAACTCTCTAACATTTTACCGTTGGAAAAAAGGACCAGCTTAGAATCATCCTAATACCAAATTACCTGGTAACCCACCTATATATATATATTATATATATATATATATATATATATATATATAATTTTTATGTTAGATTTTTCATTAATTTCATGTGTATCAACAACTTATTTTAGAAGAAACAACTTTATATATATTAATATAGGGACTGGCAAAAAAATCAGCTTCTACGAGTTTTAAAAGCGAATTAAAAATAATTAAATTTATTATTTAAAGTCAAACTTTGTCTAAATCAATAAGTAGCAGGTCATTATGACCATCATTAAAAAAAGAAAAATATCATTACATATGCAGTTTATTTTTAAAACATTTAAAGGGATTTGTTTTGGTCAACGCGATCCGCCGTTCTGTCTCTTTTTCAAGGGTTTTAAGCGCTTGTTTACAATTTTAATATAACATTCGCGATTGCAAAAAAACAAAAAACAAAAACACCCCCCCCCCCAAAAAAAAAAATCAGGTAACTATCCGATTTTAATGAAATTTTCAGTATTGATTTGTCAATTAATGATTTTATAATGCATCAGTTATTTTATTTCAAAACTTTAATTTAGTATTTTGGCTATGAAAAATTAATATATAAATTCATTTAAAATAAAGATATCGATTTTTAAGTTTAAAATGTTATATTTATAGATTCTAGAAACAAATATCTATTAATGCAAACCTTATTTTATTGCATCAAAGTATACTTTTTGAAGAAAAACTCGATTGAAAATGTACCCCCCCCCACACACACTTTTAAGTAGAAAATATCGTTGTATAATTTTTTCTTTTATAGATAATAACCAATTAAATAACTATCGAAATGAGTAAAAAAACAAATCTCCAAAAATGAATTATCTATTATTTTTTAAAAATTTTATTTTTCGATTTTCGGTATTTATTTTCTCATAGAAAAGCCACCATAAAAATTCTTTTTTTTTCTTTCATAACTTCGGTCTTTTATCTCTTTATTTATACTGTAATTAGTACAGTATAGACAACTTAAAAAAAATGTTACGCCCCCAGCATAAGAGGGGTCAAAATTAAGCGACCGGAAAAAAAAACAGAAAGTTTTGAAATAAAATAAATAATGTATTATAAAAATCATTCATTGATAAATAAACACTGAAGATTTCATTAAAATCCGATAATTCCCTGATTTTTGGTAAATCATTTTCTGTAGGGGTGGGGGGCGGCTAAGGTCATTTTTATCAAAAACGCATTTTAGGCTCATTTTGCCAGTCCCTATATTAATAAACTGGTTGATCCTCAACTACTATCTTCTAGTACACATAGTGTGGCCTGGTTAGGGGCCAAAATAAAGACACAAGAGAGGAAATGAGTTAAACAAATATATTAACAAAGAACAGTAGTACAAATATATACCAATGAGTCGGTCACACGCGAGGCCGTCTTATCGGCTATCCGCTGAAATATTAACTTTCGCTTAAGTGCAGAACCTGCTGCTATTTATAGTTAGAAGAGTTCATGCGTGCAGGTAAATTACCATAACAACACATATGATAAAAAATGAGAATACGGCTGGGACAAACATATAGGTGCTAGGGCTTTAAATGACCAGTCGATTGATCGGTTAGGGCCTCTTTGACCGCCTGTCTAGGCCAAGTAAGGACCGAAGTGGAAAATTGCAGATCACGGGACCACTTAGTAACAGGTGCTCTCATTGGGGTGGGCGTCTTGCCCCTCTGCAGAGGTGCAGTCGGAATATTTTACTGTCCTAGCTGAGATGACGGAGTAGCATGACTTGGGTTCGAAATTGCTTACTATTATGTCGCAACCCAGCACTTTATTTACTACGCCATGGGTACTCCACACTCCCCAGAGCTCCAGAATTGGAACCGCACCATTGGAGGTAGTTTAGCATCATACCCAGACACTAAATTATTGGAAATAATTTTTATGTAATGTATGTACTTACCAACTCCCCCACCCTCACCCTGCCCCGTAACATTCTGTTGATTGTTCTTTGAGCCACTTCTTCACTACAGATTTCACTTCATCGTCACTGGAATAATGTTTGCCTTCAGACTATCATCTCTTCGGCGGCCCCATGAAAGAGAGTTTAAGAGGCCTAAACAAAATGGCATTACTTTTTGACTCACCCTCGTATGTATGTATAAAAAAAAATTATTTGGATAAACCAGAGCTTTTCAAACTGTGTGTCGCAATACATTAGTGTCATCAATAATCTCTTTGTCTATCGATTTCTTTAATTATGAACTAAATTTCTCATGGAATTATTTCCGCCCTGTCGGATGGAGCGTTAGAATGCACCGACTGCACCTCTGCAGATGGGTAAGACTCCCCCAATGGGGCCACCTGTTGGCCGTGGGTGGCGACCCGTGATGCTTAAGGATAGAGCCCAGGTGGATGAGCAGTTCATGACATGCAATACTCCACTTTGGCCCTATCTTGGGGTAAACGGGCGGTCGGAGAGGCCCCCTCCGATCAATCGGCTGGTCACGTCAAGCCCTAGCACCTATATGATTTTCCCAACCCTATTGCCCTTATGGCAAGCCCCAACCCCTTTTTATCATATGGGTGCTAGAAGGCGGTGGCTGCGGGTCTACATGTCCTGGGAATGACGTTAAACTCTATCTGATGGTGAGGTTCCAGTTCTGGAGGTTTGGGAATGTGGAGCACCCCTTCATCCCATTGCTCCCTGGTCCACTTTGACCCGGAGTGGTAGTACCTGTTAGGGTCCCATCTATGGGTTAAATAGAAGAATGTGTTTATAAAAAAATTGTATTATCCATTAAGAATTGATTTATTTCAAAACTTTATCGGCATTAAATGACCCACTGAGGTTGATATGCCGTAAAATAAAACAAACCAAACCAAAACCAAATCATTGAATTATTTCTTTTCTTTTTTTATATACAACCTAATTAGTTTATTAGTCTTGTCTAACACGACGTAAGTAATTTGTCAGAAAGAAATGTTCATATTTAAAATGGGTGTGGCCAATACAAAAAAATGTATAGAAAGCTCTACAATAAGCAAATCATATCCTACCGTCTCACATTTCAAGACTAAAAATAAAATAAAACCGGAAATTATGTTAATTCTAATGGAATCAATCAGCCGACGATTTTAAATGAAGAAAAAAAAATGGCGTCGGTCACTTTTCATTCAAGTAATTTGTCTTCGTCTTAATTTAATTTCTTTTTTAAAATTAGAATTTCTCTAAGTGAAATATCTTTTTAAATAGGAGTTTGTCTGGTGGATAAATATTTAATACTAAATGCTTTTTTCCTTGATATATAACAAATAAAAAAAAATTAAAAAGAATAAAATTTGTTTTTCTTTCTTTTTTTTTTTTTAAAGCAAATTAGAAATTCTTTTGAAAATGCAACATTGAAAGAATGAAAAGTAATTCATCAAAATTGTAAATAAATGCCGATCCGCCCCGAAATCTTTAATGAGTGTTCAATCTTTGTTTTTAGATTTGTTTTTTTATTTATTTATTTATTTATTTTTATTTTATTTTTTTATTTATTTTTTATTTATTTATTTTTTTATTAAGTTGGATTTTATATTATTTTTTTATTACTTCTCGCCTTCCGGTCTCGTGGGTGAGGCGAGAAAAGATCTATTTGTAAACGATACGTAGCCATCCAGTGATTCGTGTTACCCAGAAGGGATCTTGGGACTTGGAACAAATGTTTGCGTTGACAATAGGAGCCGCTATTGACTGAATTAGACTCATTTGCATAGGAAAGGCATCGCTGCGAAAAGGGGGAGGTAAAGTGTCATGGCGGAATACCAACTGCCGACGTGCAGGTGCCCCAAACAAATACAATAACGAAATAAAGACCTCTTCAAAACAACACTAGAGTCTTGCATACTCTTTTCGTCCGAGTGCCCATCGATCAACGAACGATGGCGAGAGAGAGAGAGAGAGGAGAGGAGAGAGAGAGAGAGAGAGAGAGAGAGAGAGAGAGAGAGAGAGAGAGTGTGTGTGTGTCTCTGATCAAAATTGTCACTAGCATCTGGTTGTCAACTGCAAAATCCCCAAAGATGATTGCATATCTGGAAATTCAGACTCGGCTCGAATGTGTTAGAGAAAAAAGAATGCCGGTTGTTTAAAAAAAGGCAAAAAACCTTTCCTTCCCCCTCCCGTGACTCTGTGTGTCACGACATTTAAACGTGCAGTCAATAATCTCTGATTACGCTTCCTTTAATTATTAACAAAATATCTTTCACTGAATTATTTCTTTTTAATTACATTTTCAATTAAGAGGTGCTGAAAAGTCCCCGGCCCAACCAAGAAGGATATAAACACAAACCCAATGTAATCGCGTTTGGTGATGAGGGTGCTACTTTAGCTCAGACTGTAAAGCATCCGCCGAGAGAACACTAAGGTTCTGCGTTCCATACTGGCTCACAACATCTCAGCGCATTAGTAGCACAGCTTGAATCTGGGGAGCTGATGGTAGGTGTAGCGCTACACTCCAGACACAAAAACAATTTTCCTGGTTTAGCCCTAGCGAAAAGGGGATAGACTCCCTCGCTGTCCAGCTGTCCAGCTGATACTGACAATAGGCCACTCCGCCGACTTTACTTACTGTAGCGTGTCTTTGACCGGAATACCCTAGTGGAGCCCATCCCTCTCCAGGTCTACAACGAGTTTGCGTTCAAAGTTTTCCTTCTCCTAGACGGGTTGCCATGCCAAGGTTAAAGAGCCCAGTCGTCCCTGTCTTTTATAATTATTGAAGATCTTAAGACTTTAAATAAACTTGAAGATCGGTGCCACTTTGGTATGCGATCTACGTCAAATTAAACTGTTTTTTTATGCGATCTATGTAATCCTAATCTGGCCCGTTTTAATTCATACTAGCACATGGTGTAATGGTTAAAGTCATAGGAAATGGGGTCGTCGCCCCGAGTTCAAATCCTGGACGTTGTAATTGCATTTCACTTAGCGCTAATACCCTTGGGAAAGGTATGAATCCTACTCTCCCTCCAGCTATGGGTAAATAGTAATGCAGACTGGGCTCTTTAACCTTGGTTAGGCAACCGGTCTGGGAAATGGAAAACTCTGAATTCAAACCTGTTAAACTCCGCTTAAGAAATTTACCTTGTGTCACATCCTCGTGCGGAGGAGTTGGTAAAATTTTGATAATACTAGCAAAAAAACCAAAAAAAAACCAAAAAAACAAAACAAAAAAAAAACAAACCCTCCGGGCGTTGTAAAAATTAATTTTTGAAAGATATTGCCTGAGGGGGTGGGAGTTCAAAATTCAATGTCAGAGAGTTTGTACCATGAGCAAGTAAAACCCTCAATTTATTAAAGGAGTAAAAAACATAAAAGAAAAGAAAAGAATTTGAAATGGGAACTTAATTCTGATAACTTTAGATATATATCAAAATTAAAAAGATATATACATGAATATTGGGAGAATATGTGCTTAATTGAAGTCATACCTAATTTGAAAATTAATTAGTTGATAATTAATGGATTAGGCGAATATATCTGTTTAAATGTGAAGCGTAAACAAATCGAGAAAGGGACATTCTCTGTATTCTCGATTTGTTTACGCTTCACATTTAAACATATATGTTCGCCTAATTCATTAATTATCAACTAATTAATTTTCAAATTAGGTATGACTTCAAGTAAGCACATATTCTCCCAAAAATTGTCGGCAAAGCCATATCAAACAAACTGTTTGCGTTCTTTCATACATGAATATATAATACCAGTCATGTATTTATCAAAAGGTTGCATGCTCAAATTTCGAGTGTATTTATTCTATGTTATGACGATTTGGGGGAATGTGATGTAAGCAGTGACGTAGTTTCAGTTACAGACAAATAGAGACCAAATCTCCATTATTAATAGAAATCATATATTGTTTTTTATTATCTATTTTGTGCGCGTGTGTGTGTGTGTGTGCCCCGTGCGTGTGGTGTGTGTGTGTGTGTGTGTGTGTGTGTGTGGGTTTTTGTTTGTTTGTGTGTGTGGATGTATATTAATTTAATAGCACAGCCCAACACTCTCTAAATCTACAACTATTTTGCATTCAGTTTTTCTTCTCCTAGACCCGTTGTCATACCAAGGTTAAAGAACCCACTTTACGCTACTATTTAACCATAGCTGGGGGGAGAATAGTTGGATTCATACCTTAGGTGCGGTTTAGCTTAGTCAGGAACGTCAAGGTTCCTGGTTCGATACCGTCCCTCGTCAACTCAGCGTATGAGTAACACAGGTGAGGAGCTGATGGTAGGTGTGGCGCTCCGTCTCAGACGCTAATAAACAATTTCCAAGGTCTAGCGCTAGTGAAAAGGGGATAGACTCCCTCGCTGTCTGGCTGATACCGACTTTAGGTAATATATATATATATGTATATATATCCACTTGGATATCATCATAATCATCAATGTCATGCTGACAGAACAGATATCCACGACTCTCTCTCTCTCTCTCTCTCTCTCTCTCTCTCTCTCTCTCTCTCTCACTTCTATATCTATCTATCTATCTATCTATCCTCACTCAATCGTTCCTATTGGTCATCGCCTCTGGAAGGTCCTACGAACAGCATCCAACGTCCGCACAGAACTGATCAATGTAGGGTTTTCCTGGTCGGCCTACGTTGGCGTGTTCTTGTGTAGGTGTACACAGGAGAACGTCACTTATGAGTTCGTCTTTGTTTCTCCATCTCTGTCCGGCGTGTCTTATTCGTCTTACTCTGATGATTTGTGTAATAGGGGAGGGGGTAAGTGGCCGCACAACAATACCATATAACTGTGCAAATCATTTGTATTAAGAATAGTTACTTGAAGCGATGATTGTTTACTAAGGATTCTTCTTCTTCTTCTTCTTCTTATTATTATTATTATTATTATTATTATTATTATTATTATTATTATTATTATTATTATTATTATTTGCTCCTTTTGAGTTTTCACATCAGCATTAGCTGATGGTCTTTCACTGGAGTCTGAGTGACAGCAAGTCTCCTCGGGTCTCCAGAACTCGTCTGAGTATTCTGGCAGATTGCAGCAGTGCAGTCTGCTGAATGGTTTCAATCCTTCCTCTGATTTCCAAACTTTCCAAACCTTTTTCCAATCCTTTTGGACTGTTCCAAGTGCACCAACTACAATTGGTATCACTTTCACTTTCATATTCCATAACTTTCAGTTCTCAGGCAGGTCCAGATATTTGTCCATTTTTTCATTTTCCTTTAGCTTCACCCTGTGATCTGCTGGCACTGCAAAATCCACCAGTTGACAAGTTCTTTCTTTTTTGCTTATCAACACTAGGTCTGGTCTTCTTGCTGGGATAAGGTGATCCGTTTTTATTTCAAAGTCCCAGAGAATTTTATGCGTTTCGTTCTCAAGAACAGATTCTGGTTTATGCATATACCATTTTGTTGTATGGTCAAAATTCAATTTTTTGCATAATTCCCAGTGGATCACCTTCCCAACCCAGTCGTGTCTAGTTTTGTATTCTCGTTGTGCTAGTTTGCTACATTCGCAGAGTATATGGTTTACAGTCTCATCTCTATTATCACAAAGTCTACATTTACTATTTTGTTGGGTCTTATGAATTTTCGCTTTTATATAGTTGTCGGTATGGCATTATTTTGTGCGGCAATTATAAGTGATTCAGTTTATTATTATTATTATTATTATTATTATTATTATTATTATCATTATTATTATTATTATTATTATTATTATTATTACTAGCAAATATATGCACCCTCCGGGTGCAAGTATTTTAGTTAAATTTTATAATAGAATATGATATTAAATTTGAAAAGCTAATGAAACTGAATAAGAATGTAGATAAAAAAGATTTTGAACAGAGCGGGTATGATTGAAAAATAGAACAACTTTGAAACTAACTCTTCCATCATTTTCCGTTACTCCCGTCTTTCATTGGTAAATTTTCCTAATTAAACTGTTTAGTTAAAATAGGAAGTAAAGAATAATATTACTGTTATTTCTTCTTGTTAAGGGATTTCTTTTAAGATTTATCCCCGAGATTTTTGCTCATATTAAATAAGATAAAACCAAACAATTAGAAATCAATAATACTAAGCATATATTTATCAAAATCAATTTTTTAAGATCAATATGCAAATTAGCCTTCCCATTCATACTGTAAACCGCTATTTTGTTGTATATATAAATACAATTGCGTGTTATTAGTACGTAGATATGGTCAACAGTATTAATAATGTAAAACAATTTTTATTAATAACTGAAGGTTATGAAATCATGGAGAATTTGACGTAAATAATTAAGGGACTTGTGACTTGAGTAGTAATATAGTTTCGGTTACAGACAGAAAAACACACAATCTCCATTATAATAAGATTATTATTGAAAACATGTAGATGGCTGAACAAATGGCTTAAAATGATATAGCCCCCTCACTCTACTACTCGTCACCTTCTCAAGAAACATATATATGAACACCACCGAGACATTAAATTAGGAAATCTGACCAATGGTCTCTTTTAACACACATCCGAAACTAATAATAATTTTAGTTTCAATAGTGCCACAATATTATCCCCCATCCACAACAAAAGATTAAGACAGATATACGAAGGTGGAGCTATCCCTATATTATCCACAATAAACAGTAGGCCGGGGTTCTTCAACATTTCCCCATTCCTGGGAAAAGTAGTTCTAGATAGTTACAAGACAACTAAATTTAACTAATCCGCCCCCGAATTAACGCATAGCGACACCCACCACTCTGAATTTTACTACAAGCATCAAATCTCACTATACCCAAAATCAATGCATCTTGAAACAGATTAAACGGCTCTAGGCTTCCTGAAATATGCTATAATGCTAAAAATCTAAATCTTCTGTTATATTTTTTACTGATATATATATATCGCAGATACCATTAAATCAACCAAGCAAACAAATATAAAATACTATTTACTTCTGGATTTAAAAAAAAACGATTTAAAAGTGCTCAATATAAAGAGCTAAATATACGTTTAAAATCGAATGGTTTAAAATTACCGACTATAGTTTCTCGCAGTAGCGCGAATCTTCAGGGGTTTCATATACTTTCATATATATATATATATATATATATATATATATATTATATATTATATATATATATATGACGATTGGAGGGTCTAGACATTTGCCCTAGGCTTCCTGAAATATGCTATAAAGCTAAAATTTAATTTTCTGTTATATCTTTTACTGATATATATATATAATATATATATATATATATATTATATATATATATATAAAAGTATATAAAAAATGGAATCAAATCCAGCAGTATAAGGTATAAAGAAAACAAAAAAGTGATCTGAATTTGAATAGTCTTTATACAATGCCTTTTACAATAGTTTTCATTTTATTTTTAAAAATAATTCCAATTGTATAGCATTTTATAACCCCATAAAGTTGAAACAGGTACTTGTTAGCACAATATATACTATTGTTTCTTTTATCTCTCTCTCTCTCTCTCTCTCTCTATATATATATTATATATATATTATATATATATATATATAAACCCGGCCAGTGGTAGCTGTTAAGGTATAAACCACACTGATGAGAGGTGAAACCTCGAAACTCGTGTCTGTGGATTACTTATTATATATATATATATATATATATATATATATATAATTTACAAACAATTATTTGATTTCAACTGATAGTAATAATTCTTCGAAACCAATTATAAAGTCGTGCTGACAGCACGGATTCCCATACAACTCTCTCTCTCTCTCTCTCTCTCTCTCTCTCTCTCTCTCTCTCTCTCTCTGGCAAGATTTCAACACGGCATCCAATCACCATTCATAGCAGTCCTATATAAGTTTTTGCTGGTTGGCCAACACAGGTGTGTCCATGTGTAGGTGTCCATAGGAGAACGTCACTTATGAATTCGTCCTTACTTCGCTACCAGTGTCCAGCATGTATTGTTCGTCTTACTTTGATGCGTTGTGTGATACTCTGGCCTTTTCTTAGAATGGACAAGGAACTCCGGCAGATCGACAAAAGATCAAGGAAATGAACCATACAAGAGCATACACCTGAGACAATCCAGACCACAGCACTGCTAAAATCACTTCCTTTCATATATCTTGGCTGTAGATTATAATAGTTTGTATAGGGCTTCCTAGTTACTTTTCATTTTTCAAAAATATCTTAATATCAACCATATACATGAGGTGGTTTTCCAGTTCTGCAACTTTATAAATGTTCTGGGGTTTTAAGAATCAAAAAATATAACAAACGACTGGTAACAATGTATACAAATGTATTGAACAAAAAGTAGTAGAAATTTACAGCAAGAAAGTGGAGATTGCGTCCGACCAATATAGTTACGAGCTGACTCGCATTTGCTTCGTGTCAAGCCACAATTGTTCCTATTACTTATAGTAGCCGTCGGCGCATTCCAGGTTATATCACCTATAACCATAGATTTGTAGCCTACTGTACCTTTTTTTAGTATATAATTTAGTAGCATCACTGCTACAAAAATAGTAGCGGCGATAGTGAATCTCCCTGCAAGATGCCTCTTTGTATTTTAACTTCTGCTAAGTCTTATCCCCCTGCTGCTAATCTTCGGTTGTATTTAAAAAATATTTTGGCACTTTTTTTTTATGTTTATATTTTTTAAGATTATTTTACATGTACTTCAAATGCATCGACTACTTATTTCCGCTTCCAGTTCTTTTCCCCGCCACTACCCTTTTATTTATTGGCGGGAAAATGAAGTTTCTGGCTGCCATTAAAAAAATATTTTTCTTTTTACATTCCTTCAAATAAGTTATACATGATTATTACGACTATTACTACAATATATATATATATATATATTATATATATATATATATTATATATATATATATATATATATATATTCGTATTCCTTAAAAAGTACTACTGTCATCATTTGGCAATACCCTTTGGTTAACAGTATAATTTAATTATTACAACGTTTGATATGTTTTAAGAGCTATTGCATAATAGTTTAAAATATAAAAACTTCTGCTAAGTCTTATCCTCCAACTGCTAATTTTACTCCCGAGTTTTCCATAGCTGTGAGATGAAATTGCCCTGATATCATTTTCAGACATCTTCATCATCATCATCATCATCATCATTATTATTATTATTATTATTGTTTATTATATGTTTATATTGTTTGTGCTAGTGACCTGAGAATAATTTTTGTCATTAAGATTTCAGTGAAAACAGGTGTGAAAAACTCGCAAGTAGTAATATATATATATATATATATATATATATATATATATGTGTGTGTGTGTGTGTATACAAGGGTGAGTAAAAAATAATGATATTTTCTTTATTTCATGTGAAAATAGAAAAACCAAAAGCCATATATATATATGGGAGTAAATATGTAAATAAATCCGACAATATTAAGAAATTTGAAAAACGAAGTGTTCCAAAAATAAGATGAATTTATTTATCGACGTTTAAACGTTTCGGCTTATTTAAACCTTCATCAGGATAGATTATCGGGTGAAGTAATTGATGGATGTTTTGTAGATGACAGGTGTTAGAAAAATATTTATAAAAAGTTTGTAACTGTATTTGTTCAGCGTTATATTTTTTGAAAGACGAGCGGCGATATATATATATATATATATATATATATATATATATATATATATATATATATATATATATATGTATATATATATATATATATATATTAGGTACTGCCAAAATGTTTGCTCATTTTCATTTTAAAAAACGAATAAAACTTAATTAAATCGATTTTTTTAGGTCAATTTTTTTTTTTTAGTCAAAGAGTAGTAACATAATGAGCATCAGTATAAAAATATTAATATTACATATGTAATTTATTTTTCAGATATTTTAAACAATTACATTCTGCTAAAAATGGCCAAGGGAAGTTTTATGATGCACTCAAAACAGTTTTTTAAAAAATTAAAATATCTGCTTAGAAATCAATAACACAAAAACATTAAATACACTATATTCATTGAGACCCTAACGGGGCTCAGAGCAAGAATTCGACGAGTAAGACCCAACGTCCTTTTGCATGACAATGCTCAACCACATACAACCATCCGGACAAAAAAGAAAATACCTTCATTCGGTTGAACAACTTTACTGCATCCTCCATACTCACCAGTTTTAGCGCCTTCAGACTATCACCTCTTCGGCCCCGTGAAAGGTTTGAGATGCAAACATTATTCCAGTGACGAGGAAGTGAAACATGTAGTGAAGAAGTAGCTCAAATAACAGTCAACTCTGATTATAATCAACCGTTTATCGCGAAAAAACATACACGTGAAATCGACTGCAATTAATCAATATCTTGATTAATCCAGTGGATTTAACCCTGAAGATCCTTATGGTGAAACTCGAGTAGGTTATTATCGTGTACCTTTATGATAATAAATTTGCTCTACTAACGTATTGAGCACTTTATATTTGTTATATCGCTGCCTTATCATTGTGAAACTTGAATCAACTAACCACTGTGACCTGCACAAGAATGTTGCGTGCAGTACTGAACAAGTCGTGGAAACAGCACCCCACTAGGGAGCAGTTGTATGGTCACCTGCCCCCTATCTCACAGATCATCCGAGTGAGACGGACTAGACATGCAAGACACTGCTGGAGAAGCAAGGACGAACTCATAAGCGATGTTCTCCTGTGGAAGCTAACACATGGACCTGCTAGTGTGGGACGCCCAGCAAGGACCTACATTGACGAGCTATGTAAAGATGCTGGCTGCAGCGAGGAAGAACTCCCAGGTGCAATGAATGATAGGGAAGGCTGGCGAGAGATTGTCATGGATATCTGTGCTGCCTGCACGATATGATATATATATATATATATATATATATATATATATATATATCTTCTTATTATAATGGAGATTGTGTGCTTTTCTGTCTGTAACCGAAACTATATTCCTACTCAAATCACAATTCCCTTAGTTATTGACATCACTATTTTTATTTAAACCTCAATTATTAATAAAATTGTTGTACATTATTATTACTGTTAACCATGTCTACATACTGACAACATGCAATTATATTTATATATAAAACTAAATAGTGGTTTACAGTGTGAACGGAGAGGCTAATTTGCATATTGATATTAAAAATGTGATTTTACTAAATATGTGCTTAGTATTATTGATTTCTAACTGTTTGGTTTTATTTTAATGAATATAAACAAAAATCTCTTCAATGAATCTTAAATGAAATCCATTAACAAGAAAAAATAACTGTCATTTTATTCTTTACTTCCTCTTTTAACTAAATACTTAAATTAGAAAAAATAACAATGAAAGACGAGAGTGATGGAAGAGTAAGTTTCAGTTGTTTTATTTTTTATTATACTCCCTCTGTTTCAAATCTTTTTATCTGCATTCTTATTCAGTTTCATTAGCCTTTCTAATTTAATATAATATTTTATTACATTAAACTTAAATACTTGCACCCGGAGGGTGCATATATTTGCTAGTATATATAATTATCATACTAAACATGAGCGAATCAATGATTATTTTCCTAAGTTTTTTCCTGTTTAGTTTAATGACTAAAATTAAATATTAAAATATACATTAATTCTGGGATTGAATTATGTTTGAAAAAAAAATTCATCGTCTTAATTAGCAGTAATTTTCAATTAAGTCATAAAGTAACCCATCTCTCACTTATCTGCCTATCAATTACTTCTCTTCTATATATATCTTCATTCCCCTCTTAATTATATTTTAGTATATCTGTGAGAAGAATTTGGAAGACTTGGAGAGTCACTAGCTGACTGTTGGCCGTTATTTGACCATTTCCACCCCCACCACCAAACCAGCAGTCGAAAGAAACTCTGTTTACCACCCCCTTAGTTATAATAACAATCCATAACTCCTCCACTTCCCTTTCACTTCTGTCATGGTAAAAATTGTCAATAGTCTTTTTTTTTTTTGTAATTTAACTACCGAAGAAGTATAAAAATATTTGACTTTATTTTCAAACCTTTTTTCACAGGTGTTTTTTTTTGTCAATTAAAATTTTGGTGAAGTAAATAGAGAGGGATTATTTTTGATATTACATAAAAAAAATGATTTTCCGTCATCCCCACAACATCCCCCAAGCTTTCCCTTTCTTAGAAATCTTACAAAATGATTTTAATGATTTTTCAAGAAATTCTCTGGTCTTGTTTTTGTTTTAAATTAATTTGCTTTGCACATTCACTTCTTTTCTAATCCCAATTATCTACCCAGAGCTCAATGGGTGACTCAACGGGGCATGTTTTGTCTTGTATATATATATATATATATATATATATAGATCCAATGACATCTCTCCCCTACCTCTTATATATATACACTTTTCTCCTTTTCCAAACCTCAAAATTTTTTTAAACAGACTGAATGACAAGGATTACCACTCGCTTTTCTCGTTATTCTGTGATAAATAATTTCTTATCTTATGCCCTGAAGATGATCTAATTAATAGATCGAAACACTGCAGCGTCGGCCAATAAACTCACCACTTAACCCATTTAAACCTGTGTTTTTTCATTTTTCTTAATATACTACATATATATATATATATATATATATATATATATATATATATGTGTGTGTGTGTGTGTGTGTGTGTGTGTGTGTGTGTGTGATTACCAATGCCCTCCGCAAGAGAAAGATGCGACACAAGGTCAATTACTTAAGCGGAGTTTTTTTTCAGAGTTTTCCTTCTGGTAGACCGGTTGCCTAATCAATGTCAAAGAGCCCAGTCTGCCCTACTATTTACTCATAGCTGAGAGGAGAATAGTTGGCTTCTTACCTTTCTGAAGAAATGTAAACAGCTCCGTCCAAGATTTGAACTCGGGTCGCCGATGCCGAGGCTATTATATAATGCCATCACCCTGACAATCCCCTCACCAGTGCTGATGTAGAGATTTGACAGGCAGGTGGGGGTTAAAGGTAATTTTCGATTGAGACAAGCAATGGGGTTAAATCCTACTTAACGGACATAAATTCCAGCATCGTATGTCACCCCGGCAAAAGAAAAAAATGCTCAAAATCAAGGAATTAACCGAATTTAATGAAATTTTCAGTGTTGATACATTAATGAATAAAATATATAATGCACAAGTTATTTTATTTAAAAACTTTTACATTTTTTCAGGTCAATTAACTTTGAAGCACGTATGTTTGTGAATCTGTGTTACGCCTCAAAGATACGTGGTTCAAAGTTAACTGAGCTGAAAAAAATGTAAGAGTTTTCAAATAAAATAACTGGTGCATTATATTGCTTATTTATTAATATATCAACACTGAAAATTTCATTACATTGGGTTAATTCCTTGATTTTTAGTATTTTTTTTTCTTTCGGCGGGGTGACGTACGATGGTGGAATTTATGTCCGTTAAATAGGATTTAACCAGCAAAGGAAATGTTAGTGTTTTGAGTTTTAAGTTGGATTTCTGGTGTGCTACCAAACCTATGCGTTTTGTGGTTAAAATTTCACGTGTTTTTTTTTTAAGTTTAAGGGGGTGATCCACTTTGACTGCAGGCATTTTCGTGGCTGATAAAGGCAATACGGGATAGGCAGAGACGGTCACAGAGGCTGGAGATGAAGGTCTGGTCAGGGTTTGATGTTGTGGTTCTTCCTCCTGTGCCTTTTGGCCTTGAGGGTGGTCCTTCTAGTGTTTTCTAGGGAGAAGACAACATAGTGGTGAGACACCAGGCTGTTATATACCCACGTCTCAGGTATATAATGGGAGAGACTGACAGACAGGTTAGAGGTGGGATAAAGGTTATTACTTGTTACTCGCTGCTTTTACTGCTTCTAACTCATCAGCCGCCATATTCTTTTCAGGGCTGACTTTTCGGGCTGATCCAGGGAGTTGATTTTACTTCTTATTGGTTCTTTCTTCCTTCTTGTTGGGCTGGCCATTTCTTGTTTAATAACCCAACAAGACTTGATTCTTTTTCTTATAAGTCTTTTATTTCAACAACCCCAGCCCATATTCCAAAGAGGGTCGAGAGCGACTCTCAGAGCGAGCGACTTTCAAGTCCACTCACTCTGAATCTCTGGTCGCATCTGACTAAACTTATTCTCACACGTCTAATCGTGCGCTACCGGAAGTTCAAGCGGAATGTCACTAGTTGTCAATCATCAGCCATGGTAACTTTCCACTGAACCCCCTACTTAAGGGGAGTTTTAATCAGGTTTAAATTTTAGAGGTTTTCTTCTAAACCAGTTACCTAACCGAGGTTAAAGAGTCCAGTCTGCCCTACTAACTACCCATAGCTGAAGGGAGAATAGTTGGATGCATGCCTTTCCCAATGGTGCTATGTGAAATTCAAACACCTTCGTCCAGGATTTGAACTCGGGTTGCCGAGTCTATTTCCTAAGACGATAACCATTACACCACGCGCCTCCATTCCTTGAAGCCCATTCGAATAGGGATTTAGAATACACCGACTGCACCTCTACAGAGGGGTAAGATCCCCCCAATGGGGCCACCTGTTGGCCGTTGATGACGACCCGTTATGCTTAAGGACGGAATCCTGGTAGCTGAGCAGTCCATGACATTCGAGGACCTTACTTAGGCTAGACGGGCGGTCGGAGTAGGCCCCCTCTGATCAATCGGCTGGTCACGTCAAGCCCTAGCACCTATATGATTGTCCCAATCCTATTGCCCTTATGGCAAGTCCCAATCCTTTTTATCATATATGTGCTAGAAGGCGGTGGCTGAGGGTCTTCATGTCCTGGGAATAACGAAAAACTCTATCTGATAGTGAAGTTCCAGTTCTGTAGGTCTGGGCAATGAGGTGTACTCCTTCATCACCATTGATCCCTGTTCCACTCTGACCCGGAGTGGTAGTACCTATTAGGGTCCAATCTGTGGGTGAAATAGAAAAATATATTTATTACAAAAATGAGTATCCATTATGAATGAATTTATTTCAACACTTTGTCGTCATTAGATGACCCACCGAGGTTGATATGCCGTGAAACGAAACAAACAAACAAACCGTTCCTTGAAATTCGAATGCATGTGTAGCGATTGTCTGCCCTTCATGAGATGGGGTTGAGTGGAAAAGGGTTACCTTCACTTGCCATGAGGATTTGCCACTAGGTGGCACTACTTTCTGGCTATTTAAACTCAGCCCGAGAAGCTCTCTGCCTCTCTTTGGTCTGGCATCCACAAAGATGAACTACAGAGGGCCTCTGTTCATTAAGGTGAGGCCCTTGTCCCCTCCCCAACTATTGTGTACGTAGCCCTTCATATACCCTACCACGTGGATCATATACAGTGACTCTTACATAATTAGGAACTCTTTCTTATTTCCCAAAGACCTTCGTCCTTACTGTTTGGATATTGTGATATATGTCATGTTACATGTGCTCAGACAATACAGTCTGTATTGTTGTTATATTGCACTTCTTGTTTGGATTTTATTATGTATATATTCACGTACGTTTGAAAGTTTCTCTGAAGCCTTCTATCGTATTATTAGAACCAGTTTTGGCCACTAAAGCCAAAACACCATGTATATATTCACCTAGGTTGGAAGGTTTCTCTGAAGTCTTTCTATCGTATTATTAGAACCAGTTTTGGCCACTAAAGCCAAAACACCATGTATATATTCACATAGGTTGGAAGGTTTCTCTGAAGCCTTTCTAACGTATTATAAGATCCAGTTTAGACTAATAAAGCCAAAACACCATGTATATATTCACATAGGTTGGAAGGTTTCTCTGAAGCCTTTCTAACGTATTATAAGATCCAGTTTAGACTAATAAAGCCAAAACACCATGTATATATTCACATAGGTTGGAACGTTTCTCTGAAGCCTTTCTATCGTATTATAAGAACCAGTTTAGACCAATAAATCCAAAACCACACATTTGATTCTTATGCATGGATTATCTTTCGTGGATGATGACTAATTCGGGTGAAAGTTAGAGATAAAAATTATTATTAATGCTTATTCTAAAAAAAAAAAAAAAACGAAGAAAAAAAAAACAACTCAAGTATTTTTATTTATTTATTTATTTATTGTGCGAAAACGTTTCTCTCAACTAGAACAAATAAAATAGTATAAAATAAAAATAAAATAAATTAGAGATTTTCTTTTTTTCTTTTCTCTTAATCCCTTCGCGCTCCGCCCCGAAAGGAAGATCGACTTGAAGAGCTACCTTCAAGGCCCATCCCCCCCCTCTCTAAATGGTAAAAACTCCCTTAAATGGGACAAGAATGACCATTAGGGTTATGATTGATGTTTATTCAACCGATAAAGTAAAGGGCCACACTTTTTGATGGGGGTCACTCTTTTTTTTTCTCTCTCTTCCTACTCCCCACACCCCCTGTTTTTTGGGGCGCACGTGCCCATTGGCAACAAACAAGCAAACAAACAAACAAACAAATAAATAAATTCTCGTTGATGAGACGAACAAAAGCGATCGTCTTCTAGTCGCATAAGGATCAGTGCAATTATCTTGTAGTTATAGCGGACATTATCACTTCACCGATCAAAAAAAAAAAAAAAAAAAAAAGAAAAAAAAAAAGAAAAAAGACCAAAAAAATAAACATAACAACAACAACAACAACAACAAAAATGTGTACTTGATGAGTGTAGTAAATAGGCAGCTCATTTTTAGAATAAATAAATAAAGAAGAAGAAAAAAAGAAAGAAAGAAAGAAAGAAAGAAAGAATGACTGGGGTCAGCTGAGTTTAAGGAGCGAAAATGTGTAATGAATGAAATCAGAGGTTCATTCAAATGAAAAGTTTCAACAACAATGGCGAAGATACGAAAAGCCGTGGGCGATGCACAGATTGCTTCATTATTTTTACCTTAAAAAACAAATTATACATTTAATAACATTATTCCGTTAGTAATATTACCATCAACTCCTAACAAACTTACTATCACTTTCTTCCTCATTTACATTGTATTTCTGTCGTAAATACTTGAAAAGACAGGTTGACATACCGTTCAAATCAATCAATCAATCATATAAAATGCGTTAGAAATCGTTTTTATTATAAAAATGCATTGGGAATAATATTACCCATTAAAATGTATTAGAAATTATTTTTACTATAGAAATGCATTGAAAATTATTTTACTATAAAAATGCATTGGAAATGATTTTTTTTTATAAAGCCAATTATTCTTATTATAAAAATGCATTGGAAATGATTCTTATAATAAAAAATGCATTGGAAATTATTTTTTACTATAAAAATTAATTGGAAATGATTTTTGCTATAAAATGCACTAGAAATTATTTTTACTACGAAAATGCATTGGAAATGATTTTACTATAAAAATGCATTGGAAATGATTTTACTATAAAAATGCATTGGAAATTAATTTTTCTATAAAAATGCATTAGAAATAATTCTTATAAAAATCCATTGGAAATACTTCTTACTATAAAAATTAACTGGAAATGATTTTTACAATAAAAGTGCATTGGAAATTTTCTTACCATATTCTTATCATACTTATCTTTTTCTATGTTATTATCTGGGCTGACTTCTCTCTGTCTCCAGATCTTTCTTCTTGGGAATTCTTCACCTTTGTTTCCATTCTGGTTCTTATTAATAAACACAAGACTCGACATATTTTTATACGTCTTTATTCAACCCAACTTAATCAACATGCACGGGGAAAGAAATAGCCATTTTCGGAGTGACGCCAATTGCGCTCGTCTCCTTTGAAAATCCAGTTTTTTCATAACATCAAAGAACTGACAACAACTGTCCATTAGAAGAAGAGTCGTACCATAAGAACGTGGGTCCGTGTTATATACCCACATTGACATCCTACATCGAGTATATAAACGAGACAGGAAATCCAGGTGATAGAGAGAGAGAGAGAGAGAGAGAGAGAGAGAGAGAGAGAGAGAGAGAGAGAGAGAGAGAGAGAGAGAGAGAGTTGAGACTTACTTGTTGCTTAATCTCTTCTGTACAACTTCTAGTCGCCATGTTTCCTCTTCTTCTTTGGCCGCCATCTTGTCGTCTAGCTCTCTCCTTACTAAGGGCTACTTCTTAGGGCTAACTTTTTAGTCATGCAATTAACTAAACAACAAGACATTTTTTTTCTTGATCAAGATTTATTTAACCCATTCTTATTCGCCGCCCGGGCGAGAATCAACCTCGCAGAAGCACGTCTACTCTGCGTCAATCTCAGGTTGAAACTGATTCTCTAAACTAACTAATCACGCGATGTGCGAGATTCGCGCCTCTAGGGATCAAAGAGCTATAACAATCCTGGTAGTTTTCCATTCCCTGATCTGAAAACCAATGGTCCCTTTGAATTCTCGCAACAGGCTCTGTGAACAATTTATGCTACCACATAAATGGTAAAACACGTAAATCTCTCCAGTCGGAAATGAGTGCAAGACGTAACGAAGAGAATGACACGTCATCATCTCATTTTGATACTCATTATACATTTTTATATAATTTTACATCAAACTCTTTTGGGTTTTATTATGAACTATAATGCTTCTGATTTTTAAAAATAAAATTTATTTTATTTTTAATACAGAACACGCATTTTTAAAAATTCCAGCATTGAACAATAGCGTTTTGTTTGTACCCTTTCTCCTAACGGTTATTCATCCCGTCTTTCTCTCATATGTTGCTCTTGATGATGACCAATCTATTAACACGGTCGAAACAGATTTCTGTCAGCAATTATAAACATCATTTGTTTTTTCATAAATGTTAAATTCATACTGTCGGATTAACTTCCATACATTTTCATATATATATATATTTTTTTTAGGATATGTGCTTAATTGAAGTCATACCTAATTTTGAAAATTAATTAGTTAATAATTAATGAATTTAGGCGGGCATATATGTTCAAATGTAAGGCTAAACGAATCGAGAAAATGTCAATCCCTGAATGTACATTTCGACCTATTAGGTCTCATCAGCAAGGTTATAGACATGGGAGACTGCTCCGTGTGTGACTCGAAACCTCGACTGTCAAACTGACACACACACATATATATATATATATATATATATATATATATATATATATATATAATGACAGTAAAGATACACAGTTTAATGCATGGGTAAATAAATGTCAATAGATTCGAAATTCTTCCCAATGAAAACTTGACTGAATATTTAAGTAAATAATGAAATTTTGCCAACTGTCTCCCCCCCTCTCTCTATTTCACTATTTCCGACTAGGAGGGGGGTAAAATAACTAACGTTTTAACATATCTCTCCAGTCCAAAAGGAGAGCGTAATGTCACAGCAGCACCTGTTTTGCCTAATGGGGTTTAACTCTTAACATCCTGTTGAGAATTTTCTCAATCCAGAGCATTCCTATAAGGATTTATATTTTTTAAAAATGGCTAAAAATGACCATTGCATCTAAAGTTACTTGTTATTTCCCTTAAATCAAAGACTTCTACATATGTTTAATATTAAATTTAAACAAACACTATCATTTGGGACTGATTGGGAAAATGAATGACACTTCTAGACGGGTGGAATGAGGTGGTATAGGACTTTAAGAGTTAAAGGTTGTGTTGATGGTGTCTGAAGAACCAATCAAAGGAATGCCGATAGTCCTGGAGCTATTTTTGGCACCGCAAAGAGTCTTGCTTCCTCCGGGGGCTCCCAACATCAAACCCACCTTGTGTTGCATCCTAAATCTCGTAGGGATAGGGTTAAGAAAAGGTGGCGCACTTAGCGTAGCGGTTATCATTGTAAGAAATAGAATCGGTGAGCCTAGATCAAATCCTAGACGAAGCTTTTTCGTTTCATGCTAATGCCATTGGGAAAGGCATGAATCCGACTACTTTCCTCCAGCTTTGGGTAAATAGTAGGACCGACTGGGCTCTCTAGCCTTGGTAAGTCAACCAGTCTAGAAGGGGTGAAATCTCTGGATTAAAACCAGTGTTACTTCGCTTAAAGATTAACCTTGTGTCACATCCTGCGTAAATACAATTATGAACCAACCATTTTGGATTCACTTAAAGAAAGAAACAACACACTCAATTCCAACAATATCGAAACGGCAGTAAAAGAACACCCAAACCCACAAAAACGAGACTTACCAGATGACAACCTACCAAAAAACAACGTGAAACTTTGAGGATACTCTCAACAAGTGAAGACGTGGATCAGCTGATGAAGAAAATTAGTAAAACAGAACATTAATTAGGACTGAGCCTATTCTAGTAGTAACCACCCCAAGCGGAGTTTAACATGCTTGAATTCAGAGTTTTCCTGATCCTAGACTAGTTGCCTAACCAAGGTTAAAGATCCCAGTCTGCCCTACTATTTACCAATAGCTGGAGGGAGAGTAGTTGAATTCATGCCTTTCCCAATGGTATTAGCGCTATGGGAAATGCAAACAACTTCGTTCAAGATTTGAACTCGGGTCGCCGATGCCATTTTTTATGACGATGAACATTACACCACGCTCCTCCGCGGAGTACTATTATATAATGCCATCACCCTGACAATCCCTTCACCAGTGCTAATGGAGAGATTTGATAGGCAAGGTTGGGGTTAAAGGTTATTTTCCATTGAGACTAGTGATGGAAAAGTTAGCATTTTGAGTTTTAACTGTAGCTTCGTCCAGGATTTGAACTCTGGTCGACGAGTCCATTGCATACGACTCTAACTATTACACTACGCTTCCAAAGACGGTGCAACAATCAAATAAATAAGAGATTTCTACCATGAACTTCTGTAACGATACGAGTGGCGTCACCACGAAGAAGTAGAGTGAACTTAGTGGGCCGAGCTCAAGCGGAACCTATGTTACATAATTCGTGGGTAGCCTACGAATTATGTATGTACATGTAGTTAGATTTTGAATTAAAAGTCGCTGAAATTCAAAATCGGTGGGGGGTTATATTATTGATGGGTAATGATCTTTAGTTGACCCTTCCCCAGATTCCGCTAATGGGAAAACGTGAGAACGGAAGTTAAGTTTAGTTAGTTAGGTTTTGGACGCTAGTAGAAAGGAGCAGACGCAATGGTCGTTGCTCACAAGATGCCAGCTTCTCACTACGCGGTTGAAAACTCTTTTGGGCTTCGAGTTTTAATAAAGAATAAAGACGTTAATTATTACCAACAAAAAATAAGCTCAGACAACCCATCCCAGCAGAAGGAAGAAATCAGCCCAGAAGAAGATGGCCGCCGACGAAACAGAACCAATAAGAACCCACCTCCTCTCCTCTCTCTTCCTCTCGCCATTTATATACCCGAGTCAAACGACACCTACTTATGATTAATGAGTCCTTAGAGATTCTGACAAGACAAAGAAACTGAATACACATGAAGGCAATACGGTTTTTCGTCTGATAGAAAGAGTCGGAAAACCAGCCAAAGCATACATACTAGCCAGTGGCCTTGCTGACACAATTCGCGGTGTTTCGCTATACCAAAGCACTTCAACGAGTCACATTGGACAACCAGCTTCAACAAGCATACGTTGGACAACCTGAAATGCATCCTAATAGATCACAACTTTCCATCTACACAAAAGCGCAAACAAAAAGAAACAAAATGGATAGTACACGTCCACACACACACACGCGCGCGCGCACACACACAGACACACACACTGGAACGGATTAATAGCATTTCAGTTTATTTTAATAGGAAAAATTGATTTGATATATATATATATATATATATATATATATATCAGTCATCAACAAACACGTGTTTCGACGTTTACGTTTCATCCGTGCGGCTATACGTTTTTAACAGCTACCTCTAGCCGGGAACGAAACCCAAGAGAATTTTCGTCTGCCAAGCTCCGTACCATTACGGCCGTCGATTTCAGGGTGCATGTTTTTGCAATCACCAGAGAACTCAAGTCTGTATACAACAGGCGAGTAAATGCTTTACGCTAAACGGTCAAAGTTCGACAAATGTCTCCCCTACAGTGCTCTACCAGGATAATTGGGAACATATATCTATCAGTCATCCACATACACGTGTTTCGACGTTTACGTCTCATCAGTGCGGCTCGATATATATATATATATATATATATATATATATATATATATATATATATATGAGAAGTAAATAAACAAACGATGTGTTTTGATATGGCTTTTTTAGCCGACAATTTTTGGAAGAATATGTGCTTAATTGAAGTCGTACCTAATTTTGAAAATTAATTAATAATTAATTAATTAGGCGGGCATACCTATTCAAATGTAAGGCTAAACACATTTTTCTCTTTTTGTTTAGCCTTACATTTGAATAGGTATGCCCGCCTAATTAATTAATTATTAATTAATTAATTTTAAAATTAGGTACGACTTCAATTAAACATATATATATATATATATATATATATATATATATATATATATATATAATATGGGCGGAAAATATGGAAATGAATCCGATGATATGGAGAAATATATGTGGAAAAACGAAGTATTCCAAAGGATAAATTTATTTGTAGTTTAAAACTTAGTCGACGTTTAAAGGTTTCGATTTTTTCCTAAAACCTTCATCAGGACAATTGGATGAGTAGGATGTTGTGTACGTAAATAAAGTCGGTGGGGCGGCCTAATGTCGGCATCAGCCGGACAGCGAGGGAGTCTATCCGCTTTTCCCTAGCGCTAGATCAAGGAGAATGATTTATCGTCTGAGGTGGAGCACTACACTTACCACTAACTCCTCACTTTATCACATACATCCCTGTGCTACTCATACGCTGATATAACCTGGGTTAATTTTTTTTTCAAGATGAATAGGAAATTTGAGAAAGTATGCTTTCTCCGTTTTCGTTTTCAATTGCATGAATGAGTATTTATAATAGAAATGCATTGCGAATAAGGAAGAAAGGTATTGTCAGTGGTCAGGAATTAATGCATGTGTTATTGATAGAATTTGGGTATTCGCCATCTCGAACATACTGTTTATTTACTTTCAAATATATATATATATATTATATATATATATATATATATATATATATATATATATATATATATATAAGTTTCAAAGAAAGAAAAACTTAACAAACCGTCATTGCACTATAATAATTTATTTCGACCAGAAACTCAAAATGAGTCTAGCCTCTTCAGATAGATTTTAAAAGATAAATAAATAAATAAAATTAAAAAGTTTTTTTTTTTTTTTGTAAAATCTATCTGAAGACGCTAGACTCATTTTGAGTTTCTGGTCGAAATAAATTATTATAGTATAATGAAGGTTTTTTTTTTTCTTTGAAAAATGCTCCGCATATAACTATTGGTTATTATACATTGAGCTTTCTAATGGATTTATGAAAATCCTTGCATGAATATATATATTTGCACCTACAAGTGCAAACAGTATGGTTATACAGTGAGATTTCGATGATCCCAAATAGAATCGTCCCCTAGTTGACAGTCATTTGGATTATCTTACACACACACACAACACACACACACACACACATATATATATAATATATATATATATATATATATATATATATATATAGAATAGATAGATAGATATTATTATTATTATTATTATTAATCATAACAAGTGAGGAAAAACCAAATGTTAAATATATTCTATCTTTTCAAGAGTTATTCCCCTTGTATTGTAAAATCCATTCTTGCGTTGATTCCGAGTTTTCATTCATTTTAAATCGTTTTAGGCAAACAAGCTACAACGGAAATACTTTTGATTTGGGACTTTCAGAACCGAATTTACAGAGATAATGTTCAACGAGCTTGCTAAATCCTGCTCCTCAGCAAGGCGCAAAATGATTTTCTTCATTTATCGAAGTTCATCTATGACAGGGATTCTCAAAATTGTCCAAGTAGAGCCCTGGGTGTGAATGGATTTTTGGCAGGCTGAATAAAAATAAAGGGGCCTACAGGGAGGGGTGAAGTTACTAGTTTGCATCTATAAATACTTTTGTAACAGGCGCACAAAAATCGCTTGATCATGTGAACTAATTGACAGATATCGTATGCCTAGCTTCTCAAAGTTGTTCATATAGACCCCTGGGTGGGAATAAAATTATGGAAGGGTGAATAAAAACATAAGGGTCCACATGTGGGTACATTTACTAGTTTGCATTTATAAATCCCTTTATAACAGGAGAACAAAAATTTCAGGATCATGTAGACTAATTGTCAGGTATTGTACACATAGCACCACAGGGCTTCTCAAAGTGGTCCATATAGACCAAAGGGGGTGAATAAAAACATAAGGGTCCACAGGTGGGTACATTTACTAGTTTGCGTTTATAAATACCTTTATAACAGGAGAACAAAAAATGCTATATCATGTAGACTAATTGTCAGATATTGTATACCTAGCACCACAGGGCTTCTCAAAGTGGTCCATATAGACCACTGGGGGTGAATAAATTTTTGGTAGAGTGAATAAAAAACATTCACAGGAGAGTGAATTTACTAGTTTTCATTATTAATAAATCTCTTTATAATGGGAGAACAAAAAATGCTATATCATGTAGACTAGATAGTGTACACCTAGCATCGCAGGGCTTCTCAAAGTGGTTCATATAGACCACTGGGTGTGAAGAAAAAATATGGAAGGGTGAATAAAAACATAAGGGTCCACAGGTGGGTACATTTACTAGGCTTCTCAAAGTGGTCCATATAGACCACTGCGGGCGGGGGGATACATTTTTTATGGAGTAAATAAATGCATAGGTATCCATATTGTGTGAAATTTATTTTTCTTTCTTTCAATTATTAAGAACATTTTGTCCTACCCAATATGAACATTTTACTGAACAAGGCTTCGAAAAATAATCCATATAGACCCTTACGGGTGAATAAGATTTTGACGGGTCCAAGAAAAGCATAGGGATCCACAGGGGAGGGAATTCACTAGTTTGCATTTATATATCTCTTTATAACAGGAGAACAAAAGTTTCAGGATCATGTAGACTAATTGTCGGATATTGTACACCTAGCACTACAGGGCTTCTCAAAGTAGTCCATATAGACCACTGGGGGTAAATAAAAACATAAGGGTCCACAGGTGGGTACATTTACTAGTTTGCATTTATATATCTCTTTATAATACGAGAACAAAAGTTTCAGGATCATGTAGACTAATTTCCAGATATCGTACACCTAGCCCCAGAGGGTTTCTCAAAGTGGTCCATATAGACCACTGGGTGTGAATAAATTTTTGGCGGGGGGAATAAAAGTATAGGGATCCACGGAGGAGTTGCATTAATAAATCTTTTTATAATTGGTGAACAAAATCGTAGACTAATATCCAGATATTGTACACCTAGCACAGGGCTTCTCAAAATGTCCTACATAGACCCCGGGGTTAATATAATTTTTGTAGGG
Source organism: Doryteuthis pealeii (assembly GCA_023376005.1). Classification (NCBI taxonomy): domain Eukaryota; kingdom Metazoa; phylum Mollusca; class Cephalopoda; order Myopsida; family Loliginidae; genus Doryteuthis; species Doryteuthis pealeii. The sequence continues at coordinate 75,756,454 of CM042155.1, forward strand.
TGAATGGAATTGTTTATATATATAACTGTGTGAGGAAAAGTTATGGAAAAAAGTGAATAACGAACACAGACAATTCCAATCCCCTACTGCCTCATTAACCTAAATTTGTAATCCTTCTACCCCCCCCCCTCGAACGTGTTGGACTACCTACATCTGTGGCAACCCCTTTTTCTCCCTCCTTCTCTATCTCCTTCCCTCTCCTCTTCATTTTACCTTTTCATAGTCTATATATCATTCTGTTTTAAAACAATAAATTCATTCTGAGATGAGACCATATCACAGAGTATAAACAAATATTGACAATTATTATTAAATAGGAAATTACTTGAAACGATAAAATTGTGCATAAATTATTACAATTAACAATAGTTACTTGATGCTTTAATTGTTTACAGTTAATTATCATTCGTTACCTGACACAATATAATTGTTAAAAATACTTGAAACCGTAGATCTACATGCAAATTGTATTAGATACGAATACTTATAACCTTTTCCATTTTTAAGTAGTGTCCTAAATAAAAAGTAAACATTTTTATCTGCATCTGCGCAAGTGACTCTGATTACCTAGCCATTGTTAAAGAGCTCAATCCGCCCTACTATTTACTCATAGCTGGAGAGTGAGTAGTTGGATTCATACCTTTCCCAAGGGTATTAGCGGTATGTCAAATGCAAACAGCTTCATCTAGGATTTGAACTCACGTCGACGAGTCCATTTCTTACGATTCTAACCATTAGCCGAACGCACCCCCATGAAATCCACTCAAATTCATATAACCGCATAAACAAATTATCATTATTAAATAGGAATAGTTACTTGAAACCATAAAATTGTGAATAAATTATTGCTATTAAAAATACTTACAACTGATTATCTTTAGTTATTTGAAACCATATAAATGCTTGAAATACTTCAATCCATATAACTGTGCAAATCATTTTTATTAGAAACGAATACTTCAAGGCAAAGAACTGTATGAACAAATTACGGTTAAATCCTACTTAACGGACATAAATTCCAGCATCGTATGTCACCCCGCTGAAAGAAAAAAAACACTAAAAAATCAAGGAATTAACCGAATTTAATGAAATTTTCAGTGTTGATATATTAATGAATAAAATATATAATGCACCAGTTATTTTATTTAAAAACTTTTACATTTTTTCAGGTCGATTAACTTTGAATCACGTATGTTTGTGAATCTGTGTTACGCCTCAAAGATACGTGGTTCAATGTTAACTGACCTGAACAAATGTAAGAGTTTTCAAATAAAATAACTGGTGCATTATATTGTTTATTCATTAATATATCAACAATGAAAATTTCATTAAATTCGGTTAATTCCTTGATTTTTAGTATTTTTTCTTTCGGCGGGGTGACATACGAATTTATGTCCATAAAGTAGGATTTAACCCAAATTACTATTATTGAATAGGATTAGTTACTTGAAACTATAGAATAAAAACATAGTATCTATATTAATACTCGTGATCCCTAATCTTCCGACCGTTGTCATCTTACAACACCCTCTGGTTAAAAATATGACCGCCAAAATCAACCAAGATGAAATGTGAAAATGTAAATTCTGATTATCTGGTTTTGCTTATCCGTTGTTTCTTATAAGGGTTGTCATCTCAGCTGAATAATGGGCCATTCCGTTTTTATTAGAAAGAAAGAAAGGGAACGAAAAAGACACGCTACACAGAAAAAATATAAGAAAGAAAGAGAATAGGGGAAAGATAGAGAGAAAGAGAGGGGGTGAGCGCGCGGAAGCGATAACGCTAATCTGTTTCAATCAAACATCATGAAAAGCTGAAAAGAGGAAAAGAAAGAAAAAAAAAGAGTAAGAGAGTTGAATCAAGATTATTATACATTTTACATATTGAATTGAGACCTAATAGGTCGAAATGTACATTCAGGGATTGACATTTTCTCGATTCGTTTAGCCTTACATTTGAACATATATGCCCGCCTAAATTCATTAATTATTAACTAATTAATTCTAAATTAGGTATGACTTCAATTAAGAACATATCCTCCAAAAATAGCTCTTAAGTAAACATATCAAACGTTGTAATCAAATAATCATACTGCAGTATATCCACAGGTCCTGTTAGTAAATCATTATTATCAAGAATAGTTACTTAAAGTTTTAATTGTTTACAACTTACATTTACAGTTGGTTACAATTTATAGATAGAATTAATTACTTTAGACCATATAATTGCTTGAAAAGAAAAGAAATGAGGAAAAAGATTGACTTCAGCAACCCTAATAAAACAATTAAAGTTGACATGCCGTTAAACCAACCAAGTGAACATCCAACTAAAAAAAAAAAAAGTATTAAATTTTTCCTATCTTTTCAAGAATTCAATAATCGCGGACAACTGAAATTGCCGAAAGAAAAAGAAAACCTTTATTAAGTTGTACTGCCTAGTATTTCAAATGTGAGAAAATTTTGACTAATAAATTCATCTTCCCAACAGAAACAATAATCCGTCACTTGCAGAAAGACTATTGATTGACCTGTCTTATCAAATGTGCACTGACCCCGTGTTGGCGATCTAGATTCGTTCCAATTGCAATAATGAGTGGCTTTTAAAATTCATTATTGTTACGCAAATCTTGGCACCGTGGCTCAACTGGGATGCGATTCGGTCAAATGAGTTTCGATTTTGTACCATTTTAACACCAGCTGCCTTTTCACACTTAAGTGATTTGATAAAAAAAAAAGAAAGAAAAAAAATTTTTCTTGTGTTCTTTGAATTTCAGGCCCGTTCCATTGCTTTGCGAAATAGTCATTTGGAAAACTGGGCGTGGTTGAGAACCACCCCATTCCGGCCTCTTAAATGTGTTTGTCGCTTCAGTGGATGGCTGACAGCTGATGGCAAGGCGATGTATTAATGGGATACTCATAAGTATTTTCATTCAAATAATGAGAATTTTATTCAAAACATAAGTACTTTTATTCAAATAATAAGTATTTTATTCAAAACATAAGTACTTTTATTTAAATAATAAGTATTTTATTCAAAACATAAGTACTTTTATTTAAATAATAAGTATTTTATTCAAAACATATGTACTTTTATTTAAATAATAAGTATTTTATTCAAAACATAAATAGTTTTATTCAAATTTATAAGACCATTTTCATTCAAGATATAATTATTATTATTCAGTTTGAGTACTTTTATTCAGAACATATGTATTTTATTTAAATTCTATGTACTTTATTGAAATTTACAAAAGTGCTTTTATTCAAATTCATACATATTTCTATTCAAAGCATAAATACTTTTATTCAAATTAAATATACTTTTGATAAATTTATAAGCATTTTTATTCAAAATATAAGTACTTTATTCACAATTTTAAGTACCTTTTCAAATTTTCAAATTTGAATTAAAAATGTAGCGAACAATGAAAATGAAATGAAGGCAAGATAAAGAAAAATGACATAGGTAATTTATAATAATTTTATTCAAATTTATACGTATTTTTATGCAAATTTATACGTATTTATGCAAATTTATACGTATTTTTATGCAAATTAATAATACTTTTATTCCAAGTATAAGTGTTACATAATGAATAGGCATAGCCTATTATTTTTGTAATGTAGTGTAAGATTTAAATTTAACGTTTAATCATAATTAATTCATGGAAAAATACGTATAAGTCATACAGTTTGACGGCCAGGCTTCATTCCGGGTTCATCCTAGTGGTCCTCTCTGATTGGCTTAAGAGGATCACGTGATCGGAGAAGCTTAAGAAAATAGAGTTCATTGATAATTGACTAAGCAACCGGGACGTTCAGACACGTATTTACTTCTGTGCTTTTTCCATTGCACGCGTGAGTTGAGATAGGATAATAAAATCTATATGTACGCAATATAAGTCGCCGTGTTTATAATCAAGAACCAAGATGGATGCGGGAAGTCACAACACCGGAACAACTCGATGAAAGAGAAACAGACGATTCGGATCAGCAGAGAGCAGAAGGTTAAAAGACGTAGAAGACTTAGCTGAATACATAAGAAATAATAGAAAATAAGACGAAGATTATACAACATAAGTATTTTTATTAAAATTCATACGCATTTATATGCAAAGTACTTTTAATAAAAATTTCAAAAACCTTTATATTTACAATATAAGTACTTTTATTCCAACCTGGGTGGTAATATCTCCTCCACAGAGAGCGATGTTAATACACGGATAGCAAAGGCATGGTCGGCCACAAATAGATTATCAGTCATATGGAGGTCCAATCTCCCTGACAAGCTAAAGCGACAGTTCTTCCAGGCTGTGGTTGTGTCGGTGCTGCTATATGGTTGCACCACCTGGACCCTAACAAAGCGTCTTGAGAATAAGACAGATGGGAGCTGCACAAGAATGCTGCGCGCAGTCTTGAACAAGACATGGAAGCAGGACCCCACAAGGAAACAGCTGTACGGTCACCCGCCCCACCCCATCTCACAAACTATCCAATTGAGACGGACAATACATGCAGGACACTGCTGGAGAAACAAGAATGAACTCATAAGTGACGTTCTCCTGTGGAAGCCAACACATGGACATGCAAGTGTGGGGCGCCCAGCAAGGACCTACATTGACCAGTTATGTGAAGATGCTGGCTGCTCCGCAGAGGAACTTCCAGGTGTAATGAATGATAGGGAGGGTTGGCGAAAGATTGTCATGGATACCCGTGCTGTATGCGCGACATGATGATGATGATGATTCCCAATCTTTAATATAAACAGAATAAGGCATGAACGTATGTGCTTGAATATTGCGCTCCGTCATCACCTCAGATTGATAATGGGCGAATAATCTGTGGAGGATAGAAAGGGAAGAAAAAGAAAGACAGAGAGAAAAAGAAAGGCAGAGAGAAAAAGAAAGGCAGAGAGAAAAAGAAAGGCAGAGAAAAAGAAAGACAGAGAAAAAAAGAAAGTCAAAGAGAAAAAGAAAGGCAGGGAGAAAAAGAAAGGCCGAGAGAAAAAGAAAGGCAGAGAAAAAGAAAGGCAGAGAGAAAAAGAAAGACAGAGAGAAAAGAAAGACAGAGAGAAAAAGAAAAAGAGAAAGACAGAGAAAAGAAAGGCAGAGAGAAAAAGAAAGCATATATAATGAAAAAAAAAGGTAGAAAGTAGAAAGAAGAAAGAAAGGGAAAAGAAAGAAACAAAGAAAAGGAAGGAAGGAAGGATGAGAAGATAACAGGAAGAAAGATGAAGCTGTACATTAGAGGCGTATCGTCTGCGTCAATTGAATGGCAAGAAGGAAGGGAAAAAAAAGACAGGAAGAAAAGAGAAAGAAAGGAACGCAAGATAGAGAAAGCGATAGATAGTGAGACATATATAAGTAAAATAAAGAAAGAAAGAAAGAAAGAAAGAACGCTTATTTTGAAAGCTTATTTAACTTTCCCGTAAGGCTGTACCAAATTTTCTTGGTATTTGTTTACCTGTATGATGGGATATTTCAAAGTTCACTATCTATTCACCTCAGAACTCATTCTATTCAAATAAAGATGGAAGGGGTGTTCATGTAGTGATTTTTCTTTTTTCAGTGTAAAACTTTATAAAACTTTATTTGTGATAATTTTAGTTAACTCTTTGCCTACCAAATTTCCCATAAAGCTGTACCAAATTTTCTTGGTATTTTTTACCTGTATGATGGAATATTTCAAAGTTCACTATCTATTCACCTCAGAACTTATTCTATTCAAATGAAGTCCTATTATTATTGTAATCTGAGTCCTTCTGCATAATTATAATGAACTAACTATCAGCTTTTGTATTTTGCTTGTAGTAGGATCGCAGTAGTGGGAGAGACGCTTTGAGCGGTTTTATGTAGCAAAAGAGTTAATTACCACTGAATTGAGTAATAAATTATCGATAGAGGAAGCAAAGTTTTTATTATTTATGTATATTATTTCTCTTTAATTATGTTTATAAAAAAAACGATTGTTTTTTTATAGTGTACTAAAAAGTTTTATGTTATAATTATATATTTATAAAAGCGTGTTTATTGGAGTTTTCCGTAATCAATAACAATAAAACGAACTATTTATTATTTTTACTAATGATATAAACTAACAATTATAAAAACAATTAACAACAAAGTAAATATATATACACATTAAATATCACCGGTTCTGGCTTTTTGTGCAAAAATTATGAAGATTTTATTTATATTCAAAGATATTTAAAAATTAGAATATACATAGAAATAGCATTGAAATTCTACTTAAAAATGTCCAATATTTGAAAATCTCAAATGTAAACAAATCAATACACTAAATTTCCACCCACCTGTCTACCCAGGCGATGCTAGGTAGCTGCTTCTAGTCTCTTATGAATTTATGTAGTATAAACCTATGCGTATATGTCATTACCTACTATCTAGAAGAAAATACTCTACATTTTGATATGTAATAATACTTCTTTACCATTGGTGCATTAAAGCGTTATGCCGTTTTCTTTATTTCATGTGAAGTTTAAAAATAAATAAAACTAAGGCTTACATTGAGACCCTAACGAGGCTCAGAGAAAGAATCCGGCGAGTAAGACCCAACTTGCCAATCGACAATGTCTTCCTTCTGCATGTCAATGTTCGACAGCACACAAACATCAGGACAAGGGAGAAAATCGCCTCATTCGGGTGGACAACTTTACCGAATTCTCCATACTCAGCAGATTTAGCGCCTTCAAACTATCATCTCTTCGGTCCCATGAAAGAGGGTTTGAGAGGCAAACATTCCAATGAGGAGGAATTGAAATCTCTTGTGAAGAAGTGGCTCGAAGAACAGTCAACAGAATTTGACGAGGCAGGGATACATGCTCTCATTCGAAGGTGGGACATTGATATTGAGAGAAACGGTGACTACGTGGAGAAGTAGGGATGTGATCCACAGAGGACCAGCTTCATTTTGATGTATCATACATGTTCCTGTGTTGGTAATTATACTTGTCCTAAACAAAATGGCATTACTTTTTGACTCACCCTCGTATTCATTTAGTACACAACAAAGCTCGAATATAACCCAAGGCCAGTTTCGTGTAAACAAACTAATTAAATTGTATTAAAATACATAAAAACCAAGAATTAATTTGATATTAATTTAGTATTAATTGTATTTTTGCTAAAAATACTAGTTATCTAATTCTTGGTAACTTCAACCCGTTGATGAACCGCCCTGTCAGTGGGGGCTAAAGAATACACAGACTGCAGAAGGGTAAGATCCCCTCATCCTAATGGCACCACCTGTTGGCTGTGGCTTGCGACGGGTAATACCTGAGGACAGGGTCACGGTTGCTAAATAGTCCGTTAACCGGATAGTAAGTGATTCCGTGACATGCAAACATCCACTTCGGTCCTTATTTGGGCTAGTCGGTCGGATTGCCGCCCCGCTCCCATCCGATCAATCGGCTGGTCATGTCAAGCACTAGCACCTATATCATTAAGTCCCGACCATATTTTCCAAATTGCTCTTATGGCTGACACCCAGCTCTTTTATCATAAGGGTGCTAGAAGACGGTAGGTGAGGGTCAACTGCCAGTTTACACATGAAGTTATTTCTTCTAGTTTATTGATAAATATGAAGTTAATGAAAAATTATTTCTACTAATTTGTTGATACACATCTCTTCTATTAATAATGGAGGTTGTGTGTATTTCTGTCTGTAACAAAACCTACGTTACAGCACTACGTCACAGCTTACGTCACAATATTCTTGTGTTACATACACTCAAAATTTGAGTTAACAAGTTTAAAGATTGTTTTTTTTTACTCTCGTCTTTTTTTTCAGTAACAAGTAGTTAACTAAAAAGATTACAGATAAATAAATACCTACGATTTTGTGTAAAATTTCTGTGGAAAATATTCAAAATAATTGTTTAATTAAGAATTAATATATGCACACAACATTTTATTTGAGGGGAATTGGACTAACTTTCCATTTCAAATTGTTTTATTATTTTACTTCTTTGATAAATATGAGGATTTTGCTTACTTATGATACAAACACCCTGATATTGAATTTTTAACTCCACCCCCATTCAGGCAATATCTTTCAAAAATTAATTTTTACACCGCCCAGAGGTGTAAAAATTAATTGCTAGTAAAGGTAATGTAAAAACTAACATAAAAAAGATATTTCTACCTATATATATATATATATATATATATAATATATATATATATATATTAACCAGCCCCTCCGCACGAGCAGGATGCGACACAAGGTCAATTTCTTAAGCGAAGTTCAACAGGTTTGAATTCAGAGTTTTTCTTCTCCTAGACCGGTTGCCTAACCAAGGTTAGAGCCCAGTCGACCCTACTATTTACCCATAGCTGGAGGGAGAGTAGGATTCATACCTTTCCCAAGGGTATTAGCGCTAAGTGAAATGCAATTAGCACGTCCAGGATTTGAACTCGGGGCGACGAGTCCATTTCCCATGACTTAAACCATTACACCACGCGCTTCCTACATCTATATTTCTACCTCTATCGTGTCTTGGATATGATGCTAAATTACAACTAGTGGTGAGGTTCCAATTATGGAGCTCTGGGTAGTGTCTATCCCCTTCATTATCATTGTTCCCAGGTAAACTCTGACCAAGAGTGGTAGTACCTGTTAGGGTCCCATCTATAGGTCAAATAGATCTGTTTGCAAGTTAGTAAATATTATTTCCAGTACTTCATTAATAAATCTTAAGATAATGAAAAATCTAACATCAATATTATTTCTAGAATAAAAGATTATTGGCCGTTGGTGGCGACCTGTGATGCTTAAGGACAGAATCTTGGTGGCTGAGCAGTTCATGCACAAACACCCCACTTTGGCCCTTACTTAGGCAAGTACATAGAAGAGACCCCCTCCGATCAATCGGCTGGTCACGTCTAGACTGTCCCGATCCTATTGCCCTTATGGCAGACCCCAATCCTTTTTATTATATATATGCTAGAAGGCGGTGGCTGAGGGTCTTAGTGTCCTGGGCATGACGTTAAACTGCATTTAGTGATAAAGTTCCCATTCTGGAACTCCGGGGAGTATGGAGTTTCCCTTCATCCCTATTACTTCCAGGTCCACCCTGGCCCGAAGTGGTAGTACCTGTTAGGGTCACATCTAAGGGCTCAATAGAAAAGCTTAGTTAAAAGATGAGTTTTAAAAAAATGAGTTTTAAAGATATTTGAATATCCATCGAGAATGAATAAAAATACGTCTTCGGCATAAAATAACCCAAAAGGGGTTGACATTCTCTAAAATCCAACCAAACAGCCGATATTGATATTAAAACCAGTCTTTTGTGAGTAATTGTACGGTTTAAAAGAACTATTTCTACACTGCATCTGGTAAATTCTGGAGCTCTGGGGAGTTCGTTGTAATCTTTCCTTATCATTACTCTCAGGTCCACACTGACCCAGAGTGGTAGTACCTGTTAGGGCCCCATCTATGGGTAAAATTGATCTGTTTAAAATTATTCGTATTCGATGCAAAAAGCCACAAAAACTCGTAAGAAACAGCTACAGCAGAAAATGTAAATATGAACGAACAATGAACATGATTCCCTAACCTCTATACATAAAATAACCCTAGACAGATTGACATGCTGTTAAAATAAATCGATCAATTTTAAACGACTCCACAGAAAATGTACATATGAATTTACAATGAATGCGATTCCTTAACTTCAAGGCTTAAAATAACCCTAGACCAGTTGACAAACCGCTAAAATCAATCAATCAATCAATCAATCAATGAAAGACACTTTGAAGATGTCCCTAACATTATTATAAAAGATGGAGCTGGGAACTTCAGCGTCAACCCCCAGCTTCCCATTTCTTTCTCCCCTTTTTATCATTGTATATTCCGATAAACTTATTTAGCGCCGAATAATATTCATCCTTTAAGATTACGGCCTGCACTTACGAACGTAGAGTTCTGTCAATAAAAGCCCTTCCTATCAACCAACCAACCCACCCTTTTTTTGGGGGGAGGGGAGGAGGCGATGGGTTGGTCAATAAAGAGCGCAACTGAGGGCAGTTTTTTTTTTTTTGCCGCGGCATGACTTACAATAGATTAAACGCCGGAGAAGAACGTCAAAAAACATAAAGATTTATCTTTCATGTTGGTTGGCACGCGCCATTGCTCACTCAACTTTCTGACCCCCCCCCCATTTTTTCCCCCTTTTCCTTGGCGCTCCTCGAAAACGCGTCCGACTGTGACATTAATTCGCGCACGCCGAGTAGAAGTCTTTTGTTAGCGGATTTTTTATGTGACTGGATCAGTTGAATTTATTTACACGATCCTTGGAGCATTAAAACGGGTACGGATTGCGGGACAGTGGGAAAGGGTCGACAAAAACAAAAAAAGGTACTTTATGCAGAGGATAACAAGCAACAAAATGGCAATCATCGTTATCGATGAAATGTAAATAATATTAAGAATTATTTCTTTAACTTGGATGAAATTTTAAATTGCCGAAAAAAAGAAAGAAAGAAAGAAAGAAGGATATATATTTTTTTTTTCAACCTGTAGTTAGGATCTTTCCATATGTGGTTTAACCAAGCTGATGCAGGTAGACCGTAGGGAGAGCTCAATGTGCCTAGTGCCAGTGAAAGGAAGGACAGAACAAGATATTCAATAAACGAAGGAAAAAACTTTAAACTTTAAAACGCATTACTGTGGCATCTTCAGGTAATCACAAAAACATGACTTTTACTCTGGGTAAGAATCATGTTCTTGTGATTACAAGAAGATGCCACAGTAATGTGATTGAAATAAATTATTGTAATGAAGCAAGTTTAAAGTTTTTTTCCTTCATTTATTGAGTATATATATATCTTATTATAATGGAGATTGTGGGTTTGTCTGTCTGTAACCGAAACTATATTACTATACAAGTCAGAATTCCTTTAGTTATTTACATAATATTCTCCATGATTTTATTTTTATTTAAACCTCAATTATTAATAAAATTGTTTTACATTACTTACACTGTTGACCATATCTACATACTAATAACATGCAATTGTATTTATATATACAACAAAATAGAGGTTTACAGTATGAATGGGAAGGCTAATTTGCATATTGATCTTAAAAAATTGATTTTAATAAATATATGATTAGTATTATTGATTTCTAATTGTTTGGTTTTATCTTATTGAATATGAGCAAAAATCTCTTCAATAAATCTTAAAAGAAATCCCTTAACAAGAAGAAATAACTGTAATATTATTCTTTACTTCCTATTTTAACTAAACAGTTCAATTAGAAAAATTTAACAATGAAAGGCGGGAGTAACGGAGAATGATGGAAGAGTTAGTTTCAAAGTTGTTCTATTTTTCAATCATACCCCCTCTGTTCAAAAACCTTTTATCTGCATTCTTATTTAGTTTCATTAGCCTTTCTGATTTAAAATGTTTTTTTTTATATCAAAACTTAAATACTTGCACCCGGAGGGCGCATATATTTGCTAGTATATATAATGAATGGAGAATGAATGAGAAAAGTATTATATTATAATATATTATAAAATAGCAGAGCAGTTTTAGTTACGGGATATTAAATCAATATATATATATATATATATATATATATATATATATATATATATATATATATATTCAACTGACTTAAGAATAATAAAAGAATCCTCATTTTGAATCTGAGTATGGGAACGGCTAGATAATTCCTCTAGGTTCCCAGAAATAGTCTATAATGCAACCCCCCCCCCCCAAAAAAAAACCCCCAATAATTCTTCTTTGTTATTTTTTCCTGATATATATATATATATATATATATATATATATATATATATATATATATATATATTGGTTGGTTATTTGGTTTTACGGCATATCAAACCTTTCGAGTCAAGTAATACCAAATAAAGTTATTTTGATGTTCGGTTTCTTACAGTACCTGCTTTTGCTTAAATGGTCACCTAAGTATTGAACAGGCTCATCGCTGCTTAACCTCTGTAATCTAGTGATATATATATATATATATATATATATATATATATATATGAAATTTAACATTATGAAAAAACATATGATGTTTGTTATGTAATTGCTGACAGTACTGTTTCGACCAAATCGATAAGTTGGTCTTCATCAAAGAGCGACATAGATGGGAAGAGAAGATATGGTCGAAACAGTACTGTCAGCAATTACATAACAAACATCATGTTTTTTCATAATGTTAAATTTCATACTGTCGGATTAATTTCCATCTATTTTTCATATATATATATATATATATATATATATATATATATATATATATATATGGTTTAATAACATGTCAAACCCTCAAAAACACTTCAACTTTTATAGTTCTTCTATAATGCTCCCTTTCAAAAAAGCTATAAACAATTTCTTCAAATAAGACATTTTCTCCTGACGATGACCTAAGGTCGAAACTAGTTGAGAATAAACAACATACAAGAAATATTCCTGATTGTCTTATTACTTTTTGTTCATACTATATATATATATATATATATATATATATATATATATATATATATATCTTTTCTTATTTCCTTCTTTCTTTCTTTTTTTCCCTTCCTTCTTTTATGCTAATCTTTTTATGCGTCATTGTGACCGTTTTTAACATTAAAGTGTCTTTTGCTCTAACCATCTTTCGTCAGAATTATCCTGATGATCAATTAGGAAAAACCTAGTTAGATAGTTTCTGACTCATTAGGCTTTAATATTATATATATATATATATATATATATATATATATATATACACATATATATATATATATATATATATATATATATATATAAATTAATTATATATATATATATATATTTTGGGGAGAATATGTGCTTAATTGAAGTCGTACTAATTTGAAAATTAATTAATAAATAATTAATTAATTAGGCGGGCATACCTATTCAAATGTAAGGCTAAACAAATCGAGAAAAATCAATCTCTGTATGTACATTTCGGCCTATTAGGCCTCATCAGCAGAGCTTCAGATAGGAATATATATATATATATATATATATATATATATATATATGTGTGTGTGTGTGTGTGTGTGTGTGTGATAAAAAGGTTTAAAAAGTTTTAATAAATAAAAAAGTTAAAAAGTTAAAATATTAGTTAAGAATTTTGAAAAATAGTTAAAAAGTTAAAAATAGAATTTCTAATAAAAAAATAGAAAGTTACATATTGCTCTGTATATGATTGATTTATTAGTTATTATACATTGAGCTCTCTTGGGGATTCATACAAATCCTTGTATGAATCTTTGAGTTTGCACCTACATGAGCATACAGTGAGGATTTACAGTGAGATTTTGATAATCCCGAATAGAATTATCCCTTTCTTACCAGTCAATTGGATTATCTTCCATTTATATGTTATCTCAGTCGGTAGAGCGTTCGGCTAGATAACCACAAGGTTCCTTGTTCGATACCGGTCCCCGCCAACTCAGCGTATGAGTAGCACAGGGATCTGTGCGGTAAAGTAAGGAGCTGATGGTAGGTGTGGCGCTCCACCTCAGATGCTAAAACAATCTCCTTGGTCTAGCGCTATTGAAAAGGGGATAGACTCCCTCGCTGACTGGCTAATACCGACTTTAGGCCGCCCCGACGACTTTATATATATAAGTTAAAAGAAAGGAAATGAATCCGACAATATGAGTATGAAAAGGTGGAATGAAAACATCACACAATGCTGTTAACAGCCTACTAAAAGTTAACGAACCTACTAAAAGTTTCGCTTAATGCTCTTCAGGGGTAAGATCTTAGCCCTGAAGAGCATTAAGCGAAACTTTTAGTAGGTTCGTCTGACTCATTAGATTTATCTTTATTATTTGCTCTACTTAGGTATTGAGCACTTTTTACTTATTAGCTTTAGTCTCCTGGCGGTTTTATATGAATATATGTATCTTATATATATATATATATATGCATATAAATTGTTTTTTCTTTTGGCCAAAATACTGTACCAATAGATTATTTTTTGTTGGTACGATTATCTTGGTCTTTTCTTTTTTCCAAAATTTTTTTTCTTCCCGGTTGATGTTTGGTAGTATATTTTTACAATCAAACTATTTGCTGGGTTTTTTCTCACCGCGAGGATTTACCAATAAGTTTGGTATATTAAATTATATATATTATATATATATATATATATATATATATGTGTGTGTGTGTGTGTGTGTGATGGATGTTGGTAAATTTTTCTGTTTGTGTTGGAGGCATGGAAAAATTTGTGAAATGTTTCTGTGTACCAAACTGACCTTTGACAAATATTAGGTAAAATAGAGAAAATTAAAAACAACACAATGTTCATCACTTTGAATTTTGGTTTTAATTGCTTATCATATATTTCCATGCTTCCAATACAACTAGAAAAATACCAATAGATAGATAGATAGACAAAGTTTTATCTATCTATCTATCTATCTATCTATCTATCTTAAGTAAAGTAAAGTAAAATAAAATAGACGGAGTGGCTTATTGTCAGTATCAGCCGGACAGCGAGGGAATCTATTTCCTTTTCACTAGCGCTGGACCAGGGATATTGCTTTGCATCTGAGATGGAGTGCCACACCTACTTTCAGTTCCCTTCTTTACCACACAGGTCTAGTTTTCTGTCTTTTAAATAGTCTCATTTTAGCATATACAGAGTATATACGTGCTTATTTCAACAGTTGCAGCAGCTTATTACAGATAAAACAAGATAGATAAAGAACATTGACGGAATAAATATACTTGGATGACACAATGTACACAATTCATAGTACCGCAGACAGTTAGAAGTAAAAAAGAAGACATAAGTCACACAATATTAGAAATTAACCCTGAATGCATATACGCCTTTATGTACAGTATGTGTACAAAATGTACAGTATGCATATCTAAAAAAACTAGAGGTGATGAGTAAAAACGGATTTCAAATCTGAATTCAGCACCCCCAAATTAGGTTAAAAACAGCTATTTTTGTGCTTGCCTCATTTTCTTAGTAAACCAGTGTAATGAGATGAGAGAAGAGAGACAGATTAGAGAGATGATAGTGATGATTGTTCTTACTTTTGAACTCTTCTTACTGCTTACTCTGCTTGTTGACTCTACCTTGGTCACCGTCTTCTTTAAGCTGACTTCTATCGGCTGGGGGTTGATTTTCTTCTTCGTGCTGGGCTGGGCTGATCATTACTTTTAATATCTAATTAACAAACACAACAACTTGTTTCGTTTCTTGATCAAGTTTTATTTCTTACCCCATGATTCCGCCACGGGGAGACCGACCCGTCAGAGCTGACAATTGTGTCTGCACTCCTTGAAAGTTGGGTCGAATCTGTTCAGAACTAGAAACTATTCTCACGTGTCTGTATCGGAGGTCAATTGGGGTCATCTAAAATGTCAATCATAATCCCCAACGGTTATGGAAAATTACCCACGTCCGCTTTTAATTCTAACGAACTTTATTTAAATTCTAACTTACAGGTACGCTCACAATTTATGACTTCTCATAAATTGTAGAACATTTTCCTAACTGAATAAACTAACAGCCACATACACAAAAAATAAGAGACTGCAATAAACTCTTCCAAACGAATAAAACTCGTACTAAACAAACAACCATAACAACCAATAATGAACCATGTCGGCTTAGGCTCTAGGATACACCGACTGCACCTCTGCAAAGGGGGAAGACTCCCCCAATGGGACCACCTATTGGCCGTGAGTGGCGACCCATCATGCTTAAAGGCAGAAACCTGGTGCATGAGCAGTCCATGACATGCAACACTCCACTTTGACACTTAGGTTAGACGGGCGGTCGGAGAGGTCCTCTGTCATCAATCGGCTGGTCACGTCAAGCCCTAGCACCTATATGATTGTCCCAACCCTATTGCCCTTATGGCAAGCCCCAAGCCTTTTTATCATATATGTGCTAGAAGCCGATATCTGAGGGTCTTTGTGTCCTGGGTATGACGTTAAACTCTATCTGATGGTAAGGTTAGAGTTCTGGAGTTCTCGGAAATGTGGACTACCCTTTCATCACCATTAATTCCAGGTTCACTCTGTCTCGGAGTGGTAGTACATGGAAGGGTCCTATCTATGGGTTGAAAAATATGAGTTTAAGTAAAATGTGTTTAAAAATGAGTTTTGAAAAAAATTGAGTACCCATCAAGAATGAGTAAAACAAAACATCTACAGTATAAAATGACCCAACAAGGGTTGATATGCCGTAAAAACCCATCAAATCAACCAACCAACCAACAACCAATAATGCTCATCTTAAAACCAGTTTGTAATATAGTTAAGTACTGCTAACTAATTTCAAAGCGGGTTTAGTTCAGTCGGTAGAGCATCCGCCTTGGTATAGCAACATGCCGGGTTCGATACCAGCTCTCGCCAACTCAGCAGTTGAGTCGCACAACTTGTGTGGAAACGAAGAGAGCTGATGGTACGTGTGGCGCTCCACATCAGACGCAAAAACAATCTCCCTGTTCTATTGAAAAGGCGATAGAATCCCTCCTGGCTGATACCGACCATAAGCCACTCCGCCGACTTAACATTTTTTTTACCTTCGGGATCACCCTCGTATAGTAATTTGCTAAACTTAGTTTAAATGTGCCACAAGGTCAGAACTTTGCGGCACCCAATATGAAGAGAACCCACTAACAATGGTCTGCTAAACTATCTTGCTAACCATTACACCACATGAGGTGCCCCAATTATTTATTAAGCATAGCTTAGATGTGACACAAGGCCAAAAGTATGGGGCACCCAGTGAGAATCAAACACTAACAATGGTATGCTAAACTATCTTGCTAACCATTATAACAAATGAGGTACCCCAGTTGTTTACTAAGAATAGCTTAGATGTGGCACAAAGCCGGAAGTATGGGGCACCTAGTGATAATCAAACTCACTAACAATGGTCTGCTAATCTAGCTAGCTAACCCTTACACTACATGAGGTGCCCCAGTTATTTACTATACATAGCTTAGATTTGGCACAAGGCCAGGAGTATGGGGAGCCCAATGAGAATCGAACTCACTAACAATGGTCTGCGAAGCGAGCTTGCTAACCATTACACTACGTACCCTTGTATAGTTATTTATTAAGCTTAGCTTAAATGTGGCACAAGGCCAGAAAGTATGGGGCACCCAGTGAGAATCGAACTCACTAACTATAGTCTGTTAATCTAACTTGCTAGCCATTATACCACATGACGTGCCCCAGCTATTTACTAAGTATAACTTAGGTGTGGCACAAGGCCAGAAATATGGGCGACCAATGACAATCAAACTCACTAACAATGGTCTGCGAAACGAGCTTGCTAACCATATACCACGTACCCTCGTATAGTTAAGTGCTGCTTGTAATGTTAATTTCTCCTCTTAAAAATTTTGACCGAGACCTTCCGAAGATGACCGAAACCTTCCGAAGATGAGAACATATTGCAGCGGTAATGATTAAAGGATCTTTTTTGTTTTTTTATAGCAAACATTTTAACACATTTAAACAAATGAACGACCGGACTTTATTTGTGTCAGTGCGAGGCGAACGTTTGTTTCATTGATGGAATGGTGTGTCCTTTCAAGCCACTTGTCATGACTGACCGGGTCACCATCTGCCTATGTCCATCTGTCGCTAAGGGAACGTTGCCATGGGTGTCCAGTAATGTGAATGTGTTGGAGGGGGGAGAGAAAAAGAGATGGAGAAGTTGGGAGAAAGGGTCAGAGAGAAAAAGTTGAGAGTGGATAGAGACGGAAGGAAATGTGTGTGTGTGTGTGTGTGTGTGTGTGTGTGTGTGTGTGTGAGAGAAGAGAGAGAGAGAGAGAGAGAGAGAGAGAGAGAGAGAGAGAGAGAGAGGAGTAGAAAAATGGAGCTAATGATAGATTGACACGCACACAGAAAATATATATATATATATATATATATATATATATATATATATATATATGAAGTGGTCAAACAATGTGTTTGAAATGGCGAAGGCCGACAATTTTGATTATGTGCTTAATTAAAGCCATACATAATTTGTTAATTAATTAATTATAATTAAATGAATTAGGCGTGCATATCTGTTTAAATGTAAAGCGTAAACAAATCGAGAAAAAGTCGATCTCTGTATGTACATTTCAGCCCACACACACACACACACACACACATATATATATATATATATATATATATACCTTGGTGAACAGTTACCTTAACATTAATTAACATTACTTAAACAATATGAATAATGAAAGACATACATATTCTACCTTGATAATGGTTCGGATACGAACCGAAATCAGCCAAAAATGGCTCTTTCGGAGAAATCATTAATACTTTTCAAGATTGTTTAATGAAATTTGTTTGAATATATATATATATATATATATATATATATATATATTATATATATATATAAAAGTAAAGTCATCGGGGCGGCCTAAAGTCGGTATCAGCCAATCAGGGAGGGAGTCTATATAGCGCTAGACCAAGGAGATTGTTTTGGCGTCTGAGGTGGAGCACCACACCTACCATCAGCTCCTTACTGTACCGCACAGATCCCTATGCTACTCATACGTTGAGTTGGCGAGGACCGGTATCGAAATAGGAACCTTATGGTTTCTAGCCCAACGCTCTACCGACTGAGATAGAGAGAGAGAGAGAGAGAGAGAGAGAGAGAGAGGGAGAGAGAGAGGGTGGGATAGTGAGAGAGGGGGATGGATAGGTGGAAATAGAAAAGCATAGAGAGATAGAGAAGGGCTGATAGCGCTACTGACAGGAATATAGATAGATAGATAGAGAGAGAGAGAGAGAGAGAGAGAGAGAGGGAAGAGGGGAGAAAGGGAAAGAGAAAGAGAGAGGGGAAGGAAGGAGAAAGTGGTTTCTTTCTTTCTTTATTAAATGGCATATAAACCTTCGTGAATTATTTGAGTCCAAAACTATCCTTGTAGAATAGGGGTAGTAGCACGATATAACCAATAGCTGGGATGTGGCGGTTCATACCTTTCCCATGGGTATTAGTCCGAAAGTAAACGTAATAGCGCTACTGGGGTTCGAACACGCTTGCTACGATATTGTAGTCCAGCACGTTAGCTACTGACCTACAGGGAGAGAAAGTGGGAAGGAAAGCGGAAGATATGTGTGCAGAGGAGAGGATAGTAAGAGAGGGTGGGGAAAGTAGGGAGAGTGCAAGACCAACAGAGAGAGAGAGAGAGAGAGAGAGAGAGAGAGAGAGAGAGAGAGAGAGAGAGAGAGATCACTGATATATATATATATATATATATATATTATATATATATATATTCACCCAACCCCTCGCAAGAGTAGGTTGTGACTGTAGGTCAATTATCTATTTGTGTTAGTGAGTATTTATTTGTGTGTGTGTGTGTGTGAGAGAGAGAGATATAGAGATAGATAGATAGATAGAGAGAGAGAGAGAGAGAGAGAGAGAGAGAGAGAGAGAGAGAGAGAGAGAGAGAGAGAGAGAGAGAGGGTAGAGAGAGAAAGAGAGAGAGATAGTGTGTGTGTGTGTGTGTGTATGCTTGTTTGATAGCAAGTAAGTAAATATTCATCTGAGAGAAAAAAAAAAAAAGAAAATAGTATGTGTATGTGTGAGCACGTGTAGAAGAGAAGTGTATGTGTAAGATAGATAGATAGATAGATAGATATAGATAGAGAGATAGAGAGAGAGAGAGAGAGAGAGAGAGAGAGAGAGAGAGAGAGAGAGAAGGGGGGGCTTCATTGAGCTTCACTTCGTGTTTTCCAAAATCTTTTTTTATTTACTTTATGATTAATCAATCATCTTAATTTCCGTCGGACATATTCGTTCACTCATTTGAAGATTATTTATATTCTTCTGGACCCATTGAGTAAAAACATGACCCCCCACCTAACCACTGATAATCACCCCTCCCCGCCCCCAATCATCTTACTCGAAAACTTTCGCTAAAAACTCTAAAAACTCGTCTTTATAGTATTATTTAGATTTTTAGGACTGTTGTCCTCGTATTTACTGTTATATAAAACAACGTTTCGATCGATGTGTCCTCCGACCTTCCCCGGGTGTTTCTTGTCGAACTCAGGAACCTTTTTATCGAACCCGGGAGCCTTCATGTCGTAATCGGGAGCCTTCACGGGATTTCGAACGGAACCCTTTATTTAATTCATTCGTCTCTATTGTTTATTCATTTTTAGATCAAGCCTTGCAATTATTATTATTATTATTATTATTATTATTATTATTATTATTATTATTATTATTGAGGTTTTCACACCTGTCGTAGCCAGTAGTTCACTAGAGGTTGAGTGACAGAAAGTCTCCTCAGGTCTCCGGGACTCTTCTGAGTATTCTAGCCGATCTTAACAATGCTGTAGTTTGGATGGTCTCAATTCCTCATCTGATTTCCAATTCACCCGAATTCTTTTCCAGAGCTTTGGGGAATGTTCCAAGAGCACCAATTACAATTGGTACGATCTTCACCTTCATGTTCCACAGTTTCCTCGATTTCCTCAGTTATTATTATTATTATTATTATAATAATATTCTAACCATAATTTATACTAAAAATGTCATATGGTCTACTGCCAAATTCGTTTGTCCATATTATTATTAGTAGTATTATTCACTCCTTTTGAGTTTTCACACCAGTGTTAGCTGATGGTATTTCACTGGAGTCTGGGTGACAGCAAGTCTCCTCAGGTCTCCAGGACTCTTCTGAGTATTCTGGCAGATTGCAGCAGTGCAGTATTCTGAATGGTTTCAATCCTTCCTTTGATATCCAAACTTTCCAAACCCTTTTCTAATCCTTTTGTGACTGTTCCAAGTGCACCAACTACAATTGGTATCACTTTCACTTTCATGTTCCATAATTTTTTCAGTTCTCTGGCAAGGTCTAGATATTTGTACATTTTTTCATTTTCCTTTGGCTTCACCCTGTGATCTGCTGGCACTGCAAAATCCACCAGTTGACAAGTTCTTTCTTTTTTGTTTATAAACACTAGGTCTGGTCTTCTTGCTGGGATAAGGTGATCCGTTTTTATTTCAAAGTTCCAGAGAATGTTATGCGTTTCGTTCTCAAGAACAGATTCTGGTTTATGCATATACCATTTTGTTGTGTGGTCAAAATTTAATTTTTTGCATAATTCCCAGTTGATCACCTTCCCAACCCAGTCGTGTCTAGTTTTGTATTCTCGTTGTGCTAGTTTGCTACATTCGCAGAGTATATGGTTTACAGTCTCATCTCTATTACCATAAAGTCTACATTTACTATTTGTTGGGTCTTATCAATTTTCGCTTTTATATAGTTTGTCCTTATGGCATTATTTTGTGCAGCAATTATTAATGATTCTGTTTCTCTTTTGAGGTTTCATTATTATTATTATTATTATTATTATTATTATTATTATTATTATTATTATTTCAATTCTTGTGAGTTTTTCACATATTCCACATCTTTTTCAATTCTCTAGCAAGGTTCAGGTATTTGTCTATCTTTTCGTTTTCTTTTATCTTCACCCTGTGATCTGCTGGGACTGAAAAATCTACCAGTTGAAAAGTTACCTTTTTCTTGTAAATCAATACAAGGTCTTGTCTTCTGGTTGGGATAAAGCGATCCGTCTTTATCTCAAAATCCCAGAGAATTTTATGTGCTTCATTCTTAAGAACAGATTCTAGTTTATTCATATACCATATTATTGTATGGTTAAAATTTAGTTTTTTTACACAATTCCCGGTGGATCACCTTTCTAACCCAGTCGTGCCTAGCTTTTTATTCTCGTTGTGCTAGTTTGCTGCATTCGCTTGATACATGGTTTATTGTCACATAACTTAATTTGCTATCCTTTATCTTCATATTTCCTCATCGTCACTCTCTCTTTTCTCTTTCTCTCTGTGTGTCTCTCTCTTTCTCTTCATGTCTCTGTGTGTGTCTCTCTTTTCTCTTTCTCTTTGTGTTTCTCTCTTTTTCTCTTCATGTCTCTGTGTGTCTTTCTCTTTCCCTTCATGTCTTTGTGTGTCTCTCTCTTTCTCTTCCTGTCTCTGTGTGTGTCTCTCTCTTTTCTCTTTCTCTCTGTGTGTCTCTCTCTTTCTCTTCATGTCTCTGTGTGTATGTCTCTCTTTTCTCTTTCTCTGTGTGTGTCTCTCTCTTTCTCTTCATGTCTCTGTGTGTGTGTCTCTCTTTTCTCTTTCTCTCTGTGTGTCTCTTCTCTTTCTCTTCATGTCTCTCTGTGTGTCTCTCTCTTTTCTCTTTTCTGTCTGTGTGTCTCTCTCTCTTTCTCTTCATGTCTCTGTGTGTCTCTCTCTTTCCCTTCATGTCTCTGTGTGTCTCTTTCTTTCTCTTCATGTCTGTGTGTGTGTCTCTCTTTTCCCTTTCTCTCTGTGTGTCTCTCTCTTTCTCTTCATGTCTCTGTGTGTCTCTCTCTTTTCTTCATGTCTCTGTGTGTGTCTCTTTTTTCTCTTTCTCTGTGTATCTCTCTCTCTTTCTCTTCATGTCTGTGTGTGTGTGTCTCTCTCTTTCTCTTTCTCTCTGTGTGTCTCTCTCTTTCTCTTCATATCTCTGTGTGTGTCTCTCTCTTTTCTCTTCTCTCTGTGTCTCTCTCTCTTTCTCTCCATGTCTCTGTGTGTCTCTCTCTTTCCCTTTCTCTCTGTGTCTCTCTCTTTCTCTTCATGTCTCTGTGTGTCTCTCTCTTTCCCTTCATGTCTCTGTGTGTCTCTCTCTTTCTCTTCATGTCTCTGTGTGTCTCTCTCTTTCTCTTCATGTCTCTGTGTGTGTCTCTTTTTCTCTTTCTCTGTGTATCTCTCTCTCTTTCTCTTCATGTCTGTGTGTGTGTGTCTCTCTCTTTCTCTTTCTCTCTGTGTGTCTCTCTCTTTCTCTTCATATCTCTGTGTGTGTCTCTCTCTTTTCTCTTTCTCTCTGTGTCTCTCTCTCTTTCTCTCCATGTCTCTGTGTGTCTCTCTTTCTCTTTATCTGTGTGTGTCACTCTCTTTCTCTTCATGTCTCTGTGTGTGTCTCTCTTTCTCTTCATGTCTCTGTGTCTCTCTCTTTCTCTTTCTCTCTGTGTGTCTCTCTCTTTCTCTTCATGTCTCTGTGTGTCTCACTCTTTCTCTTCATGTCTCTGTGTGTGTCTCTCTCTTTTCTCTTTCTCTGTGTGTCTCTCTCTTTCACTTCATGTCTGTGTGTGTGTCTCTCTTTTCTCTCTTTCTCTCTGTGTGTCTCTCTCTTTCTCTTCATGTCTCTGTGTGTGTCTCTCTTTTCTCTTTCTCTCTGTGTGTCTCTCTCTTTTCTCTTCATGTCTGTGTGTGTCTCTCTTTTCTCTTTCTCTCTGTGTATCTCTCTCTTTTCTCTTCATGTCTCTGTGTGTGTCTCTCTTTTCTCTTTCTCTCTGTGTGTCTCTCTCTTTTCTCTTCATGTCTCTGTGTGTCTCTCTCTCTTTCTCTTCATGTCTCTGTGTATCTCTCTCTTTCTTCATGTCTCTGTGTGTGTGTCTCTCTCTTTTCTCTTTCTCTCTGTGTGTCTCTCTCTTTCTCTTCATGTCTCTGTGTGTGTCTCTCTCTTTTTCTCTTTCTCTCTGTGTGTCTCTCTCTTTCTCTTCATGTCTCTGTGTGTGTCTCTCTCTTTTCTTTTTCTCTCTGTGTGTCTCTCTCTTTCCCTTCATGTCTCTGTGTGTCTCTCTCTTTCTCTTCATGTCTCTGTGTGTGTCTCTCTTTTCTCTTTCTCTCTGTGTGTCTCTCTTTTCTTCATGTCTCTCTCTCTCTCTTTCTCTTCATGTCTCTGTGTGTGTCTCTCTCTTTCTCTTCATGTCTCTGTGTGTCTCTCTCTTTTCTCTTCATGTCTCTCTGTGTGTCTCTCTCTTTCTCTTCATGTCTCTCTGTGTGTCTCTCTCTTTCTTTTGCTGTTATGTTGTGCAATTCCCTTGCATCGATTCACAATCTCCGTCCAAGATTTCCGCCATTGTCGACAGGGGAAACCAATTTCATTGCCCACCCTGTCGGTGGGGCGTTAGAATGCACCGACTGCACCTCTGCAGAGGGGTAAGACTTCCCCAATTTGGTCGTCGGTGGCGACCCGTGATTCTTAAGGATAGAACCCAGGTGGCTGAGCAGTCCATGACTTGCAATATTCCACTTTAGGCTTTTCTTGGGCTAGACGGGCGGTCAGAGAGGCCCCCTCCGATCAATCGGCTGGCCACGTCAAGCCCTAGCACCCATATGATTGCCCCAACCATATTGCCCTTATGGCAACCCCCAATCCTTATCATATGGGTGCTAGAAGGTCCTGGGAATGACGTTAAATTCTATCTGATGGTGAGGTTCCAGTTCTGGAGGTTTAGGGAATGTGGAGCACCCCTTCATCCCCATTGCTCCCTGGTCCACTCTGGCCCGGAGTGGTAGTACCTGTTAGGGTCCCATCTATGGGTTAAATAGAAAAACATGAGTTTATAAACAAAATTGTAATGCATTAAGAATGAATTTATTTCACTACTTTGTCGACATTAAATGACCCACCGAGGTTGATATGCCGTAAAACAAACCAAACCAAACCGAACCAAACCAAACCAATTTTATTGCGATGATTCTGCGCTCTTTTCTGTCGTAATGATGTTAGCGCTCACTTTCGCAACATTGTTAGCGTATATCTCCAAAATGTTGGCAATGGGATAAAGATGACGTGCAGTTACAAGTCCTGGAGAATGTACATTGTGAAGTGGTAGATAATTCTGTTTAAAACTACGTTTTCTACAACTCTATGGCTCCCTGATTTTCTTACTGGTAAACCAACGCCGAATGACTTCTTTAATAAATTCGGTAGAAGACTGAATCACCTTTTTTATTTTTTTTTAAAATTGTTAATTTGTTATACTTATGGACCATAATGGATGCTCTTACAATATGTAATCTACTATTGATCTATTATTCCTGGCATGTAATCTACTAGGAAAAAAGAAGACAGGGTTAGGGTTAGGGTTAGTTTAATGGGGAAATAATGGGTAGTTATTGGGTAGATCACATATTGGAATGTAAACAACGCAGTAGATCACACATTGGATTAAAAACCATTCGGTAGATCACATATTGGAAGAGCACCTAATAATGTATATAAAAGAGATACGTGTGCAAATCGAACCCGGATCCTTTACTTTTAAAATAAACACCCATATCACTTGCCATACAAATGTACGACAGGTGATGAAGGTGTTTATCTTGAAAGGTGCCGGTTAGTTGAATCGGTAGAGAATTCACCTTGCTAATCGTCAAGGATCCGGGTTCGATATCGGTGCTCGCCAAATCAACGCATGAGTTGTACAGCTTGGGGTAATCTGCACTGTGCGGTAAAGCATGAAAGTAGGTGTGGCGCTCTACCTCAGCAGGTCTGGTCTAGTGCGAGCCAAAAGGAGATAGGCTCCTTCGCTGTTCGGCTGTTGGCTACTCCATAGTTTTTATTTACTTTTATTTTTACAAGGAAAATAAACTTTGAAATCTCAAATTCTTACCTGGGATTGAACACGAACTCTTTCTATTCGTTGAATTGATTGATAGATAAATAAATAAATTAGCACAGACGCTCAACAAAGACGTATTCCATCTTCTATAATAATAATAATAATAATAATAATTATTATTATTATTATTATTATTATTATTATTATTATTATTATCATCATCATCATCATCATTATTATTATTATTATTATTATTATTATCGTTATCGTTGTCGTTGTTGTTGTTGTGGTTGTTGTTGTTGTTGTTGTTGTTGTTTTGTTTTTTTTGTTTTTTTTTTTTTTTTTGTTTTTGTTTATTGTTGTTGTTGTTGATGATATTGCTGTTGTTGTTTGTTTTTTTGTTTTTTGGTTTTGGGTTTTTTTGTAAATGAAAAATGATGATTTGGTTTCCGATATGAAAACAAAGAAACATAAAAAAACAAATTTATTACCAAAGTTCGTCTTTTTATTTTATTTTATCTATCTATTTATTTTTTTGTCGTTAAGTGACATCCATCTTGGTTTGACAACAAACGTTTACCGTTTGTAAATTATTCGCTCTTTGTTTTTTCAATTTGTTCACTGTTACTTCTAGAATTTCACTCGTTATTTGTTTTGAAACAATAACGCCCATTTGTCACCGAAAAGAAAAAAATAAATAAATACAAAAATATACATTTTTAAAAAATCTAAAAAAAAAAAAAATCGATGATGCAATTTAATTTCATCTCAATTTCTTTTAAATTTCAAGTTTCTCGTTTTATCCGGACCGGAAATTTGGGAACGCTGTTGTGGTCACGTGATCCATTTTTTTTTTTTTGCCGCCGCACAATACGCCGCCATTATTTTTTTTGTCGCCGTCTCCCGTTACCGATCTAATCGGACCGACGTTGGGTGCCACACTGAACCGGATGTTGAATCAGCTAGTTCTGGCACACCTATTTGATTAAGCACTGTATCGAAAGAACGAAAAAAAAAACTGTCACGTGAGGGTCACCGTGTGCGGCATTGGGGGTCATTTAAAATATTTGACACTCATTTAATTCTTAATTAAAGTTTAAACGCGCCAGAAACAACTGGGCGGAGGTAGGGGTGTCGGCACCTGTTTTATATTGAAAACAAGCTGTCACTTGTTGGGAAAACCAAAGATGGAAAAGCCAACAAAAAACAAAACTTTATGCTCCATTCAAATACTTGTAGACAACAAAAAACATATATAAAATGAACAACAAACAAGACAACAAATATTAGTATCACCCGGACAGCGAGGGAGTCTATACCCTTTTTGCTAGAGTTACACCATGTAAGGTGGAGGGCCACGCCTACCCTCAACTGTTCACTTTACCGCACAGATCAGATTAAACAAGTTGAGCATCTCACATGTCGACGGGGATTGGTATCGAACTCAGAAACTTGCAGTTTCATAAGCAGGCGCTCTACCAAATTAAACCGGTCCCTATTCAGAATTAATAAGTATAAAAAGTAGATAAAAAGTAGATAAAAAAGATTAAACTTAGTAACTGGTATACTACGAGGGTGATTCAAAAAGTAATGCCATTTTGTTTAGGACAAGTATAATTACCAACACAGGAACATGTATCATACATCAAAATGAAGTTGGTCCTCTATGGATCACATCCCTACTTCTCCACATAGTCACCGTTTCTCTAAATAGCAATGTTCCATCTTCGAATGAGAGCATGTATCCCATCCCCATAGAATTCTGTTGACTGTTCTTTGAGCCACTCCTTCACTACAGATTTCACTTCTTCGTCACTGGAATAATGTTTACATCTCTTCGACCCCATGAAATTGTGTTTGAGAGGCAAACATTATTACAGATTAAAACAAAATGGCATTATTTACTCACCCTCGTAATTTGAGACTGAAAAGCTGAGGAATGCCACAGGATTGGTATCATGTAGGAATAAAACTTGAACGACTTAATGGTGGGGCTTCTAAATTTAAAAAAAATTCAAATGTCGATGTAATTTTTTTCTCGAAGATTTCGCTAAGTAGGATGATCAGTTTAAAAAAAAATTTAGATAATGATTTTTAAAAAATATTTTCAATATGGAAATTAATGGTTTGGTCTCTTGGTTTAAATGATATATTAACCTTCGTGGGTTATTTACTGCCAAATTTATCCTTGTAGAAGAATAGTAGTGGTACAATTTAACACATAGCTGGGGGAATAACGGGGTTCATACCTTTGGTGGCTTAATTTGTTCGCGAGTCCATTTGAGATAAGGGTTTCAGAACGTAATATCCATCTATTTTCAAGTTTGTTTGTTTGTTTTTTTTTTGGGGGGGGGGTTATAGAATTGATGTAGTTTTTGATAATTTTTTTCTATTATAGTAAATTTAATATCTCTGTTAAAGGCATGGTCTGACAGGCGAAAATGTTCCCTATGAGAAGTTTAATATAATCATTCCCTTCAGAGTTTTTCATCAAACAAGCAGAGCTGAAAGAAAAAAATTAAAAAATAGTAACTCAGAAGAACAAGAAAACTCCTTGAAACCAAGTTTTGCAGCAGAAATCTCATCAAGGAAAAAACTCAGACCATCCTAATTATAAGATACTCTGGGCCATTTTTAAACTGGACAAGAGAGGAACTCCGACAAATTGACAAGAAAATTAATGACTATTCATTACACCATAGAGACAGAGTATATGTATCAAGAAATGAAGGTGGAAGTGGTATTATCAACACACAGGATGTTTTAATCAAAGGATTCGAAAAGAGCAAGGAAAGATTAATTACAGCAGCCAATAACAGCAGCTGCAACAAGTAGAAAAAATAACAAAAACAAGAAAACAAGAAATGTGAAGATAAACAATTATATGGATTCTTCAGACAACAAATTGGCGAGTTAGCACATGAACAGACATGGTTAAGAAAAGGAAACCTCAAGAGAGAAACCGAGTCACTCATAATTGCTGCACAAAACAATGTCATAAGAACAAATTATATCAAAGTAAAAACTGATACTGTTGCATAGTTCATGGGTAGCCTATGAATTATGTAAGTAAGTGTAGCTAGATATTTTGAATTGAAGTTCGTTGAAAATTCAAAATCGGAAG
Organism: Doryteuthis pealeii; assembly: GCA_023376005.1. NCBI lineage: Eukaryota > Metazoa > Mollusca > Cephalopoda > Myopsida > Loliginidae > Doryteuthis > Doryteuthis pealeii. The sequence continues at coordinate 75,785,007 of CM042155.1, forward strand.
AAGTTGAGTGGAAAGTTACCGTTAGTTAGCGTTATTGACAGGTGATAACCTTTACTTGACCACTCCAAAATCCGCTAATAGAATACGTGTGAAATGAAATTAGGTTTAGTTAGTAGTTGCCGGTAGAAAGCCAGGGGGGGGGGCAGACATTTAAGGATCGTCGCTCTCAAGATGCTGGCCTCTCATCCGTGTAGTTCAAAACCCTTTTGGGCTGTGGGTTTTTGTAATAAAGACTAATAATTAAAAAAATTGTAATAAAGACTAATGATTAAAAAAAGATTAATAATTATTAAACAAAATTATTAAGCCCGAACAGAGAAAGAAATTAATCAACAGAAGAGCCCACCAGATTAAGAATCCGCTCAAAGGAAAATGGCGACCGAAAAAGTAAGAAATCATCATTGTCTTATCCTTTCACCCCCCCTCTCTCTCTCTCTCTCTCTCTCTCTCTCTCTCATTTATTGTTATTTTCTTTTCTTTTCTTTTCTTTTTTCTTTATCTAATTTTTAAAATCTAAATTGATTTATTTTTTCTTCACAGGTGAAGTTGACCAATGTTATACAGACTTTTCTTTCTCTCTCCCCCTCTCTCTCCCCCTCTCTCTCTCTCCATTTATATACCCGATATGTAAAAGGGTATATAACAATGTATTTGTTATATTTGCCCCATTGGGGGGATGGTTAGCTTAGTCGGTAGAGCGTTCGGCTAGAAACCAAAAGGTTCCTAGTTCGATACCGGTCCTCGCCATCTCAGCGTATGAGTAGCACACGGGATCTGTGCGGTAAAGTAAGGAGCTGATGGTAGGTGTGGCGCTCCACCTCAGATGCCAAAAAAATCTCCTTGGTCTAGCGCTATTGAAAAGGGGATAGACTCCCTCGCTGATTGGCTGATACCGACATTAAGCCGCCCCGACGATTTCTTTTTTATCTATGAACAACTAAAGACGTCTAACCCCTACCTTGTACCCCATACAGTGTAATTCATTTCCAAGAAAATATTGAAATGTATTTACAGTTAGCTGGAAATAGTGGGGGTAGAAAGAAAACAATGGGACGCATGGATACGATTTTCTGCGTCCTTTTAGATTTTTATGCGTCAGTGACGCAGGATGTGTGCCTATCAGCGTCTCTGTTCTTGTAAAACATAAACACCAGGAAAATTGCGAAATTACATTAGCGTGAAGGGAAATACAAACAATCTCGTTCGAGTATTGAACTCGGATCGCCGTTTCCACTTACTACGACGATGGCCGTTACGCAAAGCGCGCCTCCTGAGAACTTATTTATGCGCGATACACGACATATACACACACACACACACACACACACATATATATATATATATATATTGGAAGATTATGTGCTTAATTAAAGTCATACCTAATTTGTTAATTAGTTAATTATAATTAAATGAATAAGGCGTGCATATCGGAAGATCTCTATATGTACATTTCAGCCTATTAGGCCTCATCGGCAGAGCTATAGACAGGGCAGTGCGTTGTGTGTGATTCGAACCCTACCAGGCTGACAGGCGGACACTCTAACCATTACACTAGCTGGCTTCCCCAGGATTCATATATATATATATATATATATATATATATATATATATATATATATATATTGTCTTTTTTTTTTCTTTTTTTGGGAACCCTGAGTCCAGAGGCTCTGACCATTGAACCAGTCAGAGATTGATATCAGCATGATCCCAGGGGGCCATCCACCCAGGCAACACCTGCCCCCTTGATTTAAAGGGGCAGGGCTGGGTTGGCCTATGCACATGAACACACAGAATAATTTTTTCACCAGTATTTAACAGGTTTGAATTCAGAGTTTTCTTTCTTATAAATCGGTTGGCACACGAAGGATGAAGAGCCCAGTCTGTGCTATTTATTTGTAGCTGAAGGGAGAATAGTTGGATACATACCTTTCCCAATGGTAGTCATTTTCCTGACTTCCCACCAGGCCGGATTAATATAAAGTCTTTTTATGTGGGTATTAGCACTATATAAAATACAAACAGCCTCGTCCTGGATTTGAGCGCCGTGTCGACTACAATAACCATCACACCATTACCTATATATAGTGCACTGAGGAAGCGTGTGGTGTAATGGTTAAAGTCCTGGGAAATGGACTCGTCGCCTCGAGTTCAAATCCTGGACGTGGTAATTGCATTTCACTTAACGCTAATACCCTTGGGAAAGGTATGAATCTTAATCTCCCTCCAGCTATGGATAAATAGTAGGGCAGACTGGGCTCTTTGACCTTGTTTAGGCAACCGGTCTAGGAGAAGGAAAACTCTGAATTCAAACCTGTTAAACTCCGCTTAAGAAATTGACCTAGTGTCACATCCTACTCGTGCGGAGGGGTTGGTAAATATATATATATATATATATATATATATATATATATATATATATATATAATAATCTTCATACAATGACTGCTATTTACACAGTAGCATTGCAACCAACAAAGCCTTCATCAGATGATGACTCTATGTTCATGCATGGTTTCGGGGCCGAAGCATCATTACCACTAACCCAGAGCGCCCCAGCAGTATCTCACTATACCACCAGACTTTGTCGGTTTGATGTCACAGTATAGGACTGCCATATCCACGCTGATGCGGTGAGAGCTTTCTCCTGAATCTTTTTTAAGTATTTCCTCTTGTCTGGTAGAGAAAGTCCAAGTTTAGACAAAAATGCCGAGATTGAGTTGGTAATAAATCCCCGACATCCGACTTCAATGGGAAATACATCTGTTATCAATCCGTTTCTGACGCATTGTTCAGGTAGGTCTTCATATTTTTCCAACTTTCGCTGATGGGCCCAATCAAGATTTTCTTCAAATGGAACTGTCAATTCAACGATAAACAATTTATTTTGATTAACAGACCAAATGATATAATGAATTCAATATTCATTCCCTTCAGAATACCCACGCCCTTGTGCCAGACCAAGGTACGGATAAGAAATAACATCCCAACATACGTGTTGTTGAGAAAAAGTTTGCAAGTTATTCTCACAGCCTATTCACTTATTTAGAAAATTCTATTCTCACTAGATACCCACTTTTAGTGGCCTTGTACCTGCCTAGTTTAACCTTAGTCATTATTTCCAAGTGTTTGCGGATTAAGGTGGGTTGGCAGTTTTGCTCGTGTGCATTTTCTAGATTAGAATGTTACGTTTTAAAAACACGCTAGAGTTGTTTCCCCTTAGACTATAAAAATACATATTTCATCGACTGGAAGTCGCAAATGTATGTATGTATGTATGTGGACGGCTATGTATGAGAAAGGCTGGCCTGATCAGTCACCAGTCTGTGCATCGGAGGGATGGATTAATAAAATACCCTGTGCTCCCTGGAATTACCTGTAAATGTGGGAAGATGTGCAAGACTTTAGCAGGACTAAAGAGCCACTTTCGTGCAGCTCATTGTTGAACTTTTTGAAGCTCACCATTATATTCTTTGAACTGTTGAACTTTTTATCTTTTTAATTAAAAATATATATATATATATCAAGCAATGGCAATACTTGAACACGAGTTTGCTGCCATCATGTATGTATGTATGTATGTATGTATCTATCTATCTATCTATTTATCTATAGAGGGCAGTTGTATGTATGTATTTATATGTATGTGTACGAAAATTACTAGGAAAATATGAAAATAAAACAATTAACGACAAAGTAAATATATATACATATTTACTATCACCAGATCTTGCTTTTTGAGCAAAAATAATGAACATTTGATTTATATTCGTGAAGATAATTACAAAATAAAATTCGAATGATAACAGCATAAAATTTTGTTTTGCATTTAATATTTTAGATGGGAGAAATTATTATTTTTTTCAGAGTGTCTGGATCAACGCAAGGTATTTTTTACGTAGAGATTTTCATGGGGCATCCTGCGAGTATCCAACACACGATAAGGTAATAATGGATCTGCAGGAGTAACTTTTTGCCCCCCCCTCCTCACATACACTCTTCTATCCAGGCGACGCCGAGTAGCCACTTCTAGTTGTTATATAAATTTCTCTAGGAAAGAAAAATGGGTGTTTCTCTAAAATAAACAACCGATTAGAATTTTCCGTTATTTCTGCGGTTATGAACAAACAAACAAACAAACAAAGAAGTTTAATACTTATATTCCTCATACTTGATGCTTAAGGATGGAACCCAGGTGGCTGAGCAATCGATGACATACAACACTCAACTTTGGCCTTTACTTAGGCTAGACAGGCGGTCGGAGAGGCCCTCTCCTATCAATCGGCTAGTCACGTCAAGCCCTAGCACCTATATGATTGTCCCATCCCTATTGCCCTTATAGGGAGGTTACTCTCATTTATGTAGCTAATGTTCAGATTACCCCCAGAATAGTAATACTTGTTAGGATCTATTCTATGGGTTAAACAAAAAAATGTGTTTAAAGAATTGAGTTAAAAAAAAAACAAGTACTCATCAAGAATGAATAAAATAAAAACATCTTCGGCATAAAATGACCCAATAAGGGTTGATATGCCGCAAAATCCAACCAACCAACCAGCCAACCATATATTCACCATCCAGATAAGAGTAAATATCACTTCATTTTTTTTAATGAACTGTTTAGTTCCAAAATTTAAAAAAATCCAAAATTACGTTTTTAACTGGCTAACATATTTCTTTTGTCTTTGCCACCTTCAACCATTTAGAAGGGGGGGGGATTCTCATAGCGTAGTGGGTAAGGTGCTGGCTTGCGATATATTTGTAAGTGAGTTTGAATTCCAGTCGCGCTATTACGTTCAGTTTAAGACTCATGCCCTTTGGAAAAAGCATGAACCCCCTAATCACCCTGGCTATAGGTTAAATAGTAGCACTATTTTTCTTCTACTAGAATTGCTGAGGCATTAAATAACCCACGAAGGCTGATATGCCATTAAACAAAGAAACCAGACCAAACTCCTCAGGGATTATTTAATGCCAAAATTTTATCAGTTATTGATTTTTTTATGTAAAAAATAGTACAAAATTATATGGATAATTAGTGGATTAGTGCGTCCTGGCCCTAAAAAACGCTAAGCGGTGCCTGCTCAAAATTAGCTGTTTAAAGGCGTTTTCCCGAAAGTTAATGCGATATGAAAGCGATATTTTACCCTCCCGCCAAGTCTTTTGCTCGACAAGTAAATGTAAATATTTACCCCACCACCATCTTTAAAATATTTTTAGTGGTTTGAAGGCGTTTTTATCGACAAATAAATTTTTTAGTGATTTGAGGCGTTAAAATCAATAAGTTAATGCGATGAGAAAACGATATTTTACAGCCACTCCGAGGTCCCTCCTATGGGTAAATAGCAGGGCAGACTGGGTTCTTTAACCATGGCTAGGTAACCAGTCTAGGAGAAGGAAAACTCTGAATTCAAACCTGTTGAACTCCGCTTAAGAAATTGACCTTGTGTCACATCCTGCTCGTGTGGAGGAGTTGGTAAATATATATACATATATATCCAACGGACTGTTAAATCTTTTGGCTATACAGTCTACAAATGGCCGAATAAGTGTTTGCTAAGTTTTTCTTTCTTTGAAAGTATATATATATATATATATATATATATATATATATATATATATATATATATGGTAAAATAAGGAATGAAAGAACAAAAGTCAGCCAAAAATGTGTAGTATATTTCGCTGGAACGTTAAGTTCCGCTTCCTCAAGCCTTCATTGAATCATTAGGATCATACAAGTGTTTTATAGAAGGGGAAGAAGGTAGGTGGGTAAGTTTTGTGGTGATGGAGATAATTTGATTGCTTATAGGAGACATCTCTGGGGAGAAAAAGTTTTAATTTTTTACCCAATACGTTCGCTACGGCTAGGACGTAACATAAGGTCGACAAATATGGGATATCCAACAAGGATCGAACTCGTTGTTCAATAGTAATGGATCTGCGAGACTAGCCTGCTAACCATTACACTACGATTGAAAGAGAAGTGTATAAAACGTAGCAGATATTCTCTCTCAAGAGAGGAGGTCTATTCTGAGGCGCGTTGTGTAATGGTTATCGCCATGAAAGCGGGCTTGACGCAACGGTTATCGTCGTAGATAATGGTATCAGCGAACTGCTGACAAATCCTGGACGAGGCTGTTTGCTTTTCACTTAGTGCTAATGCCGTTATAAACGGGTGTGGGGATTATCTTCCCTTTGCCTGGAAGAGTTATCTTCCCAGTGGGTTTACGTGCCGCCACCAGGGGCTATAGTATATAAGCGCCTAATTTAAACTTCTCTTCCTCTTTTCTACCTCTCCTCGTATGTACCCACATGGGTTAGACAATTGCCATTCCCTTCTCATTGGGGCTTCGGCCCTCAACGCCGGCCACTAGTCACTGTAATGGACTATTCTTAGTCTTATGTTTGTACCTTTATATTATGTGTACTTTTATATTATATTGTCTGTAACATGTATGTATGTTTATGTACACTATTCTATCTTCTATTGTTTATGTGTCTTGTTTATTCATGTGCTGTATTATATAAAATGTTTTGTCTCTCAACCGTGTCGGAGTTGTATGTTCAATTATGACTTTGAACCTTACACGGGTTAAATATCGTCCCTTATCTACTCATCCAGTTATGTGTGAATAGTAGAGTAAAATGGGTTCTTTAGTCTTGGTTCGGCAACTAGTCTAGGAGAAAGAAAACTCTGAATTCAAACCAGCTGTACTCCTCTTAAAAATATCCTACCCCTGATGGAGGGGTTGGGTAAATACACATTGAGAAGATTGGTGCAAGACATTCTTTCATCTTATAAATGGAACCGGCGACCTGAGTTCAAATCCTGGACGACGCTGTTTACATTTCATTGCGCACTAATGTCTTTGTATAGGGCATGAATCCATCTATTCTCTCCTCCCCCAGCTATGGGTAAATACTAAGGCAGGTTGCATTTCTTAGCTTTATGGGTAACCAGTCTAGGAGAAAGAAAACGAAATCCAAACCAATAGTCTCTTCTTCTTTCGTCGGGGCGGCCTAATGTCAGTATCAGCCAGACAGCGAGGGATTCTATCCCCTTTTCACTAGCGCTAGACCAAGGAGATTATTTTAGCATATGAGGTGGACCGTCACACCTACCATCAGCTCCTTACTTTACCGCACAGATTCCTGTGCTACTCATACGCTGAGTTGGCGGGGGCCGGTATCGAATTAGGAACCTTGTGGTTTCTAGCCGAAAGCTCTACCGACTGAGTTAACTTAAAAATTGATTGTGTCACATCCTGTTCGAGGTAGAGTGGTTGGGTAAACACTGAGAAGATTGGCGCAACACAGTCTTTACTCCTATTTGTTATTCTGTGTCAGACGAGGCTGAGCTTTGTCAATATCTGATGGCAAACTGCCCAACGTTCTGATCAGCTTAATGAGATTTCAGTCTTTTCAACTGAACCGGAAACGGCAAGACAGAGGGAAGGAAAGTGATTATCTGCGTATGAATTCTACGTCATATTATTAATCTGTCAAGTCTGTTTTACAAAAACACAACGCATGCAAAGCAGATCCCACTTAATTAGGTCAACCGGTTATTTGGGACATCCATTTATTTGGGCCAAAACTTAAAAAAAAAAAAACAAACAAAAATTATGAAAAGTAACTATTTATATTTAATAATAATAGCGAATTCGCTGGTTTGCGCTAAACCCTGTAGTTTTGGGCAATAAGGAAACTTTTTTTTTATTTGGGATTTATTTTATCATCCCCCCCCCACATACACTCACAGAAACACACACCTTCTTGAAAAGTTATCTAAATTATCCAATCAGAGCCAAGTTCTCAAATGATCTCGGAGTCATCACCAGTCAATTAAGCTAGGTGATATCTTAACGGTTAGAATCTTTTTAAAAACTTAACTACACTACATGCCAATTTATATGGCTAGTCTATTGTTTAACAATAAGCAATACCATTGGATATACCAATGTATGATAATTCAATTATTACAACGTTTGATACGTTTCCTTAAGAACTATTCCTAAATAGTTCAATTACTTAAGAGCTATTGCTAAATAGTTCAATATGTAAAAAGTATAATAATCTTTTTTTCTTTCTTTCCTTCTTTTAATCTTTTCATTAGGGTCAATTGAAACGGATTAACATTATCCCTTCCACGTGCTCATCCCCTCTCAATATGTTTCTTCTACTTTCTTTCTTTCTTTCTTATTATACTTTTATGAGTAGTCTGTCCTTTTCCTTCCCTTTCTTTCTTTATAATAAAAACCGAATGGTCCATTATTTAGCTGAGGTGACGACACTCATAAGAAATAAGAATTCAGCAGATAAGCAACACCAGATAATCAGATTTACATTTTTTTCGCATTTCATCTTGGATGATTTGAATGGTCTCATCTTTAACCAGAGGGTGTTACAAGATTATAACGGTCGGAAGATTAATGAACACGAGTATTAATTTACTGACACAAAAGGCTATACTTAAAAAGTGATGCCACACAATGAAGTAGCAAAATATTGCTGGGATGCTAGCCCGAAATTTTACATTTTGGACTGAGTCTCCTGTGGGAACCAGTATAATGTTGAAAGACCCGAAACTGGTAATGATGTTTGTTTGTTTGTTTTGTTTTACGGCATATCAACCTCAGTGGGTCATTTAATGCCGATAAAGTTTTGAAATAAATCAATTCCTAATGGATAATACAATTTTTTTATAAATACATTTTTCTATTTAACCCATAGATGGGACCCTAACAGGTACTACCACTCCGGGTCAGAGTGGACCAGGGAGCAATGGTGATGAAGGGGTGCTCCACATTCCCCAAACCTCCAAAACTGGAACCTCACCATCAGATAGAGTTTAACGTCATTCCCAGGACATGTAGACCCGCAGCCACCGCCTTCTAGCACCCATATGATAAAAAGGGGTTGGGGCAATATACTCCAGAAGAACTGTTAATATTTTTTAATGACTTCTAGAGATAATGAAAAGGTGTAGACTTTTTTTAAATCATCGAACCATAAAGATATTCCCAGAGAAGTCTTCTTATTTGCATATATAAAAGCTGAATAGAATTACCCGTGATTTATTGTCGTAAGAAATGGACACGGTGATACGAGTTCAAATCCAGGAAGAGACTGGATGCGTTTCACATAACACTTGGGAAAGACACGAATTCTCCTTCCAGCTATGGGTAAATAGTAGAACAGACTTGGGCTCTTTAACCTTGGTATGGCAACCTGTCTAAGAGTAGGAAAACTGGGAATTCAAAGCTGTTAAACTCCGCTTAAAATTTACCTCTGTGTCATATCCTTCTCATGCGGATTGGTAGTGTAAATACATATATACTTATATATATATACTAGCAAAAGTACCCGGGGTCCATGACCGGACTATATATAAAGATTGGACCATAAATAGGCGAGAGATTCCGAGCTGAACGACTTAGACTGCGATTTTGTTCACTAAAACTAAACTAAACTGCTGGTATAGCTGTAATAGAAAGTAGGCAGCGAACAATATTTTATTATCAGCAGCAGCTGGTATACGGACAGTTCCGCAAATTTGTTGATTTTGGTTTAATTGATTAATTATATCCCTTAATCAGTAAAAATTAATGACCAAATTTGGCGTGCTTCTTAGTTAGAAGGTTATTAAGGTGTATGCAAGATTTCGAATCTGAGTGACCTCCCGCTTTAGAGTTATACGTCGACACATACATACCAAACTTCCTTTTATATATAAATGTGAGAAGTAAACAAACAAACGATGTGTTTTTGATATGGCTTTTTTAGCCGACAATTTTTGGGAGAATATGTGCTTAATTGAAGTCGTACGTAATTTTGAAAATTAATTAATTAATAATTAATGAATTAGGCGGGCATACCTATTCAAATGTAAGGCTAAACAAATCGAGAAAAATCAATCTCTGTATGTACATTTCGGCCTATTAGGCCTCATCAGCAGAGCTATAGACAGGAAGACCGCTTTGTGTGTGATTCGACTGTCAAGCTGACAGGCGGGGACTCTAACCATTACACCAGCAGGTTTTTTTTCCAGATTTTTCGTTCGTTTTGAAGTAGGTTATATTCCACTTATGGTGACTTTACTACACGACCCGAACTTACTATGATATTGTAATCCAGCACATTAGTCAATATGCCACGTTTTTCTGAATCACCTGTGGAAGAAT